>CM062601.1:48580821-49180821 GCA_031470985.1 Agastache rugosa | reverse complement strand
CATCCAAAATAGCTTTAACCAAGTCCTCTTTGCCATCTTGATCCATGCTAAAAAACACGTCAATTAAGTCATCGCGTTTGCCTATTTCGCAAACAACTTTGATAATTTCTGCTCTTGTAAGATGGGGTATCTTTCTTATTTCTGAATCAATTTTTTTCCTTTTCTCTGAAATTTCAGCATCAACTCCAATTGCTTTACTAAAAATTTGACTAGACTTAGCAATTTCAGCTCCAATGACTGAAGCTGCTTCTTTAATGTTAGCCGTCAAACTATCAAAGCTTCCAGATCGTTTTTTCTTTTTTTGAACGTGAACCCCTTCAGCCCTAGGAGATTGTAGAGGAGAAAAAGCTTCACCAAAATCATCGAAACCCGAGTCTACTGTGGCTTCTATATTGTCATTTGTATCATGATTAGTGCTTTGTTTCTGGATCTCTTCCATCATATCACCAGGTGCTTCAGCATTAGCACCTGTAGCCCTATCTTTCCCAAAAATAACGACCAAGTCTTCATAAAAAGGAAATGGCTTGTTTTGCCACATCAAATGATTAGGATGACTCTGCAATATATACACATATATTAATATAAATTAATATAATCGAAAATGTAATCAAATTTAAAAGCTAAAAAACTAACCTTGAGATATGCATCCCATACAGGCTTTTCCGCCGTAACACATTTTTTTATTGGATCCATTCCAAAACCACTTGTATTGGGGCCATTCAACATGTCATAAACAATAGTAAAATCTTTTTTCAGTGTTTTAATTCTTGACTCAATATGTGGTTTAGCCTTCAAACCTGAGTTGGGTAAAATAACTTGTAATTTCTCCTCCAAGTAATTCAAGTAACCTGGTTTGAACCCATTTTCAGCTTTAAATTTTCCCAAATTAACCATATCAACGAGTGCTTCAATGAGTTTAGCATCTTCCTCGTAATTCCATTTTCTCTTGTTTCTACCAGGACCCCTTGAATCTTGATTGGTACTGTGAATATCCATTCTTTACAAATAAAAAAATATAAAGAAAATCAACAATCAGGAATAAACAAGAGCATGACCAAATATAAAAATATTTAAAACAACATCCATATACACAAGTGAATTTACACTTTAAAAATTTAATATACTTATGTACTCTTAAAATTTCAGTCGAATCCTAGTATCAAACAATCCAATTAAGCATAATACAAAATCATAATCTATCTATTACTATTTTGTGCCCTCCAACTATTGAAAGAGCATACAGCAATATTTCTTCTAAAGTCATTCCATTCTTCAGAAGGCTCAACTGTAGTGACAAGTTCTTCTTCATCTTCAACATCATTGCTTCCATCTTGATCAACTCTATCATCATTAACTTCTAGTTGGTAATCACCCATTTCTTGTTTTATGAAATTATGAAGGAGACAACAAACCATTATAATACGATTTTGAATTTTTATTGGATAATACGAAGGACTTCTAAGGATGGCCCAACGATTCTTTATCAAACCGAATAATCTTTCTATTACATTCCTCGCAGAAGAATGCTTCATATTAAAAAATTCTTCAGCGGTATTAGGTCGATGTCCTTCACTCCAATCATTTAAATGATATCTTTGACCTCGAAATGGTGCTAGAAATCCCTCGCCATTTGTATATCCAGCATCCACAAGATAATACGAACCTTAAAAAGAATAAATTTTCTAAGTTAATTTTTAGTTTTGTAATTATGTGTAATTACTAGCATTATGATGTTGATAAATCTTACCACGAGGGACCACCAAACCATTTTTTCTAGTTATTGCATCTCTTAAAACTCTACCATCAGCAGTTGAGCCTTCCCAACCTACTAACACATAGATGAATTGCATATCTCGCGAGCACACTCCTAAAACATTAGTAGCAATTTCATTTTTACGTGTGCGATATCTCGGTCTATCTTCCTTTGGTACACGAACTTTGACATGAGTACCATCTAGAGCTCCTAAGCATCCCTATCATAAAATCATGATAAATATTTTATTTATATAAAATATGTAGAAATTAAATGAAGTATCATACCTTAAACCATTTCCATCTCTCATCTGTAGAATCTTCAGGTATCGGCTCAGGTTTCTTAAGTAATTGGTCTTGAAGTATAATAATTCCATCAATTACTCGTCTAAAATGCCTACTAATTGCTTCCATAGAGCGTCCAAAATTAGTTTTTATAGTCCTTTGCTTTTGGTGATGAGCTAAAATATGTAAAGTTATAGCTACTTGTTCATCCACCAACATATTTTTATTTGATGATATTTTACCGGTAGCCTCAAGTTTAGAGCACAAACTAACAAACGTTCGCCTATTCATCCTAGTTGTGCTTATGCAAACATTATCACTTGCATAAATTGCTTTTTGAAGATATTTTCTTCTCTCGAAGAAATCATATTCATATGCTTGTTTTAAGGTTTTCGACCTAACATGGTGTTCTATAAGTGTAGCAACAATGAGCCAAAACCAATTCACCAAATGCATTATGCTTAACCAAAATGAAAACATCGCAATATCTTTCTTCCGCCTTGACAATTTTCTTGTAGTTAAACTTAATCTTGCCATAACTGCAAATATTATATATAAAATATATATCAGATGTACTAAATACAAATACATCGTGTTCCATATCATGAAAGTGGACGCAACTGCTCAATTTATTTCTAAATTGCATTCAATTTGTTACATTTAAAAATGTATAACAAAGAAACAATATTGTAAAATATAATAATTGAACTGTAATTAAAGAAACAAACTACTTTATTGAAAAGAAACACACTGACGTAATTAATATATATATGGTGATTTAAGAAAACTATGTTGAACACAATTACGCCGATTCCGCATAGAAACAAACAATCGAACTTGTAAAGATATACTCCAGAACATACACAAGAATTTTGAAGATAAATAAACGCATACCAAGAATGAAAACAAAAAAAAATATGATATCAATATACGTACAAGAAAACGAACCTCGAAGTGTTGTGTTCCAGAAAATATGGTTAAACTTGATGATGCAGACTTCGGATGAACAAATTAAAGAGACGAAGATAATTTTTTTGAGAGTGGAGAAAGATGAGTTTTACGACGATAGATAAATTGATTAGGTTTTGATACGGTTTATTCTGCCAAAATAAAAAAGAAGTATGGATAAATTTGAAGGAAGATAAAAAAAAATCAATTCCGTATAATTGGGTTTAGCTAATACCTAGGGGGAGTGGAGGAATGACTAAACCTATGTATATGGGATTATCCATTCCTTAAGGAATGATGATTCCTAATTGTAAAATTATACCAGTCATGGGATTAGGGTTAGATACAGGAATGACCATTCCATTACCAGTCCATTCCTGCATACCAGTCACCCCCTTAAGATTTTCATTTAATTATTTAAGCATAATACAAATGCTTAAACTTTTTGGATAATATTTAAACTTAATATTATATTATCAAAATATGTCTTTTACATATTAACTCATTAATGACGTTGTTGGGAAAATTATAAGGTTTTGATTTGATACCAAAACCCAACTGATTCTCCAACCGAATAGATGATCGCATCAACCTAAATAGTATTTTTCAGCTCGCCTGTTTGAGCTTTAGATTTTCTAGGTTTACAGGTTAAGGAAGCGGAAGACAGCAGTCGACCCAGCTGTGTCTACAGCAGGAGTCAACAAGCGGAAGACAGCAGTCGACCCAGCTGTGTCTACAGCAGGAGTCAGCTAGCGGAAGACAGCAGGAGTTAACCTTCAGCTGAGTCCTCCAGCAGAGCATGATCAAGCTGAAGAGAATTCGAGCTGAGTTCAAAACACAGCCGGTCCAGCTATACAGATCAAAGGGAACTAACTCTGAAGACATCATTTCAAGTCAGTTTGCCAAATCCAGCTCTGAATTCAAAAGCCAGCTCCAAAGGCAGAAGATCCCGGCGTCAGAGGAAGTCAACATGCCTCGACCAATGAGGGATTGCCGAATCAGCATCCTAGACTTCAGGACCTAGGATGTGACACAAATGAAGACAGGTGCAGATTCGCCCAACGGCATATCTCGAATTTAAGAAGAGTAGGTAAGATTCAAACGGCTCCTCCAACGGCTAGTCTTGAATCTCTACCTATATAAACCCGTCTTCAACCTCAGGATCAAATACGAAAAACTCTCTACAAGCTTTCATCCTCTGAAATCATCAATCTTTCAAAAGCTCTCAAGCAGTTCTACATAGATCAAAGAACACTTTATCTTAAAGTGTTTCTACTTCAGAAACTGCTTAGTTTTTCGTCTGATCCCTAGGCCAAAATCTTTGTATATCTTAAAGCCTAGATTTCGAACGAGTTCATCATACTCTAAAGTTCTTAATTGTAAGAACTCGTTCACAGTTGGAACCCCAAACCAAACCCCTCTTTACCCAGAAAGGTTAGGTCAAGGTAACGCTTGCTTGAAGCGGGAAATTCAAGTGTGTAAGGTTTTTTCCGTAAACTGAAAGGTTAGGCTTGACAGTGCCCGCAAACTGTTGGAACACAGCTCGGGTTAGAGTTGTGAAGTTGCTTGGTACTTGGAAACCAAGTGGTAGTGGATTACCAGTAAACCTGGTCGTGGATGTAGGAGGTGTTACTCCGAACCACGTAAAAATCGTGTGCTCTTTACTGTCTCTTTAAATTCAGTTTTGTACTAACTCTTTCTTAAACATTACATATTTGATCAAAACTGCATACGCAGCTGCTCTCCAAAGACAGTTGTGTCTTTCTGAAAGTTGCACAACTTGACTAAGCTGAAAACATAAAGTTAATCTTTTCAAGCTGAGTTTTTCTAAGTAACCGAGCTAAGTTTTCAAACCACCACATTCCGCACTGCCAGCTGAGTTATTTACCCAGCTGACCCTCCTCAGCTGGATCAATAACTGAGCTCACCAACTCTGTGATTTAACTTGAAAAAGTTTTCAGAAATCTATTTGGTGTATTCACCCCCCCTACACCAAATACCTAGCTCAGGGACCATCAGACGTATCGTTAACACTTAATTCATCATCAAAATTTCCCGAACCTAGGAACCCTAATTTTCGAATTAAATTAAAATTAAGGCAAGGAGGAATTCAACTCATTAAATTCATATATAATCATGCTCAATAACATCATATAAGCTTAAATTAAACATCAATTTAAGCATGGAATATCAAGATCAATATTTCAAAATTTAGCCCTAATTTTCGGCTATTTTGAAATTAAATAAAGAACTGATAAATTTTTTCTCAATTCAATCATCCATCATGCTTATAAACATCATATGAGCTCATATAAATCATCAATTTGATCAATTAAATCAAGAATAAAAAACCCCTAATTTATTTATTAATTTCGAAAAATTAAGAATTAGGGTTAGGGTTTGATTCTTAATGATTTAATCATAGAAATATAATATAAATCATAGATCTAACATAATACTTGAAGATCATAATCATCTACTATCATCTTCATGATTCTCGAAAATTTTAAAAATATAAAGAAAATGGATTTCTATGCTCAATCTTGAGCTAAGAACTTGATTGATACAAGATCTAACATTTGATAATGTTTTGGGAGCTAAACTTTGATCTTTCTTGAGGTTGAAGATGAGCTTTAATGGAGATTTTATGTGTGTGTGCTGTTGTCGTGTGTGTGTATGTATGAGTGTGTTATGCGTGAGTTAGAGAGAGATGAATGAATGAGGATGATGATGATGATATATATATATATATATATATATATATATTCTTTTATTTGTTTCTCAATTTCTAACTACATTTTGTTCCCATATTAATATTTCATCTAGCCATAATTGAGGACTTTGTTGTTCTAATAATAACATTTCTTTACTGTATAATTTTCCAATAGGCATTCTACTTCCTTTTCCTTTATATTGAGATTCTCTTTCGTATTTTAAACTAGAGGGAGCCCAATTTTCTCTGCCTATATTATCTGTTGAACCTTGTCCTCAATGTGAAAATTCTATTTTTGGTCTTTTATATCCAGTTATAGTAGCTGGATCAATAAAATTTGCTTCTTTAAAACATTTATTACATTGATATCTTTTATCAATTGCGGGAAATAATTTACATTGATATCCAGTTATAGTAGTTGCATCCATACCCCCCTTTTGCCTTTAGGGCAGCACTCCAGGTTGATCTTTGAGATAGAGGAGAAGTATACATAGCGGAGGTTTTTTTTTATATATATATTTTTTATATTGGGATATATTATATGAACTAGGAAGGAATAACTATTTGCTAAAAACTAAGAAGAGCAGAGTTTAGAAACTCATTCTTGTATGTAGAATAAAAAGGGGGGTTGTATTTCTCTTCTTGATAGTATTCGTACACATTGGAATTTTCAATTTCCTTGAAATCAAATGATGTTGAATCATGATTTCTTAATCTGTCTTTTTCTTCCATAAAAATCCTCTTTCTGCTTGGCACATAAGAGCCATTTATAACTTCTGGAAGAGAGGATATAATTTTCCAGAATACCTTGCCTTTTAGTGATTTTGATGCACTATTCCCTCCTATAAGCAATAATTTTTCTCCAAATTTTTCCAAAATGTCTTCAATTTTTTAGCCTTCTTCTTCAAGACGAAACTCAATAAAATCGACCATGCCATTGTGATAAAATTTTAAAATGTTTTCACAATTCATGTCTGTTGAATTTAGGTCAACTTGGAGTTTGAAAAGTCTAGGGACTCCATCTGGAAATTCTCAAAGGAAAAGCTCGGGATACTTCTCTTTTATTTTATATTCGAGCTCCCACGTAGCTTTCTCTAGCCCGTGGTGTCTCCACTTAACTTTCACTGAAGCGATCGATTTATTTCTTAATTGCTGGACCTTTCGATACAAGATCGCTTCTGGTTTCTCCTCATAACTGAGGTCTGGTTCTAAACCACTTCTTCTTGTCGAATAACATGCTTAGGATCGAACATGTATCGATACAACTGAGATACATGAAATACGTTATGCGAATTTCCAAAGCTTGGCGATAATGCCAGCTTATACGCTACTTGACCAATCCTTTCCAGGATTTCATACGGTCTTATGTAACATGGCTTAAGCTTTCCTTATACGCCAAATCTGTAAATTCCTCTCGAAGGCAAAAATTTTAGAAACACTTTATCTCCTACTTCAAATTCTAATTCGGATCTTCGAGAATCTATATAAGATTTTTGTCAATCTTGCGCTTCTTTAATTCGCTGCTTAATTTGGCAAACAATCTTGATTATTTCTTCTACAACATCGGCCCTAAAACTTTTCTTTCACTTATTTCGTCCCATAAAACTGGGATCTACATTTCCTTCCATAAAGAGCTTCATAGGGTGCCATGCCAATCGTCATCTGATAACTCTTGTTGTATGGAAACTCAACAAGAGGTAAAATTTGCTCTCATTGGTTACCTCGATCTAATACAACAGTTCCGAGCATATCTTCTAAGATTTGAATTGTCCTTTCGGACTGGCCATCCGTCTGAGGACGAAAAGCAGTACTGAAATTTAAATTGGTACCCATCTCATTTTGTAGACTTCTACAAAAACGGGAGATAAATTTTGAATCTCGATCAGACGTGATCGATTTGGGTACTATAACGACCCGACTTCCGGACTGACGGCTGGCCCCACAAACCATCACAAGTCTTTTCTAGCGTGTTTTGTCCTCGCTCACACGCTTCCTGAGAAAACTACCCAGGAGGTCACCCATCATAAGCCCCAGAAAAGAAGATGCATCTTGATGGTATAAGTAGCCATATCAATTCCTTTAAGCTCTCTTCGAATATGTCATCCCATTCCGACATATTCTTGGAATTCCTTTCATTCTGGTATTTTGGTTCATTCCTAACCCCTCTGTTTTGAAGTCTTATTGGAGCCGCTTTTTGTCTGTGCCTCTGCACCAGCAATCACTCCGTGCTTCTGCCTCGGGCGTCACAGGTACACCATGCACAATTTCTCGAACATACAATTGGGCTAACTTATCTTATCCATATGTTTCTGGAATTGGTATAAAATGAGCTGATTTTGCCAATCTGTCCACTATAATCCATATTGCTGTATTTTCTTTCTTAGACTTAGGTAACCTAGTTACAAAGTCCATCGTGATACCATTCCATTTCCATCCTGGAATTTCCAACGGCTGGAATTTTCCATAAGGCCGTTGATGTAAAGCCTTAACTTGCTGACAGGCTAAACATCGCTCTACAAACGAAGCTATATCTCGCTTCATTTCTTCCCACCAAAATTTCTATTTCCAGTTGTTGGGAAAATTAATAGAGTTTTGATTTGATACCAAAACCCAGCTGACCCCAACCGAGTAGATGATTGCACAAGCCTAAGCATTTTTTCAGCTCACCTGTTTGAGCCTTATAGAGTTTCTTAGTTTACAGGTAGAGTCGCAGAAAACAGCAGAAGACACAGCTAAGCTGACATACCTGAAGTATTCAGCATAGCAGACTCAGCAGAGCAAGACCAAGCAGAGTCATAGACCCAGCAGTATCAAGACCCAACTCAGTGACGGAAACCCAGCTCAGTGTCAAAAATCCAGCTCAGTGTAAAAAACCCAGCTTAGTGTCAATGACACAGCTCAGGTCTAAGACAGCTCAGGTTAATGACACAGCTCAGGTTGAAGACACAACTCAGGTTAATGATACAGCACAGGTCTAAGACAGCTTAGAGTCAAGACGCAGCAGAGTCCAAGATGCTGAAGACACAGCAGAGACGCTTAACAGCTCGAAGACGAAGACCTTCTCCAAGACAAGATCCCGATGTCAGAAGATCTTACCTGACGCGGTCAAATCAGAGAAGAAATAGCTTCTGCAGATGCAGACCTACTTCGTAGGTTAAAGGTTAAAAGTCAATGAAAGTAGGTAAGATTCAAACGGCTCTCTTCCAACGGCTAGTTTGAATCTCCACCTATATATATGTCCTCACCATTGAAGAGAAGAAGCCGACTGAAGGTGTAGGCTTGACAGTGCCCGCAAACTGTTAGAACACAGCTCAGGTTAGAATTGTGAAGTTGCTTGGTACTTAGAAACCAAGTGGTAGTGAATTACCAGTGAATCTGGTCGTGGACGTAGGAGGTGTTACTCCGAACCACGTTAAAATTGTTTTGTTCTTTATTACTTTGTTTTATGCATTCTGCTAACCCCTCATGAGCATTATTTCAAGCTGCATAAACTGACTAACTGAAAAGTGAAACAGAGCTCTGCAATATGATTTGAAGCAACAGACGGACTTTCCAAACCCACCAACTTCCGCACACACTCACACAGCCAGCTGTGTTGATCAAGCTGCCATCCAGCTGGATCGAACACAGCATGCTCTCTGAAAAGAGTTTTAAACTGGGAATTTTTTTTAAACCTTGGCGTATTCACCCCCCCTTTACACCAAGGTATCCGTCTTGGGACCAACAATTGGTATCAAAGCAGCGGTTCAAAAGATCAATGTATCTGTGTCAAGTCAGCATTTCTTTGCTGATAGTGGTCACCTGAATAGATCCTTCAAAATTTCAATTTTCTTTTTGAAAATCATTATTGCATACTGTCTTGAGAAATCATGAATCCTGGCATTTGTCCGAGATGCGAATGGTACAGGAACTATCTCCATGACTTGGGGGTACGAAGAACAAGATACCAAAGTATTTTGGAGCACTGGAGAGAAGAATTTCACTCAGCAGCAAACCGAATGGACTGTGATGCAATCGTCTCAAGACACCAGGAGATGAGAAGAACAGAAAGGCTGATTGACGACTTTAATGTCTCATACTCATAGTATATGACACCATAAAAGACAACCATCAGAGACATCACAATATCTGATGGATTTTATGAAGAATGTCCAAGAGATGCAACCAACAAAATTGATCTGGGGGTCACAAGAAGAAGAATCATCTAACCAGATGAATGAAACAAAAATGACTCCCAAGGCAATAGATACAGCTTTCAGAGTGCAGAATCAAAAAGATTAGCTCAATCAGCTCAGCTTGGAAGGACCAACAATGAGCAGAGAAGAATTGCACGAAGAAGTTGCTATGCTTGTACGAAACATCAATAGGCTGGAACATAGCAAGGAAATGTACAAGAAGATCGTGAAGGTTCATCTTGACAAGCAAGTTTACCTAAAGAAAACCCCAGCTGAGTCGACCTCCCAAAGAAAAGATAAAAAGCGCAAGTCGAGCAAGATAAGAAGATCAAGTATTTTCTTCCGACTCAGAAGACGAAACATTTCATTAAAGATGCCTGCTTCATGGGACTCCCAAACCTAGTTGTGAAAAGCAAACACAGCTGGACACACTGCTGAGTACATTGGTCTCGAGAAGAATTCAGATGCAGCAGATGAATCAGCTGGATATCGGGACAGCTGACCTTTTCAAAAGAATGAGCCAATAATGAAAAGATCCGCTCAAAGGAAAATTATCAAGAAGAATACCCAGTTGGATGCATTCACAAAGACAGACTCAGCTGGAATCACCAGCTGATGAAGAACCCGATCCAGCGGAGGAATCAAGTTGATTCTCTAATCCAGCTGACGACATGAAAAGCACCCAAGAGATTACTCAACATCTGAAGGACACCATTATTGGGAAAATTCACAGAAGCTCAGAATGCTGAAAATCCAAATCAAGATGATGTGTGAATTACTTGGACTACTCAATCCGGATGAAGAAAAGTCAACCAGCTGAGGGGGAACAAGACAGCTGGATAATGAAAAGCTAATAGGACTTCAGGGTAGAAGAATTCAAACCCAGATGGATCGTTCAACTCAGTTTAACAAGGGAAACCAGCTGAGGGGAATTCAAGCTCAGCTGGATAATAAAACTGAAGAAAAGCTCATTCAACATAAAGAAAACACAACCGTGGTATCAGCTGACTACAATGATCAGCTCACAGGTTTGTAGACTCTATATTTTTCCTTGAGGAATATGCTATGTAAGGATAAAAATATTTGAATTTAATTCAAATACCCAGACATTCCTTAAATGGATTAGTCTGCAAGCTATCCATCCCATCGCATTTAATGAAAAGCATGCAGAATACTGTAGCTCGGGAGAACTAAGGCAGAAGTCAGAACGGTTCGACTACCTCACGCGCGCGTGACCTACACTCTATATACACACGTCATGTAACGTGTTGCGCAAATCTCTCTCAGCCGCAGATCTTCAATTCTTTTGCCAAGATCTCAACCTTCCATTAAAAAGGGACAGTTGATATATACATCTAAAATACGCAAATCTTCGCCTTATTGTCTATCGCTCATACTTATCTCTGAAATTTATATCTTAGATTATTGAATATCTCTTTGCAAACTCGCTCCCCTAGTATCTTCATCTTTCTAACCTCTTGCTACAGAAGAAGATCATGGCCCCAAAGAAGACAATACCAGGAGCAAGCCAGACTGAGAATTTGATGTCAAAGCTTTATTTTGAGAATTGCTTGACTCTCAAGTGGCACGGCACAGAGGAATTTTCTGTGTCCAAAATACTTTTTGAGAAGCCAAGTCAGCTCACTGACTTGTTGAAGAAAGCAGCCCCTGAAGGGAAGAAGAAGGTGCAAGAGGTAAAGCAGAAGACTGCCTCTCCCTCTCAAGCGAGAAAAAAGAAAGCAACCGGAGGAGACACAGCCAGCTGGATCTCCACCTGCCAAAAAGAAGCTGAAATTCAATGCAGCCAGCAAACCAGCTGAGAAAGCAGTAGAGAAACCAGTTGATGAGCCAGCTGGATCGGAATCCACTCCCACAGCCTCCCAAGTCCAAAAGAAGAAAACTGAGTGGAGACCAATCACTGAGGAGACAGCTCAGGGATCCTTCTCCAGCTCAGACAATGGAAGGGAGTTCGTGATTACATCACGAAAAGCTGAAGAACCACATTTAGTGGTCTCCCACTCTGACCTAGAGGATGCTATTCCCCTTCGACAATTTCTTCAAGCATCTTTACAACCCGCTCCAGCTGATCCCACATCAGCTGGAACCACTCAACAAGACTATCCTCTCCTTCCTCTTCATCCACATGTACCTCTCTCAGATTCCCCAACCACTTGCTCAGTACCTGAAACCGCTCAACTCCAAACTCCAGAACCCAGCTCTCCACCCAAATAACCCCATCCCGCTGAAGCTCCTTTGCACCTGGATGATGAAAACCAAGCTGAACCTACCAGCCCTTCTGAGGAATTTGAAATCCTCAGTCCCAGAGCCGTTGCTGCCACTATCATGAGATTCGATGACCTCAGACTTCAAGGGGTAAAGAGCGCACTGCAACAGTACCCTTCTCTTTCTTCGCTCCCGGCCGCACTAGTCGCCGTCAGCGACTTCAAATTTTACCTTGCTACCAAGATGACTACTTGGTATGCAAATGAGAAACTTGTGGAGCTCTACTCTTTCGCTAAGCTCAAAGCTGAAGAAGCAGCTCTACAGGAAATCTTTTGATTTGGAAGTCTTCAGGATGCCTTCATGCATCAAGACGAACTGATCCAAACTCTCATCCAGAAGGCCAAGCAAGATGAAGTACCGCCGTCTGAGGAGGTAGTCGCAAGAGCCAACTCTTACCTCCACACTCTCAGCTAGATTGTTCCAGTTGAAAATGCCAAGGACGCTGCACCTGCCAACACAGCTGAGGCAATGGTAATTGAAGACGAGCCAACTACTGCAACAGTTGAGCTCGCAGAAAATGCCCCACCAAGTCTAATTGTCGATGACACTCGCTCACTGGTCGAGATCGAGGCAGACAAACCCAGACAAGTCGAATCCGAGATCCAGACGGATCCTGATGCCGTGCTTTTTGATGCAATGAAGGACGAAATTTCCAAACAAGTTGAGGAAATCCTATTCCAGGATAGACTCAAATCAAATGTTGACACCCTTTTGCGCATCACAGCTGTAGAATGGCAAGTCCACTGTAATGGACAGTCCATTGATGAAGTTCACAGATTTGCCCAGAATCTACAGAAAAGCACCAGTCAAGATCTCAAGCTATCTCTCGTCTCTCAACGCATTGATCAGTCAACTCATATAGAGAAGAGAGTCCCTGAGATCATTTCAAAACTTCAAGCTCCTCTGAAAAGCAGCATCAGCGACCTATCCAGCCATATGGCAGTTCTTCAAAAGCAAACGCTCTCCAACAGAACTGACATTCAAACGTTGTTCAACCTCTACAAAGAGCTGGACACTCAGTTCAAAGCTGAAAGTAACAGCACAACACAGCTCAACCTCGTCACAGCAGACAACACAACCAAGATTGCTAATGTTGACAAAGCCCTGGCCCAGCTGAATGAGACAATCATCAACCTATCCTCCACCCTTGTTGATAATGCCAAAAAGGGGGAAGGTAAGGGGAAAGGAAATGACAAGAGAAAAACATCAAGGGCAGGCAAAGGGAAAGATGTAGTTGAAAATGAAATCCAAGTGCTGCAGTCTGAGATTGATGAAGTTGCTGCTGAGCTGGAAGCAGAAGAACCAGCTGAACGGAGAGGAAAATGGAGCAAAATGATCATTTCTCTTGCCAAAGTAAGCGGAGCCACGCCAAAACAAATCAATGATACTCAATGGCTCTGCAACTTTGTAAATCAACAAAAGCAAGAGAAGAAAAGCTTTCAAGAGCAGCAGAAGAAGAAGGAAAGCTTGCTCAATGCTGAAGAAAAGAAGCAGAAGAAGAAAAGAGCAAACATCAGAGCATCGAAGAAAAAGTCTCAGGTGCTAATGAACTGGAGAAGAACAGATGAATGGATCCCAGAAGAGTTAAACGACGACTGGGAACATACAAAATTCGAGTTCATTGAAGATTACTACTATCTGGGAGCTTACCCAAATACACCACCAGATGTTGCTTTCAAGATGCACCTCAATGAGCATTTTCATCAAGATAGGATGACTGCGAAAGCATTCTTCAATGCTGCAGAGACCGCTAAGATCCAGTTCTCTGCTCCCCTTCTGTATCATCTCCAACCTCTGCTGATACCTGGAACTCATCTTCCTGACAAATTGCAAATCATAGCAGAAGTAAATAGATGGGTGATCAGGAGAAAAATTTCCAAGGTAAACAATGAAGAAGAATACAGGAAGATGGAACGGATGATCTTCAACCGGTACAGGTTGAGAACGGATGAGCAACTGGAAGAAGATAGACAGAAGAATCAGAAGCAGCAGCAGAAATGAAGACCCAGCCAACTGGGAATTTTCTTTTGAAATTCTGTTGTATTTAGAAAATTGTAAAATTCCCTTTTATTAATGAAAAGTTCATCTTTTTCTCTCAAGCTCAACCTGATGACAATAAATCCTTGTCCAGGCACTGAACTCTGAATTTGTTTACATGTTATGAATGTTTAATCTTTTGAAACCCCGTTTCCTGTTAAGAGAGAAGTAAATTGTTTTTCTCAGTTAGGTTTTGGCATCATCAAAAAGGGGGAAATTGTTGGGAAAATTAATAAAGTTTTGATTTGATATCAAAACCCAGCTGACCCCAACCGAGTAGATGATTGCACAAGCCTAAGCATTTTTTCAGCTTACCTGTTTGAGCCTTATAGAGTTTCTTAGTTTACAGGTATTGTCGCAGAAGACACAGCTAAGCTGACACAGCTGAAGTATTCAACATAGCAGACTCAGCAGAGCAAGACCAAGCAGAGTCAAAGATCCAGCAGTATCAAGACCCAGCTCAGTGACGGAAACCCAGCTCAGTGTCAAAAACCCAGCTCAGTGTAAAGGACCCAGCTTAGTGTCAATGACACAGCTCAGGTCTAAGACAGCTCAGGTTAATGACACAGCTCAGGTTGAAGACACAGCTCAGGTTAATGATACAGCACAGGTCTAAGACAGCTCAGAGTCAAGACGCAGCAGAGTCGAAGACGCTGAAGACACAGCAGAGACGCTTAGCAGCTCGAAGACGAAGACCTTCTCCAAGACAAGATCCCGATGTCAGAAGATCTTATCTGATGTCAGAGAAGAAATAGCTTCTGCAGATGCAGACCTACTTCGTAGGTTAAAGGCTAGAAGTCAATGAAAGTAGGTAAGATTCAAACGGCTCTCTTCCAACGGCTAGTTTGAATCTCCACCTATATCTATCTCCTCACCATTAAAGAGAAGAAGCCGACTGGAGAGTCTGGAGAGACGACTGAAGAAATAAAAGAGAAAACAGAAAAATGAACAACGATCTTAAAAGCCAAATCTTTCAAGAACACCCAGCCAGTTAGCTGTGTTCTTAGTTGTTCACATATTCAGTCATAGACAGAATAGATTAGAATAGAAATATCTTAAGCCTAGTTTGAACGAGTTCATCATACTCCTGGTTCTTCATTGTAAGAACTCGTTCATAGTTGGAAAACCCATACCCAAACCCAAACCCAGAAAGGTTAGGTAAAGGTACGCCTGCTCGAAGCGTGTAATTCGAATGGTTAGGTTCTTCAGTACCCGGAAACTGAGGCTTGACAGTGCCCGCAAACTGTTGGAACACAGCTCAGGTTAGAGTTCTGAAGTTGCTTGGTACATGGAAACCAAGTGGTAGTGAATTACCAGTGAATCTGGTCGTGGACGTAGGAGGTGTTACTCCGAAGCACGTTAAAATTGCTTCGTTCTTTATTGCTTTGTTTTATGCATTCTGCTAACCCCTCATGAGCATTATTTCAAGCTGCATAAACTGACTAACTGAAAAGTGAAACAGAGCTCTGCAATATGATTTGAAGCAACAGACGGACTTTCCAAACCCACCAACTTCCGCACACACTCACACAGCCAGCTGTGTTAATCAAGCTGCCATCCAGCTGGATCGAACACAGCAGGCTCTCTAAAAAGAGTTTTAAACTGGGAAAAGTTTTTAAACCTTGGTGTATTCACCCCCCTCTACACCAAGGTATCCGTCTTGGGACCAACACCAGTCTTGATAAATTTTGGTGTTTCCAGGATGAGCTGTATAAGGCGTTTCATGAGCTTCTCTCATGAGCTCAGCTCTTAAATCTTCTTTATCTGGAACACAAATCCTTTCTTTAAATAGGAGAGTATTATCTTCAGCTTCACGAAAATCTTCTGCTTTTTTTTTCTTTGCGAATCTTAAGTTGCAAATTCTCTAACTTTTCATCTTTTCTTTGAGCATCTGAAATTCTCATTTTCAAATCTGGAGTTATTTCTAAAGCTGCAATGAATTGCTCTGTAAATTGTGGTTATAAACCACTTTTATTTTCAGATTTCCAAAACTTTTAATAAGCTCTTTTTCTTGAGTAAGAAGAAATCCTAACTCGGTTCTGCTCTTCCTAATTAAAACATCATCTACTACATTTGCTTTTCCTGGATGATAGGAAATTTTGTAATCGTAGTCCTTTACTAACTCAAGCCATCTTCTTTGCCTCATATTCAACTCTTTTTACTCGAAAAAGTATTTGAGGCTCTTATGATCCAAAAAGATCTCACACTTGGCTCCATATGATGATGTCTCCAAATTTTTAAAGCATGCACAACTGCTGCTACCTCAAGATCATGGGTTGGATAATTCTCTTCATGAGGTCTAAGCTGTCAAGACGCATAAGCAATAATTCTGCCATCTTGCATCAAGACACAACTCAATCCATTCTTTGATGCATTCGTATAAACGGTAAAATCCTCCTGCTTCTGGCCCTGCTAAAACTGGAGCATTGGTTAGCTTTCTTTTAAGCTCTTGGAATTTTTTTTTTTTTCACATTGAAGGGACCATTTAAACTTCGATTCTTTCTTGAAAAATTAGGTCATTGGCCTTGCTATCTTAGAGAATCCTTCAATGAATCTCTGATAGTAACCTATTAGACCCAAGAAACTATAAATCTCATAGGGTGACTTTAGAGATTTCCATTCTTGAACTGCTTGAACTTTGGAATTGTTTACTTTAAATCCTTCGGAATAAATAACATGACCGAGGAAATTTACTTTTTTTAGCCAAAAATCACACTTGCTAAATTTGGCATAAACCTTTTCTGATCTCAGCTTTTCTAGAACAATTTTGAGATGTTCTTCATGCTTCTGCTCACTTCTTGAATACACAAGAATGTCGTCAACAAAGACTATGACAAACCTATCCAAAAATTCATGAAAAACTCGATTCATGAGATTCATGAATACTGCCGGAGCATTTGTCAATTCAAACGGCATTACTACAAACTCGTATTAGCCATATCTCGTTCGAAAGGCAGTTTTTGGAATGTCTTCTTGACGATTTTTCAACTGATGATAGCCAGATTTTATATCAATCTTTGAGAATACACTGGCTCCTCTGAGCTGATCAGACAGATCATCTATCCTTGGCAAATGATACTTGTTCTTCAATGTCAATTTATTTAGCCTTTGATAGTCTATACACATTCTTAGACTACCATCTTTCTTCTTGACAACAAGATTGGTGCTCCCCATGAGGAAACACTAGGCCTGATAAAACCAAGATCAAGCAATTCTTGTGGCTGGATCATTAGTTCCTGCAATTCTTTTGGGCCATTCTATACGACGCCTTTGATATTGGAGCTGAACCAGGTTCAAGATCGATGGTAAACTCCAATTGTTTGTCTGGGGGTAATCCTGGCAAAACTTCAGGAAAAACATCCTTGAATTCTCGGACTACAGCTATGTCATCAATTTTCTTCTCTTGATTTTCATCTTTGTTGAGGTAAACAAGATATACTTGTACATCTTTTCTTCTCAACAACTTTTTGCTTGAATTGCCGAAATAATCGGCATTCATCTCTTGCTTCTCTCTATTCCGAAAAATAGAGTTGGTTCTTTTCCAGGTGATTGGAAAGAAATCCGTCTTTGCTGACACCGAATGGTGGCAAAATTCTCAGTTAACCAATCCATTCCCAAAATGATGTCTACATCCCACATTCGAATTAGATTTAGGATTTTAACTGACATCTTAAGGAATCCAAATTCAAATTCTAGATTAGGGCAAACATGCGTGATTGGGGTAGCTTTACCTACTGGGGTCGATACTCTTAAGTTCTGGCTATCTCTCTCTATTTAAGGCCAAGAGTATCTACGCATGCATTTGATATAAAATAATGCGATTCACCAGTATCGAAAAGAATTATAATAGGTACATCATTTATCTGACCCATACCTGCCAGATTGCCCTGATCTTTGACACTCGCTTTCTGCTCAGGAGCAAAAACCCTCTGGTGATGTTGCTGCTCTTGCTATGGTGTTTGATGCTTCAGCTTCTGCTGCTAAGGCCGAGGAATTTGACGTTGACGCTGCTACGTCTGTGGGACTCCTTCAATGGCTTTTAAATGTGGAGGCTGATACTGATTAGTTTTTCCTCCTCCAGTCCCTTGCTTCCTATTTGGGTACTAATAAGAATAATGCCCTGGTTGCCCACATACATAACAATTATTACTTCCTGCTCTGCAAATTCTCTGGTGCATTTTTCCGCACTTAGAGCATGCAGAAATTCCTTGCAGTCTCTGAGGCGAGCTATCTTGACCAATCACAGGAGGTCTATATTTTTCTTGAGTCAATTGCTACTGACTCTGCCCATGTCATGGCTTCTTGCTAGGTTGATTCCCAGCATTTCATTTCCTTTTTCCCTTTTGAAACTGGCTTTGGTGCGAAGATTGCGGTTTAACAGCCGCTGAGGATTGAATCGGGGGAGGTGCTGGAGTCTGAACTAACTTCTCTAGCTGCATAGCCAGCTCCATATCTAAAGCTCGGTTTAACGCTTCAACATAAGTCAAAACACTTTGACTTGCTAGTACTATTCTTTATGTCTTGCATGAGTTCGAAGAAAAAGCTCAGACATCTTCTTGTCCGAATCAACTTTGACAGGGCGAAACAGGCTAAATCACATTATTCACGGACATACTCTGACTCTATCTTTTTTTCCTTGCTTTAAATTTTGCGAACTCGCTTTACTTCTGCTTGCAAAAGCTTTTCGAAACATCTTTCGAAAAGGGCTTCATTGGACACCCAAGTGAGATTTTCAAGCTGCTCGGGATAAGTCTTCTGGCAAGCTTCCCACCAGCAGTCTGCAGATCCTTTCAGCTGATATGACATACGTGCGAGACGCTCGCTATCATCACATCGAAGAAACATAAAAATTCACTCTAAAGCACGAATCCATATTGTCGAAGAAAAAGTTCTTCAACTTTTCTCTCAGGCTGAGGAGGTGCGATAAGTTCTTGCTGATCTTCTTCTTCTACTCTATTTCTTCTTTTATGAGGCATTCTAATTTTTAAGACAATAACTTTATTCTTATCGAGCTTTGCATTTAAGCTCCTTTTCATCTTATTCTTTATTGCATAAGCAAATACTTCACAAGCGAATTCTTAAATCGTAGAGCTTAACATTCAAGAATTCACATCACATCATAATATAATCACTTACATAACTTCACTTACTAGTCATATAATAGCAACATAACTTAACTTCATAACTTTTCTTAATCATTATTAAAGCACTCAGCTTTATATCTTTTCTTAATTAGGAAATTATTAATAAAGCACTCGGCTTTATAAACTTGTCTTAAATAGCAGCAGAATAACTTGACTTATAAATTGACAGAATAAATTATCTATCTTTAATAACTTGACTTTAACTTCTAAAGAAATCTTATTTTCTTTCATTCTCAAATTATTTTCACAATATTCTTTACTTCTTTCCTTCATCTTCTTACTTATCTTTCCTCATACTTCTCTTTTCTCTTAGAGCATCATAATTTCACATCTTACACTTTAAGGAAGCATCAACTTAATTTAAATAACATCTTTAATCCTTTTTCTTCATATAACTTCTTTTCTTACTTATGCTTTCCTTTTCTTCATTCTTCATCATATCTTTTGCATAATAAGAAAACATCAACTTAACTTAAATAACTGCTTTGGTCATTTTTCTTTACATACTTGGAAAAATTACCTTTTTGAGGTCTTTTCAAAAGAAGGAATTTATATACAGCAAAAGTTATCCCTAGGTCATCTGTCATGTTAGGATATCACACAAAACTATCATTAGCGGTACGGACTACTGCTCCGTTACAGATCTAACTACGTCAATTATGCATCAGATATTCACACACACATTTTTACATCATCATCCCTTTCATAACTTTAACTTAATAATTACGCAATAGCGAAATAACTTAATTTCATACACTTTTCTCAGCTTGGCAATCAATATTAAAGCACTTAGCTTCATGAACTTTTCTTAATTATTCAAGTAGCAGCAAGCTAACTTGACTTATAACCTTAACAATTAAACAATTGTCAGGAATAATTTAACTTTTGTTACTTAACTTTAAACATTTAACACATCAATCATAACTTATTTCATACTTTAACTTATTTTCATAAAATTCTCCTTCTTTACTTTCTCACTTCATTTCATTAATTAACTTTGTTATGGAGGTGGAAGACCCATATTACTGAGTTTCTAGCTATGTGGGTTGATCAGGTCCACATAACAGTCCGTCAGTCACATGGAACTTCTGTCTCGTTCAACAATCCTGCCATACGGGATTACAATCTCTTCAAGAAAATTTCAAGGTTCGCTTAGAGGTTTTGCGTAAAATTGCTACTCCCGTCTTATTTCCTAATTCCAAAGACTTCCACGAATCGAGTCTTAATTTAAAATAACGCCTTTCTCAACAAAAAGGGTAAATAAAATGTCTATAGTTTTCTCTTCCTTAGACATCAAAACTTCCCAATATTTACATTCATAAAATATATCTCCAACTAAATTCAAACTTTAAACTTTTAAACTTTAGAAAACTTTTAATACATACCTGACTTTGCCGAATAAGATGAGGTGCTGGACTTTTGTCGTTTAAGACTTAACTAGTCTAGGGATTCAAGTCTAGACTAGATTCAAGAGAAAAATTTTAGACTTAGAGCAGACAAGCTGCTCTGATACCACTCTGTCGCAGCCCGACTTAGAATGAAGATGACCAAGCCGGTGGGTCCCGCGACGTACACAATTTATGATTAACCAAGGAATAGATAATGACCCAAGTTACCAAACAAGTGACAAACGACTACATCATTATTTAGAAACGGCAATTTATACTTTAAATCCAAGTAAAAATAAACGAGAATGGCCAAGAGACAACACCATCTCATATCAGAGTTAAGCAAACTGGAATCAAGGTTTACCAGTTCTTATCATAAGTGACATAACAAACACAACAGAAACTGAAATAGATTTAGAGTGTTGCAGCGGAAAACAACATGACATATCATTGGTTATATGTATGAAGACATATAATCCTGCTCAACATCAACAAAGTCTCAAGAGGTCAACAACAAGAGTCCGCCCACCACACTCCATCTTCATCCGAGCTAGCCTGCACATTTTAGAAATAACATGCAAGGCTGAGTACTTTCGCACTCAGTGGACACATGCCAAAAACATTGAAAACTGCTGCTTAGAGCTATAGATTGAATCTTGCCATAAAACATAGCACAAGTAACTTTTATAAACAAACCTGTGCATGCTCAAACCTTTTCCTTTTCATTATAAGTGACTGCGCAGTCAAAATACTTATCATGTATGTACCACATCTACTATAACTTTTGAGTGTTGAGAAGTAGGCCTCATTCTCAAACACTTGTAATCGTCCACTTCTTTCGGAAGGCTCCCGATTACAAAATAGTGTACACAAATCCTACACCTTCGTAGGATCCGAATTCGTCTTTTCTTGGTAGATGGTATCATACAAAAACTTTAAACAGTTGGCAAGTCAATCACTTTAAAAACATCACATATATATATATATATTTATATATCATAATATCACATTCTTCATTTCTTTAGTTTAGAAAGCCCACCTGGACTGAAGCTACTTTATCTATACTTTAACTTCTCGGTTTTTCCCTCACTTTTCTGTCCCGCTCGTTCCTTCATTTAATAATTAAATTTAAACATAAGAGCGAGAAAAAATGAAATATTCAAATGAGGGATGCCGCTGCTATTCTTAAAATTTCTCTAATTTGTCTCAGCTTTCTCTAGGGTTTTTATCTCGGCAATTAGGAACTAAACTTTTCTACTTACTTCCTCTTTCTTACTTAACTTCTTAATCGATAAATAATCGATTATAACTTCAGGATATATTTTAAAACATAAATCCATATACTTCTCATTTAACTTCATAAATAAACATATAAACATATAATTCATCATTAAACTTCATGAATATATATATAAACATGTAATTCAACATTTAACTTCATAAATGCATATAAGCATATAATTAATAATTAAACTTATATTAATCACTTCATCCATCATTTAAACTTATTCTTAAACATATTATCATTCCAAAGAAATTAAACATATCATTTAATCATATAAGTGTTTATTAAACACTTAAACTCTTCATCTAATTTAATAAGCATAATAAAATGCTTAACTTCTTTATTAACATATATTCTTAACTTTATTTTAATAAAAATTTGTCCTTGACATATTTATTTATTAATATCATTAATACTTAATTCATCATTAATACGTCATTAGCAACTAATGACCATTAACATATATAATTAATAGCTAAAATCCTCATTAATTTTTAATTGATGACAAATATCATCATTATCCTTTATTTAACATATATTTAATCTCTACTATTCGTATCTTTAACTTAAAAATATTTTCGACTCATCAAACGAGCTCTGAAAAATTTCAAATTAATTCCTTATACTTTTTATACTAAATGTGACATAATTATATAATCACATCATTAAAACAGATCTTCTATACGTATAAACCTCCGACTTTGAAAAATAGCCGGAAAATAGAAAAATCTCAAAACTTCGTATTAAAATTCCGAAAAATTCTACGATACTTAATTTTTATCGTAGAATTCATTTCCATCATTATTTTCTTAATTAAAAATCATATTCATGGCCTTTTAATATATGTATATTTCGGCCCTTTTTCTTGAAATTAGGTTAAATGCTCAATTTCATTTTAATCACTTCCAAACATGTTTATTTAATTTATAAACCTCAAATTTAACATTATTACTTAATTAAATTGGGGAAAATTGAAACCCTTGTTACTAAATCTTTCGAAAATTCCACCATTAGGGTTTAGGCTATTTATTTTTCTCCAATTTTGCTTGTTATATTCTTAGATTTAATTATAAGGATTTATTATATCAATACTTTATCAAATTATGCTTTAGATTAATAATCCCTAATTTTTATGCAAACTTGAATTTTCTAACTTCATTCAAATGAGCTTCAAAAATTCCAATCAATTCATCATAACCTTATTTCATCATTCTAAACTCAAATCCATCATCAATTTCATCATAAAAATTCATCATCAAAATTTCCCAATTTATAACCCTAATATTTCGAAATTAATTAAAATTAGGGCAAGGAAAATTCTAACTCATTAAAACCATATATCATCATGCTCAATATCATCAATTGAGCCTACATTGATCATCAAATCAAACATAGAACATCAAAATCAATTATTCCTATTTTAGCCAAATTTTCGGCTATTATTAAAATAAATAGGAAATTGATTAAATTTTTCTCAATTCAACTATTCATCATGCTCATAGACATCATATAAGCTCATATCAATCATCAATTTGATCATAGAAGATCAAATTCTAAAAACCCTAGTTTTGGCCTAATTTTCGGCCTTTTTGAAAAATAAAATAAATTGATAAATTCTTGCTAAATTCAATCATATAAAATGCTTATAATAATCATAGAAACTCATATAATTCATCAATTTGATCAATTAAATCAAGAATCAAAAACCCCTAATTATTTCATAATATTCGAAAAATAGAGATTAGGGTTAGGGTTTGATTTCTCAATGATTTAATGATAAAATTATAATCTAAATCATGTAATTAACATCATACTTGAAGATCAAATCCATCTATCAACATATACAAAACTTTCGAAATTTTTGGAGATGAAGGGGAGATGGATTTTCATGCTCAAACTTAATCTAAATGCTTAAATAACCTTAGATCTAACCTTTTCACTTGATTTAAGCACTACTTCCTTTGATGACTTGAGCTTGAATCTTCTTCTTTAATGGAGTTTTGTGGGTGTGTGTGCCGCGGTTTGTGTGTGTGTATGCGTGAGTTGTATGTGTGTTGAGAGAGATGAGATGCATGCATTTATTTACATACTAACACTAACACACTAATTAAATTCAATGAATTTGACTAACTTGTTGGCTAATTATCCAACACTTATAATCATTATGTTGGAGACATAATGAGATGGCACTAATTAATTAATAAAATAACCCTAGTGTTAGAAATTAACACATGCTCTAATTTAATTTCTAACAATATATATTAGTAATTAAATTAATCACTAATTATTGTTAGACAATTTCAATTAGGAAATAATAATTAAACTTATAATACAAGCTTTATTTCCTAGGAAAAATAATTATGCTTAATATCTTAGCTTAATTAATTAATTAAATATCTAATTAATTAATTAAACATTAAGCATATAAATCTCATCTTAATTGATCGATTAATTCTCTAATTAATCAATCATCAAATAAATAATCATGGAGGCTTTCATTTAAAAAGCTCTCGATCTATAATATTTTATTAGGGTTTCTCAAACCCAAATATAAACTTCCTCTGAAAATTTTCGGAAATAAAATCCAGAAATTAAATAAATTACCGGAGAAAATTCATAATTCCCTAGAAATTCAAATACTTCAAAAATGGCACATAATCATATACACTCTTAATATTTCATTTCGGATTAACCGAAACAAAAATAAAATTTAAATCATCAAAATTCGGCAAATTAAAGCTGCCGAAAAATTTTAAATGCCGGAACTTAATTTCCTTCTAATCCTCGCATTATAAAATTATTCTAAATACTTATCTTAATTATTTACTAAAATTAGTTATGAAAAAGCGGGGTATTACAGCAGGCTCGACCAAGAAATCTGCATCCCAAACAGCTTGTGGCTAGGACCACAAAATCACTTCTGATTCTTTATCTGTTGCTGCAACTTTATTTTATCCATAAGGTTTTGTCCATTGGTATGTGAGAGTTTACTTTGTGCTAGGGTGCATTAAATTAGAATAGTAGTTGATTTGACTCGTAGTAGCGTAGCCTCCAAGACTGCTTTCTATATATATTAGGCAACATCTTTGTATTGAATTATCAAGAAAATATAATCATCTTTTGAGTGAAAGTTTCTCCTTTACAAATATGTCTTTTACTACTTTCTACGTTGCTACATATTTTCTAACATGGTTTCAGAGCAGATCTATGATCTGTCTCTATTACCTCCTTCCACCCATCTTGTTCTAATCTTTTAGCCTCTAAAAAAATGTCTTAAAGTTCGAACTCCAACCCGGCGCGACATGTGGTCTTATTGTAGAGTTCAATTCTATGTCCTGAAGCAGTTGTGACTTTCATTCGTTGTTGACTTCAAATATTTATAGTTTCTTGGTTCTGTCTTTTGAGTATATATTGTTACATCATTTAATGACTCTTAATGTTTTACAAATCAGACCTCTACTAGTAACTCAGTGAAGAACAAGAAGCCAACGGTGGTTGTGGTGCTTCAGTTTTCGGAAATGATAGTGATGAAGAATAGAGAATTTTCGATTACTTCTGCTGCACTAACTGTACATCGAGGTTATGGATAATCAAATTTTCAATATAGCATATATCGCGGACATCAGTTTCGGAGAACATAAGCTGAGGTTTAAAGGTCTAGCAACGTATCATTGTCATAGTAGTATTGTGTCTTATTTGATGAATTATTTTGAGTTGTGCAAATTAAGGGTATCTATATTTTGGAGGTGTTCTATGTTATATTTGTATTTTTTCTCTAATATGATTAATTGTTCTGTTATTTAATATGAAAATTTGTTGTGTTGTTTATCAAACTTTAAAATAATTATGTTGTAGCTCATCAAAAAATTAATAGCCTACTTTATATAATGAGGGACAATTTATAATAGCCACTAAAGATAGTAAAAGCAAAATAATAGCCACTGACTTAAAAATATATAAATTCTAGCCACTGTTACGAAAATACCCTTACCATCGCTCCGTGGTTGTACTCGTTATCATCGTCGCACCATCGCCGGTCATCGTCACATTATAGTTGTTGAAGTTTTGATGTTTGTTCTTGATGGTGCGAATAGATCAATCTAAGGCGCGAATAGATCTATTCGCACCTTGTTAATTCAGCTAATTGCTTAGTCACATCATAACTAGGGTTTGCTTAGATCAATCACCGGTCTCAATAACTCCACTTTCCTAGTAAATTCAGCCAATTGCTTAGTCACATCATAACTAGGGTTTGCTTCATTCACCGAAGCACGCTTTCTTCTGACACTCTTTTGTTGGGAAATAGTGGCCATCGTCTCAAAAATGTTAGAGACATCCTCGGCTGTGTGATTGCCAATATCACCTCCAGCTGTATTGTCAACCATATACTGAAAGGTCTGTGATAAACCATCATAGAAAATTGGTTTAATAATTCTGCCGGCAAGTGATGATGCGGGCACTGCTGCTGCAAACTCCTGAAACGGTCCCAAGCTTCTTGAAATGATTCACCCAAGGATTGAGCAAATGTGACTATCTGAGCCCTCAAGTCCTGAGTCTTCTGATTTGAATAATATTTAGCCATAAACTTCTCATAGACTGCATCCCAATTTGCCAACGAGTTCTGCAGAAGAGACATGAACCATGTCTTGGCTCGATCTTTCAAAGTGTATGGAAAGCACCTCATCTTCAATTGATCTTCGTTCAGACCATGTAAAGGAAAGGTCTGAACCACTACATAGAACTCCCTGATGAAGTTCAAAGCATCTTCTGCGGGCATTCCATAGAAAGATGGTAGCTGATTGAAGTGAATAGATCTATTCGCACCTTGTTTAGTCGTTTTGTGTTACGTTTTTATTATGTTTTTTAGTCGTGTTTTTGTGTGTGTTTGCATGTTTTCCGTTCTTTATTTCTCGTTTTTGGCTACCTTTGGTTGTTTGTGGTGTGGTTGATGGTGGTTGTAGGTTTTGAAGAATTAAAAGGAGGAAGCAGTGAAAAATGGATGGATTGTGCACAAGAAAGAAGCAGGCGTTGGGCGTGAAGGAAGCAGCAATCAGCAGTCGCTGTCTTTGAGAGACTGCTGAGTTTGAGCGGTCGCTCAGATCCAACGGTCGCTTGAAGTGATTTCGCAGAAGTCAATCCCAGCAAGCACTGGAATTGTGTAACGGTTGTGCGCGTTTAAATATCTCAGCTAGGGTTTAATGTTTTGTGTTACGTTTTTATTATGTTTTTGAGTCGTGTTTTGGTGTGTGTTTACATGTTTTCCGTCCTTTATTTCTCGTTTTTGGCTACCTTTGGTTGTTTGTGGTGTGGTTGATGATGGTTGTAGGTTTTGAAGAATTAAAACGAGGAAGCAGTGAAAAAGGGATGGATTGTGCACAAGAAAGAAGCAGGCGTTGGGCGTGAAGGAAGCAGCAACCAGCAGTCGCTGTCTTTGAGAGACCGCTGAGTTTGAGCGGTCGCTCAGATCCAACGGTCGCTTGAAGTGATTTCGCAGAAGTGAATCCCAGCGAGCGCTGGAATTGTGTAACGGTTGTGCGCGTTTAAATATCTCAGCTAGGGTTTAATTTCAGACATTCATTTTTCTCTCTGTTTTTTGGACGGCTCTGGGACGTTTTTTACACTTATTTTTCATACTTCTCTTATTTTTCTTTTTGGTGGTTACAAGAACAAGATCGTGGGTTTCGATTGTGATCTTCATCACAAGTATTGTAAGGATTGATTGTTTTATCTATTTTCTTACGGTTAATTTGATGAATTCTTCTCGTAATTCTTCGATGTCTTGTTCTATGGATAGCTAATTTTCTATTTTAGGGTTTAGATATTCGATTTAATTCCAATCCTTGCTTGATGTGTGTGAATTCTTCGTTGATTGAATTGTTGTATTTATATTGAATAATTGGCCATTGTTCGATATTGTTAGGTAGTGGATGAGATCGATAGATGAATCTACTGCCCCATCATAATTCTATCAATAATTAGATTGACCGGAAACGCATTTCTAATCGTTAGTCTTAATCGTATAATTTAGTCTTAAAGGTTTAACGGATTGAAACAAGAGCTATTGATGTTGACCTTCTGTTGAAATGGATTATGCGAATTGATTAATTAAATTAACTTATGTCGAGCTTGGTGAGGAATTAAAGAGAAGAATCTAAGCTCTAATACCTTTTCCTCGTGTTTATCTCTTTTACTATCTTTCGTCATTTATTTGCTACATTGAATTTGCTCTTTTATTTAGTTCTTTGTTCTCAAATCATTAGTTTAGAATGTTTAGGATCGTTTTAATTTCTGTGTAAGTAATACTAGGAATATTTGCCCTGTTTAGCCTTCCTTGTGAATACAACTTGGGTTAGCTTGACGCCCTACATTGATCTCGTTCTCTTGCGAGTCAAGTCTAGGTGTTTAGAGTTGAAACACACCAATTTCGTAACATTTTGTAGAGTGGTGCGAATGGCGTGAATGGGGCCGTTCGCGCCATTCGCGCCTCAAAGTCATGCTCGAGCAAGGGAGGCGCGAATGGCTCGAACGGAGCACGGTTCGCATCATTCGCGCCTAGAAACGTGTAGTTGCGTAGTGCTTTTGTTTTGGTTCGTTCTCTCTCATTTTAATTCGGATTTTTGATCCGTTTTTTCCTATGAACTCCAATTGAGCAAAACTTCATATATATCATGATTATTCCTCATTTTTTTAACAATATTTTCCTATGAGATCTAGGAAATAGGGTATAACTATCAAATTCTTAGAATAATGATAACAAATACAAAGACTTATTTCTAAATATAAATTCCTACAAAATATTTACTTTAAATGCACTTCAAAATATAATATATTTAAATAATGGTTCGATGGGAGTTCATAGAAAAAAAACTGATCGAAAATCGGAGCTAAAACGAGGGAGATTGAACCGAAACAAAAATACTGCGCAATGACACACTACATGGCGCGAATGGCGCGAACGGGGCTCCGTTCGCACCATTCGCACCTCAAAATCATGTTCGACCAAATAGGTGCAAAAGGCTCAAACGGTCTGTTCGTTCTATTCACGCCTCAAAGTCATGCTCGAGCAAAGGAGGTGCGAATAGCCCGAACGGAGCTCCGTTCGCGCCATTCGTGCCTAGAAATGTGTTGTTGCGCGGTATTTTTATTTTGGTTTGTTCTCCTTTGTTTTAACTCAGATTTTCAATCCGTTTTTTCCTATAAACTCCTATTGAGCTAAACTTCAAATATATCATGATTATTTCTCATTTTCTTAACAATATTTTCCTACAAGATCTAAGAATTAGGATACAAGTATCAAATTCTTAGAATAATGATAACAAACACATAGACTTGATTCTAAATATTAATTCCTACAAAATATTTACATTAAATGCACTTTAAAATATAATATATTTAAATATTGGTTCAATAGGAGTTCATAGAAAAAAACGGATCAAAAATCGGAGCTAAAACGAGGGAGAATGAACCGAAACAATAATACTGCGCAATGACACACTACATGGCGCGAACAGGGCTCTGTTCGCACCATTCGCACCTCAAAATCATGTTTGACAAGGAGAGGTGCGAATGCTCGAGCAAGGGAGGCGCGAATGGCCCGAACGGAGCCCCGTTCGCTCCATTCATGCCTAGAAATGTGTCGTTGCGCAATATTTTTGTTTTGGTTCGTTCTCCCTCGTTTTAACTCGGATTTTCAATCCATTTTTTCCTATGAACTCCTATCGAGTTAAACTTCAAAAATGTCATGATCACTCCTCATTTTATTAAAAATATTTTCCTCCGAGATCTGGTAATGAGGGTACAAGTATCAAATTCTTAAAATAATTATAACAAACAGAAAGACTTGATTCTAAATATGATTTTTTAGTAGATATTGACTTCAAATGCAATTAAAAATATAATATATTTGAAGATTGGTTCGATAGGAGTTCACAGAAAAGAAAAAAAAAACGGATCGAAAGTCGGAGCTAAAAATGAGAGAAAACGAACCGAAACAAAAACATTGCACAACGACACGCTACAAGGCGCGAATGGGGCTCCGTTCACACCATTCGTACCTTCCTTGTGTGAACATGATTTTGAGGCGTGAATGACGCGAATAGTTTCCATTCGCACCATTCGTGCTTTGTTAACAAACAAGGAAATATTGGCGCGAATGGTGCGAACAAGATCTATTCGCGCCATTCGTGCCAATATGCACGGTTCGGGACATAGCGTTCTTTCTTCATGTTTCATATTCACAGACCAAAAGGATTAGTGTTACCCAATTTGGAGGAAGAAGAATCAAGTGAGAATCACTCCTCGAGTGACGAGTCTCAGATTCTGGAGATGGCAGTTCCAAATAATGTCAGTAATATGCGGGATTTCGCTAGCCCGGTGATTGGGGCCGCAACTTGTTGTATCATCTTGGGAGAGGCAGCAAGGAACTACGAGTTGAAGAATATTCACTTCAACCAGCTACCATCTTTCTATGGAATGCCCGCAGAAGATGCTTTGAACTTCATCAGGGAGTTCTATGTAGTGGTTCAGACCTTTCCTTTACATGGTCTGAACGAAGATCAATTGAAGATGAGGTGTTTTCCATACACTTTGAAAGATCGAGCCAAGACATGGTTCATGTCTCTTCCGCCGAACTCGTTGGCAAATTGGGATGCAGTCTATGAGAAGTTTATGGCTAAATATTATTCAAATCAGAAGACTCAGGACTTGAGGGCTCAGATAGTCACATTTGCTCAATCCTTGGGTGAATCATTTTAAGAAGCTTGGGACCGTTTCAGGAGTTTGCAGCAGCAGTGCCCGCATCATCACTTGCCGGCAGAATTGTTAAACCAAATTTCTATGATGGTTTATCACAGACCTTTCAGTATATGGTTGACAATACAGCTGGAGGTGATATTTGAAATCACACAGCCGAGGATGTCTCTAACATTTTTAAGACGATGGCCACTATTTCCCAACAAAAGAGTGTCAGAAGAAAGTGTGCTTCGGTGAATGAAGCAAACCCTAGTTATGATGTGACTAAGCAATTGGCTGAATTAACTAGAAAAGTGGAGTTATTGAGGCCATTCGAGGGGGTACCTCAGCAGGTTATGTCTGCTGAAACTTGTTGAATTTGTGGTTAGTATGGCCATGGGGCCAATATTTGTCAGAGGACGGTTGAGCCTAGTTTTGATGAAGAGGTACAGTTTTTCGATCCACAGGAACAGGTTTTTGCTATGCAAGGATATTAATCTCGACAGCAGAATAATCCGTTCTCACATACGTATAATCCTGGGTGGAGAAATCATCCCAACCTTTCTTGGAAGCAACCCCAGCAGCCCCAACTGCCTATGCAAGCAAGAGCAGGACAAGCTCCACAGTACACGCAGCAGGCACAACAACAGACAATTTTGCCACGACAGCAACAATACCAAACTCAGCAGACTCAACCTCCCAAGCCGTATTTGCAAGATACTTTGCAGGCTTTTATCCAGTCGAGTCAGCAAAGGTTTGAGTCAGTGGAGACTTCAGTGAAGCGAGTTGAGACTCAAGTGGGCCAATTGGCCAGTACTATGGGTGAATTGGTGAAATAAAACCAAGGAGAGAAGTTGCCAAGTCAACCCGAGCAAGCGCATGCCGTGACTATTCTAAGAAGTGGCAAGGTGATTGCCAATAAGTTTGAAAAACCTTAGGAGAAAGAGGATGATACGCAAGAAAAGATGAGTTTTTCTCTTGAGAAGGATGAGGCTGTGCGAAAGGAAGATAAAGGCAAGGAACATGTACTTCACAAGGCTGAGAATCCTTATACTTCTCCGATTCCATATCCGAGTAGATTGAGGAATGTGAAGCAAGATCAGCAGTTCCAAGAGTTTTATAAGCTCTTGTCAAAAGTCAACTTCAACCTTCCTCTCCTTGATGTGATCAGAAATGTGCCAGCTTATGTAAAGTTCTTCAAAGAGTTGGCATCAACAAAGAGGAAGTTTGGAGAAGACGAGAAGATAGTGGTGTCCGAAGCAACAAGTGCAATCCTGCAGCAACCACAACCACCAAAGCTCGGTGATCCAGGTAGCTTTACTATTAAAATTGTTTTGGGAAATGGTAAAGAAACATGTGGCATGTTAGATTTGGGGGCAGGGATAAATTTGATGCCTTACTCTATATTCAAGCAATTAGAGTTAGGAGATTTGAAACCCACGAGAATGTGTTTGCAACTTGCAGATAGGTCTGTTCGATATCCTAAGGGAATTATCGAAGATATTCTTGTGAAAGTTGGTGGGTTAATTATCCCTATTGATTTTGTTGTCCTTGATGTGGGAAATATGCAAGAGACATGGAAAAAGCATACATTGCTATTAGGTAGACCATTTATGGCTACTACTAATACTTTCATTGATGTGAAGAGTGGAACCTTGACAATGTCTATTTTAGGTGAAATTGTATCATTCTCTATGCATGGCAATAGGGCTATACCTGTTCCTTCTTTGGTTGATAATTGTTCTTTTATAGATGCCATTGATGCCTTGGCCGAGAAAGTTTTTGTGCAGGAAGGCAGTTCTGAAAGTAGGTTTGAAGAACTAGAAGAAGAAGAGATGGACTTTTTGTTGGAAGAAAGCATTGGTATGATGGAAATCTTGGCAATAGAAGGTGAGAAGCAGAAAACGGCAATCAAAGTTGAGCTCAAGCAGCTACCTAAGCACCTCAAGTATGTCTTCTTGGAGGAAGATAAGCAGAAGCCGGTGATTATTTATGCCGAGCTAACAAAAGAGGAAGAGGAGCAATTGATTGTTGTGCTTAAGAAAAATAAGCAAGCCATCGGGTGGAGTTTAGCAGATATTAAGGGAATTAGTCCCTCAACTTGCATGCACCGGATTGTGCTAGAAGATGGAGCAAAACCGGTGAGAGAAGGGCAAAGAAGGCTAAATCCGGCACTGATGGTAGTGGTGAAAAAAGATATTCTAAAATTGCTCGCTGAAGGTATAATCTATCCAGTGGCCGACAGTGAATGGATTAGTCCAGTGCATGTGGTTCCAAAGAAAGGAGGGATCACAGTGGTTGAAAATGACAAGGGAGAGCAAGTGGCTACACGAACCATTACAGGGTGGCGAATGTGCATTGACTACAGAAAACTTAATGCAGCCACTCGAAAAGATCATTTTTCCCCTTCCATTCATTGATCAAATGTTGGATAAATTAGCTGGACATTGTTTTTATTGTTTCTTAGATGGTCTTTCTGGTTATTTTCGGGTTGCGATTGCTCCGGTGGACCAAGAGAAGACTACCTTCACATGTCCATTTGGAACATTTGCATGTCGAAGGATACCTTTTGGGCTTTGCAATGCAACGGGTACATTTCAAAGGTGCATGTTCTCAATCTTCTCTGATATGATTGAGAATTTTATTGAGGTATTCATGGATGATTTTTCAGTTTTTGGATCATCCTTTTCTGATTGTCTAAACAAACTTGACCGTGTGCTAGAAAGATGCATTGAAAGTAATCTCACTTTGAGTTGGGAAAAGAGTCATTTTATGGTGACCAGTGGTATTGTCTTAGGTCATGTTGTGTCTAAGCATGGAATTAGTGTTGACAAAGCTAAGGTTGATGTAATTGAAAGATTACCTCAACCTATTAATGTTAAGGGAATTAGAAGTTTTTTGGGTCATGCGGGTTTTTACCGTAGATTCATTAAAGATTTCTCTAATAAAATTTTTTGTGTGATTTATTATGCGAGTCTTACTTTGAAAAGTGCTCAAGTAAATTACACCACTATTGAAAAAGAGTTGTTAGCTGTTGTCTTCTCATTGGATAAATTTAGGTCTTATATTATAGGGTCCAAAGTTATTGTGCATAGTGATCATGCAGCTCTGAGGCATTTACTCACTAAAACTCAAGCAAAGCGTCGTTTGATTAGATGGATTTTGTTGCTTCAACAGTTTGATGTTGAGATTAAAGATTGAAAAGGAAGTGAAAATGTTGTGGCAGACCATCTGTCTCGCCTTCCTAATGAGGGAATTCTAAGTGCATCGCATGAGCATGATGGTATTTCTGATACATTTCCATTTGAGCATGCTTTAGAGATTTCTTCAGTACCTTCGTTTGCCGATATTGTTAATTATCTTCCTTGTGGTGAACTCCGTCCTGACCTTACTTCTCAAGAGAGGAAGAGATTTTTAGTGAATTGTAGGAATTACTATTGGGATGATCCATACCTTTTCCATTTGGGAAAAGATGAGGTAATTCGGCGTTGCATCCCAGAGGAGGAGCAACAAGATGTTTTAATGTGGTGTCATGCATCGCATTGTGGAAGCCATTTTAAGGGGCAGAAGATAGCTCGGAAGATTCTCCAATCCGGTTTGTATTGGGTAACTCTTTTTAAAGATGCTCATACTTTTTGCCTATCTTGTGACAAATGCAAAAGGGTGGGGAATATTGGAGAAAGAAATGAGATGCCCATAAATGTTAATCTTGTTGTTGAAATTTTTGACGTTTGGGGTATTGACTTTTTGGGACCTTTTCCAAACTCTTTTGGATTTGAGTATATCCTGCTAGCTGTTTGGTGGTCCCTGAGCTGGGTCTTTGGTGTAGAGGGGGGGTGAATACACCAAAGATAGATTTTTAAAAACTTTTTCAAGTTTAAAACAGAGTTTGTGAACTCAGTTATGAATCCAGCCGAGGAAGGTCAGCTGGGCTAATAACTCAGCTGGCGGTGCGGAAAGTGGTGGTTTGAAAACTTAGCTCGATTGCTTAGAAAAACTCAGCTTGAAAAATATTCTTTACGTTTTCAACTTAGTCAAGTTATGCAAGTTTATAGACAAAACACAGCTGTCTTTGGGGAGCAGCTGAGTTTGCAGATTTGATAAAGATTCAATATGCAAATGGAATTAGTGCAATATCTGAAAATAACGAGAAAGTAAATAACAGAGATTTTACGTGGTTCGGAGTAACACCTCTTACGTCCACGACCAGATTCACTGGTAATTCACTACCACTTAGTTTCCAAGTACCAAGCAACTTCACAACTCTAACCTGAGTTGCGTTCCAACAGTTTACGGGCACTGTCAAGACTAACCTTTCAGTTTATGGGTACTGAAAAAACCTTACAACCACTTGAATTTCGCGCTTCAATCAAGCATAACCTTGACCTAACCTTTCTGGGTAAAGAGGGGTTTGGTTTGGGGTTTCAACTATGAACGAGTTCTTACAATGAAGAACTTAGAGTTAGATGAACTCGTTCGAAATCTAGGCTTAAGATATACAATGATTTCTGCCTAGGAATCAGACGAAAAACTGGGCAGTTTTTGGACTAGAAACACTTTAAGATAAAGTGTTCTTTGAACTATTTAGAACTGCTTGAAAGCTTTTGAAGGCTTGATGAATTTAGAAATTGAAAGCTTGTAGAAAGTTTTTCGTATTTGATCCTGAGGTTAAAGACGGGTTTATATAGGTAGAGATTCAAGACTAGTCGTTGGAGGAGCCGTTTGAATCTTACCTATTCTTCTTAAATTCAAAATCTGTCGTTGGGCGTTTCTGCACCTGTCTTCATTAGTGTCACATCCTAGGTTCTGAAGTCTAGGAAGCTGATTTGGCAATCCCTCATTGGTCCAGGTATATTGACTTCCGCTGACACCGGGATCTCTGCCTTTGGAGCTGGTTTTTGAATTTAGAGCTGGATTGGGTAAACTGACTTGAAGTGACGTCTTCAGAGTTAGTTCCCTTTATTCTTTACAGCTGGACCAGCTCTGTCTTGAACTCAGCTCGATTTATCTTCAGCTTGATCCTGCTCTGTTTTGAACTCAGCTCAGCTGGAAAACTCAGCTGATAGTTGACTCCTGCTGTAAACACAGCTGGATCTTCTGCTGTCTTGAGCTTCTGCTGTCTTCCACTTCCTGAACCTGTAAACTTAGAAAATCTAGAGCTCAAACAAACGAGCTGGAAAACACTACTTAGGTTGATGCGATCATCTACTTGGTTGGAGAACAGTTGGGTTTTGGTATTAAATCAAAACTTTATAATTTTCCCAACAATTTCCCCCTTTTTGATGATGCCAAAACCTAACTGAGACAACTTATGAAGCTTCCCTTTAGCTTCCCCCTACGTTTTAAGAGGGTAAAAAAATCAGCAGAAAAGAGTTCAGAGCCTGGACAAAAAGTAATTGTCATCAGGGTGAGCTTTGAGTAGCAAAGAAAATTGTGTTTTATTAATGTAAGGAATTACAGCATAAAAAGGGAAAAAGAAAGAAAGGAAAAAAAATTCTTCAATTCTTCAATCTTCAATCCCAGCTGGCTGGGTCTTCTCTTCTGCATCAGCTGCTTCTTTCTTTTGACTTGTTTCTCCTTCAGCTGATTCAGCTGGTTCCTCTAGCTCACCAGTTTGCCTCTTCTTTGTCTCATTATCTTCTCCCTTTTTGGCATGATCAACAAGGCGGGAGAGACACACCACCGTCTTATTGACCTATGCAATTTCCTGAATTGCGTTAGCGATCTTCGCTGTATTATCAGCTGTTGCGATGTTTAGTTTGGCTATGCTGCGGTTGTCAGCTCTGAGCAGCGAGGTCTGGAGTCTTGGTGGCTCAGCTGTTGCATTCACTGGCTCTTCTTCAATAGCATAAGCCTCAGCTGTGATTGCAGACACAGCTTCCTTGGCCTGTTTCAGCTGGGGCTGTCCAGCTGAGTGCTTGGAGGTATGAGTTGGCACTGGAGATGACATCTTCTGAGTAGGGCACAACTTCATTCCTTGCAATTTGGCTTCTTCAGACTTCATTAGATTGAATGAGATTTAGCACTTCAGTTGCGCTTGTGACTCCTTTAAGCATGAGGTCTTCAAACCTTGAGATGGAGGCGTCACGTGCAACTCTTGAGGGACTTAGGTATTCCCCTTCCACTTCTGAAGTGGTTGGTATGGGGTTCAGCTCATGTTTTCATCATCCAGCTGCAAGTGATTATCGGCTGGATGATGCTTTCCACTTGAGCTTGGTGCAGGGGCTTGAGCTCCAACTTCCATAAGTTGATTTTGAAGCTGGGGTCCCTGTTGAGCTGAAGGAAATTGAGGAGAAGGCGGTTGAAGTATTCCATCTGCTGTGAGGTTTAAGCTTAGTTGATTGGGGTCGAAGCTTAGTTGATCAGCTGGAATACGTCGTTGTGGTGGTGGCGATGATGATGTTCACACTGGCACATGAACTTCTTCTCCACCGTAAGAAACCACCGCTTGTGGACCTTCTGCTCCTCGGAGGGTAGTTACGAATTCTCTCTCAATGTCAGCTGGCTTTTCGGCTGACTGAGCACCTTTAACTTGAGTCTTCTCTTTGAAGACGGTGCTTCAGCTTGTTTTATCTCATCAAATTGTTTCCTCTTCCAAGCTGGGAAGGAAGTAGATGCATGCTGCTTTGTCTCCTACATTTTTTTCTGTGCCTCCCGTGGCGGAGCAAGAGTTTTGACATGTCTGCTCTTAAAGACTCCGGCTTTATCAACATCTCGTCCAGTTCTAACTGGGCTTCCTCTCAGGTTGAATTCCTTTGTCAGAATCTTGTTGACGTTGATTTCCGCATCCCAGGGAGTTTTGTGTCCCGTTCTCTCTTTTATTTTGAGAGAAACAGTGGGGCGGAGGAGGTCTTTTTCCTTTGACATTCCTAGGAAGAATTCTGCAACTTCCTGGCGAATGATGTTCTTGAGCTTTACAGTCACCCACTGCGTTAGACCGGATCTGTCGATGAGCTTCATTTTCTCCTGGAACTCCATCTTCTTGTGGTTCCTGAGAGTTAAGCAATTCTCATAGTGAAGCTTTGACAGACTCTTCATGTTGATCGGCTTCTGGAGATATCTTTTTAGATTCCATGTTCTTCTTCTGCAACTTTTGTTAGTAGAATAAATAATACAAAGGGGAGAAAGAAGAAAGAGTGCCGAAAAAAAACTTTTAGGGTTAATGCAAATGTTTGCGTATCTCTTCTAGCATATTTATATCAACTTTGTTGATGAATGGATGATCAAGGTTTATAGTTTGATAAGAAGATCTACGACTGGGAGTGATTCTCGCGTCATGTCAGTTTCTTGTTTAGAAATTGCGAGTTCATGCGCGTGAGATGACGGTTGAGACATTTTGACTTTTGCCTCGAAACTCCCATGTTTCAGTTCTTTGCAGACTTTTATTTAAATTTGATTAGATATGACAAGATATGATTTCACTGATGTCTGTCTAAAACAGAATGAGTAGGTGTATGTAATGTTGTTGCAAACCTCTCAGCTGATCATCGTAGTCAGCTGATACCTCGGTTATGAATAGCTGTGTTGAGTGATCGTTTTTCCAGCTGGTTACCCTCAGCTGAATAATCCTTCAACTTAGGCGTCTGGCTGAGCTTGATCTTTCTCAGCTAGGTTCTTTGAGGTTGGTTCTGACTTCCAACTGGGTCTACTTCCATTCAGCTGGATGTAGCTTCGTCTGGGTTGAGTAATCCAAGTAATCCGCACAACATCTTCAATCTTGCTTCTATCAGCGGCTTTGTGAGTATATCAGTCCGCTGTATGTCTGTGTGAATTTTCTCAACAATCACATCCTTTTTTTCCACGTGATCTCTGATGAAGTGATGGCGCACGTCCACATGTTTGCATCTTGTGTGATGTACTGGATTTTCTAATATAGCAATCGCACTTGAGCTATCACAGAAAATTGGAACTTGTCCAGTTTTCACTTCATAGTCATCCAACTGATGTTTCAGCCAGAGAATTTGTGAACAGCAGCTTCCAGCTGCCATATATTCTGCTTCTGTTGTGGAGGTTGCGACGCACGTTTGCTTCTTTGAAAACCATGAGATCAACTTGCTTCCTAGGAACTGACATGTTCCTGAAGTTGATTTTCTGTCCAACCGATCTCCAGCGAAGTCTGAGTCTGAATATCCAGTCAGTTGTAGATTGTCTTCAGCTGGATACCACAGCCCAACATTCTGAGTTCCTTTGAGATATTTGAGAATGTTCTTGGCTGCTTGCATGTGTGCTTCCTTTGGATCAACTTGAAATCTGGTACACACTCCGACTGTGAAAGAGATGTCTGGACGACTAGCTGTTAGATACAGCAGGGAACCTATTATCCCTCTGTATTTGCTGAAATCAACCGACTTCCCTTCAGTTCCAGGTTCAATCTTTCAGTTAGTGTTCATCGGAATCTTTACTGTTCTGCTGGATTGAACTCCATATTTGGCGATCAAGTATTTCACATACTTGGATTGATTAATAAAAATTCCTTCTGCTGATTGCTTGACTTGAAGTCCTAGGAAGAAGCTCATTTCTCCCATCATAGACATTTGGAACTGTTTTTGTTGATTCTCAATTCGCGATCAAACACAAATCGAATTCACAAGAATTGAATCTAAACGTTGAAACAAAAATTATATTGAGACAAACTATTTACGTGGTTCACTCATGAATGAGCTACGTCCACGGAGAGAAGATGATGATTTCTTATTAGATCTCGAAGGAATTACAGCTTATAAAAATGGTGAAAAGAAATGAGAACCAGAGCTCAAACACGAGAGCTTCACACTCACTTTGTTTTTATGCAACACACTAACTGACTCTCTCAAACCCTTACTCTTCAAGGCAAAAGTTATATAGTTGGCCAAGATAGAATCTTCCAGCTCAGCATCTAACTAACCCAAGCAACTTCAGCCCTTTGATCATGCATGGCATTCAGCATCCATTGGATCATATGCCACGTCAACAATCCAAGAGAAAAGAACACGTGAGTCACAAACTCCCCATGCATGCATCACGAGCTGTTTCCAAGTTTCTTGATCAGCTTATGCAAGAGCACTTCACTACAATCTCCACCTTGATCTGCATAAGCTCTCAATCACCTCCTCTCATCCTTTACATCTTCACTGAGACTTCACAAGATCATGACAGTGCCTGAATTTTACTCGAGGCAATGCCTTGGTCAAGACATCCGCTGCATTCTCTTCTGTAGCAACTTTCACCACTTTGATCAATCCTTTCTCCACAAGATCTCGAACAAAATGGTACCTAACATCAATGTGCTTAGACCTCTCATGGAAAACCTGATGTTTGGCTAGGTGTAGAGCACTCTGATTATCACACATGATCTCCACACTCTTTTGAAAAACTCCAAAATCACCAAATATCGCTTTAAGCCAAACTCCCTCCTTCACAGCCTCTGTCATGGCCATGAATTCAGCTTCAGTAGTTGATAGAGCAACAACCGATTGCAACATTGACTTCCAACTTATAGCAGTCCCGTATAGAGTGAAGATATAACCTGTTTGAGACCTCCTACAATCAACATTTGCAGCATAATCTGCATCAACAAATCCCTTCAATGGATTCCCTGTATAGTTAACTTGCTTCTCAAACATAATACCACATTCTGCAGACCCTTTAATGTATCTAAAAACACATTTCAAAGCTTCCCAGTGCTGTTTCCCAGGATTTGACATATATCTGCTCAAAACACTAATTGCATATGCAAGATCAGGCCTAGTACATATCATCATGTACATTATGCTTCCAACTGCATTTGAATAAGGAACTGAAAACATCTCCTTCTTCTCTGCATCAGTTTGTGGACACTGTGATGTTGACAATTTTATCTGCTGTGATATAGGAACTACCAACTGCTTGGCCTCATGCATATTGAACTTCCTTATCACTTTCCTGGCATAATCACTCTGAATCAAACACAATTTTCCCTTGCTTTGATCTCTTATAATATCCATACCAAGAATCCTTCTTGCACATCCCAGCTCTTTCATCTCAAAAACTGACTTCAATTGCTCCTTCAAATTCTGAATCTCTGCCTTACTATTGCTTGCAATTAGCATATCATCTACATACAATAACAGATAAACCAATGCCCTCTTTCCATCCTTCTTGAGATACGCACAACTGTCATGTCTTGATCTGCAGTAACCAATGTTTATCATAAACTCATGAAACCTGATGTACCATTGCCTTGAGCTCTGCTTTAATCCATACAAAGATCTCTTCAACAAACAAACTTTATTCTCCTGTCCTTCTGGTATAAATCCTTCAGGTTGAACCATGATATAGTCTCTTCTAAACTGCCATTAAGGAATGCAGTTTTAACATCCAATTGCTCCAAATACATGTCAAACTGATTCACCATAGATAACAATATCCTGATAGAACAATGCTTAACTACAGGGGAAAAAATCTCATTGAAATCCACACCTTCCTTTTGTGTATAACCTTTTGCAACAAGTCTTGCCTTGAACCTGATTACCTCTCTGCCATTTATCATTTCAAACTTTCTTTTGAAAATCCACTTACAACCCACAGGTTTCTGGTCTTTAGGTTTATCAACCAGGATCCAAGTCTTGTTTTTCAACAATGATTCCAATTCTTCTTTCATTACCTGTATCCAGCGATCTCTGTTCTTGCTTCTCATGGCCTCTTTATAGGTACTTGGCTCCTCATACTCTATTTGTTCAGCAACAGTGAAAGCATATGCTATCATATCAGCATGACCATATCTAGTTGGAGGTCTTATCTCTCTTCTGACTTTATCCCTTGCCAACATATCACTTAGCTTATCTCCTTCACTTTCTTGTTGCTGGGATCCTTCACTTTCATCACAATCTTCACTAGGTGAACTTTCAATATCATGAAGCTCCACCTTAACCTTTACACTCTTGTCTTCATTCTTCTCTGATACAGGCTTCACATGAACCACAACCTGCTCTTTCTTCTTGTAAGGCAGTATATCTTCCTTGAAGACTACATCCCTGCTGCTTATGATCTTCTTCATACCTTCTTCAGTACACCAAAGTCTATAACCCTTCACACCAGGTTGATATCCAAGCATTACACACTTTAATGCCCTTGGTGCAAGCTTATCTTGCTTAATGTGTACATAAGCCTGGCAACCAAAAACCTTCAAGACTGAGTAATCTGAGACATATCCATTCCATAACTCATCTGGAGTTTTGAACTGAATTGCAGATGAGGGACACTTATTGATCAAATAAGCTGTTGTAGTCATAGCCTCTCCCCAGAACTTTTCAGGCAAACCAGATGTAACTAACATACATCTCATCCTCTCAAGTAGAGTCCTATTCATTCTTTCAACCACCCCATTCTGTTGGGGGTTTGCTGGAACTGTTCTATGCCTTCTAATCCCTTTCTTCTTGCAATATAAACTGAACTCCTTTGACAGAAATTCAAGACCATTATCTGTTCTTAAAGTCTTCAAATTAACTCTCTTCTGGTTTTCAATCTCAGCACACCAATCTCGGAAACATGTGAAGGCACCTGACTTGTTCTTCAAGAGATAAACCCATACTTTCCTGCTGTAATCATCTATTATTGACAAGAAAAACCTGGCTCCACCTAGTGTTGAAGTACTGGATGGACCCCATAGATCAGCATGTGCATAATCTAAAGGTGCTTTAGATATATGTTTTCCTTCTGGATATGGCAGCTTAGTACTCTTGCCTAGAATGCAAGATTCACAGTGATCAACTTCAACACCATTAGCTTGGATAATCTTCTGCTTAATCAACTCATTCAAGCCTTTGTTGCCAACATGTCCCAACCTTGCATGCCACAACTTAGAATCAGCTACTACAGATAGATTACTAAATCCAACTAGTTGCTCACCCTCAAGAATATACAAATTCTTCTGTTTTCTGGTTCCCTTCATAAAAACCCTGCTGTCCTTCACAACTTCCATAACACCATTCTCAGAACTGAATTTGAACCCTTTAGATTCTAATGTGCCAAGAGATATAAGATTTCTTTTCAAGGTTGGTATGTATCTAACATCAGTAAGTAGTTTAATAGAATTATCATGAACTCGAAACTTGATACTACCAACTCCAAGGACTGGACATACCTCATCATTTCCCAACTGCACTGATCCATAGCTTCCCTTCTTGAGCTCATGAAACCAGTCTGCATTGGGGCACATATGATAGGTACAAGCTGTATCTATTACCCATTTCTCTTGAACTGATCCCTCCAGAATGTTCATTGCTTCTCCATCTTCCATCTCTTGCACATTTTCTACAACATTAGGCCCTTGTTCTTTTAACTCCTTCTGTTTCCTCTTCCATATGTAGCAGTTCTTTCTGAGATGGCCTGGCTTTTGACACTCAAAGCATTTTCTCTGCTCTTTATCCCCAGATTCCTTAGACTTTGCTTTACCCTTCTTCTTTGAGTCATCTTGGAACTTCTTGTTCTTCTTTTTGAACTTCTTGACATGCAGGCTCTCTGAGGCATCTTCTTGTCCATCTTCTTTGGACTTTTGCAACTCCTTTGTGCGCAGGGCATTCTGGACTTCTTCGAGAGTCATGGTAGTTTTCCTTCCAAAAGTTATGGCATCTATGATATGCTCATAACTCTTTGGCAACGCATTCAAGAGCATAATTGCCTTGTCCTCTTCACTTATCTGCACATCAATACTCTCTAGATCATCGATGGATTTGCAGAATTCATCCATTTGATCTTCAAGACTTCTGTCTTTGGAGAATTTCAAAGTGTATAATCTCTTCTTCATGTAGAGCCTGTTCGCCAGAGATTTAGTCATGTATAATGACTCCAATTTTAACCAAACTCCAGCTGCCGTCTTCTCCTTTGAAACTTCCCGAAGAACTTTGTCGCTCAAGCAAAGAACATGTGAGTCACAAACTCCCCATGCATGCATCACGAGCTGTTTCCAAGTTTCTTGATCAGCTTATGCAAGAGCACTTCACTACAGTTTTGACATTATTTCTCCAAATCTTTGGCATAAGAATGTTGATCTTGATCCGAAGATGATGTCGTCTACATAGATTTGAACAACCAGCATGTCTTCTCCTAACTTGATGGTGAAGAGAGTTCTGTCTACTGAGCCCTTCTTGAATCCTTTGGATACAAGGAAATTTGATAGAGTATCATACCAAGCTCGAGGTGCTTGTTTCAATCCATAAAGCGCATTCTTTAGCTTGTAGACTTTATTTCCTTCTACTTCAAATTCTGGAGGTTGTTCAACATAGACATCTTCTTTGATTTCTACATTTAAAAATGCACACTTTACATCCATTTGATAAACCTTAAATTTGTGATGTGCTGCATAAGCGAGAAAAAGTCTGATTGCTTCCAATCGTGCTACTGGAGCAAATAATTCTTCAAAGTCAATTGTTTCTTGCTGTGTGTAGCCCTTGGCAACTAGTCGAGCTTTGTTTCTGATGATGACTCCAAGGGTATCCAGTTTGTTCTTGAAGATCCATTTGAGTCCTATGACTTTGACTCCTTCAGGTCTGTCGATCAATTCCCAGACACAATTTCTGAGGAATTCATTTAGCTCTTCCTGCATGGCGTTTATCTAGGGTACACTTTTTAAGGCATCTAGAATTGTTTGAGGCTCTGGAACTTGAGCTACACAACACGCCATTAGAGATGTGTCTTCATCATAGACAGTTAGTTCTAGCTCTATTGAGAGTTGAGCTGTGTCAGTTGCTTCTTGATGATCCGATGTAGCTTGAGCAGCTGAGCTTCTGGTTTTGACTTGGTCAGATGGTTCTCCAATGATTGCTGTTGATGGATGATCTTCAATCCATCTTCTTCTTTTACAAATTTCTTCTTCCAGCTGATTGATACTAGAAATGGCTAGATTCGTTTGGCTTGGAGTTACTCTGGAGTTAAGTCTTGAGAAAGAGACTCTCCTTGGATTGAGTTTTGAGGTGACTTCTGTAGAAGCTCTGCTGGAGATAGTGCTGGGGATTCAGCTGTGTCTGGATTTCCAGCTGATGGCATTCCCCCTTGATTTGGCGTTGGAGGTTCCTCTTGATTTCCAGCTGGTGGAGCTTCCCGATTGATTTGAGGTTCCTCCTCTAGCTCATCATCCCATATTAATGGTTCGGCCAGATTCCTGATTTAATTTTCTTAAGCTCTTGTCTGAATCTGCCTTGAAGATTCTCCTTCATATCTTCGTTTGATAGAATCTCTATATTTGAATGATGATTCGTCAAAGGTAACATGTGGAGTTACTTCGACCGTTTGAGTTCTTCTGTTGAAGACTCTGTATGCTTTACTCACAGCAGAGTAACCAAGGAATACTCCTCGGTCAGTCTTCGCGTCGAACGTCTTGAGCTGTGTTTTTCCATTGTTTAGGATATGATATTTGGATCCGAAGACCTTGAAATATCCAATGTATGGTATTCTGTTATTCCATAGCTCATATGGCGTCTTTCCTTGCCTTGTTGTGAGTAGAGAGCGATTCTGAGTGAAGCATGCTGTGTTGATTGCCTCGGCCCAGAACTTCTTTGGAATGGCAGAGCTGGCTAGCATTGAGGTAGCTGCTTCTTTGAGTGTTTTGTTTCTTCTCTCTCCTACACCATTCTGTTGAGGTGTGTGTGCTGCTGAGGTTTGATGTTGAACTCCGTTCTTCTCGTAGTATTCATAAATAGTTTCATTCAGAAACTCCGTTCTTCGATCTGATCTGATTGACATTATCTTGCACTCCTTCTGAGTTGACAACTTTTCCAACAGGATTGGCAGCTTAGTCCTTGTTTCGCTCTTCTGGTACAAGAATGACACCCATGTGAATCTTGAGAAGTCATCCACTACGACCAGAGTATATTTTCTGTCATTTAAGCTTGCTGGAGTAACTGAACCAAAAAGATCCATGTGTAGGAGTTGAAGAACTCGATCAGTTAAGGGCGTCGGCTTGAGAGAAAATGAAATCTTTGTCTGTTTTCCTTGTTGACAAGCACTGCAAATATGACTCTTGTCATAAACTTGATCTGGAATCCCATTAGCGAGCTGGTTTCTAGCCAGTTTGTTGATTGTCTTGAAGTTGAGATGATTCAGCCGTACGTACCACGACGGTGACTTCATTGCTGCTTTTCGATACAAGACAAGTCACAGGAGGGCTGCTGTCCCAGTCAGCGAAATACATATTTCCTTCTCTTTTCCCTCTTAGTAGTATCGGCTTGGTTTCCATGTGCATCCCTGTGCATCAAACTTGACAGAAAAACCGTTGTCGCAGAATTGGCTAATGGAAAGCAAGTTATGTTGCAGTCCTTGTACATAAGAAACATTGGAGATTATAACATTTTTAGTTTTAAATGTACCATAACCTTTGGTTAGACCTTTGGAGTTTTCACCAAATGTTACTTGTGGGCCTGGACGCTCGATATACTTCTGGAGTAGATGCTTTAAGTACGTCATGTGCTTGGAACATCCACTGTCCAAGTACCATAGCGTTCTCATCGACTCCTCAATGATGCGTCGTTCCCTTGCAACCTATAAAAAAGATCAAAATTTTAGGTACCCAGTTTTAATTGGGTCCTTGTGGGTTAGACAGAGATCCTTTTACGACCCTGATCTGCTTGATGACTCGAATTGGGTCATTTGATCTGATTATCCTTCCAGCTGAGTCGATATACACATTCTTTGTGTTTCTTCGGTTGTTGCTGGTAGGGTCTTGATCTCAGTATCATCCCAGCTTGATGTCTTTGTTGATGTCCTGGTTTTTTTCGGTATCCAGCTGAGACGTTTCTTTGTCTCTGTTGTCTCTTGTGATACCTCGAATGGAATTGGTGCTCCAGCTGTGATCATATGAGTGATATCCAGCTGGGTATCTCCTTTGATATCTCGGTTGATATCTTTCGACGTGTTGTTGATGTTGCTGGTATCTGAACTGTCCAGCCTGCTGTCTTTGTTGAGTTTGAGCACGTTGTTGTCTGATCTGTGCTTGAGGTTGTCTCACAGCTGGCCTTTTTGATGCCTGCTGTGTTCTCAACTGATCGTTCTTTGAGTTCTTTGGAATTGGGTTTTCTTTTGCTCTTACAAACATTACCTTTGTTCCACTAGTGGAAGCAATGTTTGTGGCATTATTCGATTCATTGTAACCCAGTCCTGCTTTGAGTGCTGCTGGACGTTGTGCACTTATGATTTCGTCCATTGTTGTTGTAGCTTTGATGAGAGCTACCATCTTCTTAGATAGTACCTATTCAGAACTTTTCAGCTCTATAATCTCAGCTGACTTCTTTTCAGATTCAGCTGTGGCATTTTCCAATTCTTCCATCAGTTGTTTCTTTTCGTAGTAGAAGTCTTTCATCAGCTGATCTTGTTTCACTATTTTGTCTTTTAGTGAAATAACTTCCTCTTGGAGTTGTGTTGTATCAGCTGCGTCTGATACCTTTTTCTTTTCCAGTTCCACCTTCAGCTCAGCATTCTCACACATTATGATGTCAAGGATATCTTGAAGCTCCTTGGAATCGTTCATAACCTTCTCTACTAAAGTTCAATCAGGTAGCCCTGATTCTGAAACCTGTGTAGAGTGTTCGTGTGATGGTGAGAGGTTAGATAGATTTTGAGTTCTTGACATTACCTTATCTTCATCAATTCCGTCTGTCTATCCCATGAAGCATGTATCCCATTCAGGTTCATCATGAGCCATCAGTGCTTCTTCTTCTGAGTCTGAAAATGGCATGTTATCCTCCATTTTGTTGCACTCCGACTCCTCGTCGGCGATGTAGGCTCTCCTTCTGTCAGCTGCCTTAGCTTTCAGTTGGTCTTTATCTTTCTTGGATAGCTTAGGTCAGTCTAGCCTATAGTGTCCCGGTTCCTTGCAGTTGAAGCATCCTTCGTCTGTTCGTTTGTCAGCTAACTTCTCATCAGCTGCTGCATACTTGTCTCTGTAAGTTCTTGCGAACTTCTTATACTTGCCCTTGTTGGTGTTGAGTCTGTTGTAGTTTTTGACAAGCATGGCTATCTCTTCAAGTAGCTCTTCCTTGCTCATGTCCTTCTTTTCCTTCTTTGATGACTCAGCTGACTGCATGTATGTGGATTTTTCAGAGTTAGCTCTGAACGCAATCTCCTTTGGCGTAGGTGTCAGCTCTTCATCATTCTAATTGCTTGAAGATTCTTTCATGGTAATCTTCAAGTTGTATTCGTTGGCTTTGAGCAGGGAGAATAATCTTTCAGTGGAAAGATCACCCAAGTCACTTCGACTTTGGTGTACCACCTTGTATGTGTTCCATTCAGCTGTGAGCGCTGAAATGACTTTTAGGTTCTTTTCACGCTGGGTGTATTTCCCAGTTTTGATGGTTTCAATTTCTACCACGATATTTGAGAATCTGAGTTCCATCCCTTCAATGGACTCGTTGACAAGCTGCTTGAAGTTATCAAACTTCTGGCAAGCGATTGTGAATTTATTTTCTTTTATTTTCTCCAACCCTTCGCATAGCTTGGCTAGTGTTTCCCACATCTCCTTTGCGGTGTTGCAGTTGATGATCTTGCTGAGGTAGGCGTTGGAGACTGTTGACGAGATGGTGTACCTCGCGAAGCTGTCTAATCCAGCTTGCTTCCTTTCTTCTGAGGTATGTTCATTCTTTAGCTTGGGAATGAGCTGATACGTTGGTTGTCCACCATCTTGAGCTGGAACAAGCTCGTTTCCTAGTTTGTAAATGATGATGGGTCCGTCTGTGATGACGTCCCACATCATGTCATGATGCGCACAAAAGAAAGCTTTTTAATCTGAACTTCCAGATTGCATAATCGTCGACAGAGAAGGTGGGAAGGTTTCTGCTAAGATAAGAATCCATGGAGATATGCACAGTATGAAATAATATGAGTTTTTCCAGAAGAGGATCTGTTCAGTTGACCACTGACAGATATTTCAAGACAAATCTCTTGATTCAGAAATAGCGGTCTTTTGAACCACTGCTGTGATACCAATTGATGGTCCCTGAGCTGGGTCTTTGGTGTAGAGGGGGTGAATATACCAAAGATAGATTTTTAAAAACTTTTTCAAGTTTAAAACAGAGTTTGTGAGCTTAGTTATGAATCCAGCTGAGGAAGGTCAGCTGGGCTAATAACTCAGCTGGCGGTGCGGAAAGTGGTGGTTTGAAAACTTAGCTCGATTGCTTAGAAAAACTCAGCTTGAAAATATTCTTTACGTTTTCGACTTAATCAAGTTATGCAAGTTTATAGACAAAACACAGCTGTCTTTGGGGAGCAGCTGAGTATGCAGATTTGATAAAGATTCAATATGCAAATGGAATTAGTGCAATATCTGAAAATAACGAGAAAGTAAATAACACGAGATTTTACGTGGTTCGGAGTAACACCTCCTACGTCCACGACCAGATTCACTGGTAATTCACTACCACTTGGTTTCCAAGTACCAAGCAACTTCACAACTCTAACCTGATTTGCGTTCCAACAGTTTACGGACACTGTCAAGCCAAACCTTTCAGTTTACGGGTACTGAAAAAAACTTACAACCACTTGAATTTCACGCTTCAAGCAAGCGTAACCTTGACCTAACCTTTCTGGGTAAAGAGGGGTTTGGTTTGGGGTTCCAACTATGAACGAGTTCTTACAATGAAGAACTTAGAGTTAGATGAACTCGTTCGAAATCTAGGCTTAAGATATACATTGATTTCTGCCTAGGAATCAGACGAAAAACTGGGCAGTTTCTGGACTAGAAACACTTTAAGATAAAGTGTTCTTTGAACTATTTAGAACTGCTTGAAAGCTTTTGAAGGCTTGATGAATTTAGAAATTGAAAGCTTGTAGAAAGTTTTTCGTATCTGATCCTGAGGTTGAAGATGGGTTTATATAGGTAGAGATTCAAGACTAGCAGTTGGAGGAGCCGTTTGAATCTTATCTATTCTTCTTAAATTCGAAATCTGCCGTTGGGCGTTTCTGCACCTGTCATCATTAGTGTCACATCCTAGGTTCTGAAGTCTAGGATGCTGATTTGGCAATCCCTCATTGGTCGAGGTATATTGACTTCCTCTGACACCAGGATCTCTACCTTTGGAGCAGGTTTTTGAATTTAGAGCTGGATTGGGTAAACTGACTTGAAATGACGTCTTCAGAGTTAGTTCCCTTTGTTCTGTACAGCTGGACCAGCTGTGTCTTGAACTCAACTCGATTTATCTTCAGCTTGAACCTGCTCTGTTTTGAACTCAGCTCAGCTGGAAAACTCAGCTTATAGTTGACTCCTGCTGTAAACACAGCTGGATCTTCTGCTGTCTTGAGCTTCTGCTGTCTTCCGCTTCCTGAACCTGTAAACTTAGAAAATCTAAAGCTCAAACAGGCGAGCTGGAAAACACTACTTAGGTTAATGCGATCATCTACTCGGTTGGAGAACAGTTGGATTTTGGTATTAAATCAAAACTTTATAATTTTCCCAACACTGTTGATTATGTGTCCAAGTGGATTGAGGCTATCCCCACTAGGAGCTGTGATGCTAATGAGGTTATAATGTTTGTGCAGGAGAATATTTTGAGCAGGTTCGGATTTCCTCGAGCAATCATTAATGATGGGGGGGTCCCATTTCTGTAACAAAATGTTTGAAAAGTTGATGAAGAAGAATGGTGTGACTCATAAGGTGGCTACTTCTTATGATCCTCAGACATCTGGTCAAGCAGAGACGAGTAATAAACAAATTAAGGGGATTCTTGAGAAGACTGTGAAAGTCTCAAGAAAGGATTGGTCCATTAAATTGAATGATGCTCTGTGGGCGTATAGAACAGCTTACAAGATGATTTTGGGGATGAGTCTGTACCGTTTAGTCTATGGCAAAGCATGTCATTTGCCGGTTGAGATAGAGCATAAAGCTTTTTGGGCCATCAAAGCTGCTAATTTTGAGTTGCAAAGTGCTGGGGAGGAACGAGCTTTACAAATCTCGGAGTTAGACGAATTGATGAATGAAGCTTATGAAAATGCAAAGATTTACAAGGATAAGGTGAAACGGCTTCATGACAAGCAAATTCTTAGGAAGAATTCACACCGGGCATAAAAGTGCTTGTCTTCAATTCCCGTCTCCGGTTGTTCCCAGGGAAATTAAGATCTCGATGGAGTGGTCCATTTGTTGTTGAAGAACTTTTCCCTTATGGGGTAGTCAAGCTTTTTAATCCGTGGACAGGAATCTTTTCAAGTCAATGGACATCGAGTTAAGCAGTATTTTGAGGGACAAACAAGGAAACAAGACGTTGAGTCAATTATGCTCGACTCTGTCATATATCATTGACTCCTCCTCGTCGAGCTTGCGACGTTAAACGAGCGCTGCATGGGAGACAACCCATGATTTGTTTGTTACTATTTTTATGGTTTCTTTTTGTTTCGTCCCTCCGATTTTAATTTGTTTATTTGTTTTACAGTGTTGGGAATCGTTGGCATGATGATGATGATATAAAAAAAAGGCAACCCACCGATCGCTGGGACTGAGCGGCCGCTGGAGGGTGTGTTCACAGAATTGCACCCAACGAGCACTCGAACTGAGCGAGCCTTGAGAAGAAGTCGGTGTTGGAAACAAGCGAGCGCTAGCTCGTACTTTCCAGATACAGCTTTCACCGATCGCTGGGACTGAGCGGCCGCTGGAGGGTGTGTTCGCAGAATTGCGCCCAACGAGCGCTCGAACTGAGCGAGCGCTGAGAAGCAGCCGGCGCCGAGAACCAGCGAACGCTGGAAATAATTCTTGAGGCGTAGTTCGGGGGTCGCTGGGAGTCAGCGCGCGGTGCATTCCTTTCCTATAAAATGGCAGATTGATGTGCCCTAATTTCATTTTAAACAACAGCCGCTCGCTCTCAACACCACCCGATTCCAGTCGCACCTTCACTCGTTCATCTCACCGCCCAAATGTCCAACCACCGCTTAATTCCAGCTACCGCTTAATTCCAGCCACCGCCGTCCTCCACGCTCACTTGCAGCCGCCGCCTATTTTTCCGTCTGCCGCCGTCGACCACCGTCAGTCCAGCCGCCTCTCATTTTCAGTGACTACTCACTTGTAGCCGCTGCTCAAGTTCAGCAGCTGTGTGCTCTAGTTCTTACCCTCCGTTCAGTTATCTTTCCCTCTGCTCACCTACACCTCGTACCAAGAATGCTCCGGCCGCTCATGTCAGTGACGAGGAGATGGACGATTTCGAGAAAATACCCGAAGACAAATCAGCTCTGTACAATGCCCCCAATACAAGAATATTACTAATAGACAACGCGTTTTCCGCGTTGTCTTTAACAAACAAGCGTGTTGTCTACAACTGTGTAGTCTATTACGGTGCGGTTATAGACGATGGGAAAACTGTGTTGTCTATTACCTTATAGACAACGGGGATTCTCCTTTGTCTATCTCGTAATAGACAACGTGGATGTTGTGTTATAGACAACGGGGAATCCCCGTTGTCTATATTAACTACAGAATGTAAAAAAAATACTAGCCTACTTTAGCTAAATATAAATCAAGTTCAAGGCAAAAATCTAAATCGACTAAAATACAATAATACAACAAAAATATACTCAATTATGTGACAAGACAAAATTTGCAATTTCATCTTCTATATTATAAGGCTCATAAGACAATCTAGGCAAAGAAAATGCTAATAACTAAACAAAACATAAATGTCTGACTTCAATCTTCAATGTTAGTGGCTCCCTTCTCGCTGACGAGCTCAATGTCGTCCCCTTCTAACACCGATTCATCCTTAAGTATATCAACCTCCATAACCTGTCATGGGATTCAAAATGCACAACATCAAGTATTTTAATTATTGAATTCAAACATCACAAAATGATTTTCCCATACGAAGGCTTCCCCAAAAAAATTTTAAATCTCTCATCCAATCAAATTTATGCTCAATAAGATCCAAGCAAAAAGCAATTATTTTATCCAGGTTATACAGCAAGGTGGCCGCCACAAGGTTCGCAGAGTTAACCTTGAAAAGAAGAGAAGAAATGAGAGAAAATAGCCCACCTCATTCTCAGCCCATACAAAACTTGAAAAGAGGCCAATATTTTTCTTCTGATTATGCACTTGAATAAAAAAGGTTAATGATAAGATTCCAGATAATGACTAAAAATCAACCGGTCAAAATTCAAATTTAACAATGTAGCAAAGTTGCAGGATCAAAATAAAATGATACTATATATTTTTAGTATGACACCTTTGCTTTTTTTCCCAAAAAAGAATGGTGTGAAGCAGGTGCAGGTTCTCATAAGCTTTTGTCTTGGATAACTTGAATGCCACTGAAACATGAATAAGAACATAGAAACAACAGTAGCTCATTTTAGCAAAACATGGCATCTAATATAGATTTCTTCAGTAAAAACAAATCAAGCTAGATACCAGAAACACATCATAGGTAACCATATGTAATATTCCTCAATACATGCTTACAAGCTATTATCTTGATTCTTTAAAAATAATGTATATAAATTACTTGATTGACCTGATCGCATGGATCGAATTGAAGTCCCCAACGACAACTATATAAAAAGATTCTATCAACTTGGCCACAATAAGATTGTCTTTCCATACCATAAAATTAACAATGTTGGTGCTGCAACAAAATATTGAACCACCACTCCTATTAACTTAGTCACAAAAGGGTTAATCTTAATTAATCCAAATCTTAATTAATTACACCAACACCCAATCTCCCATCAGTCAAAAATAATATAATAATCCATCTAGGATGCAGTTGAAATACCAAAAAAACATATTCATCTGGAAAACTTAACATCAAATTCACTATAAAAGTAGCCAAATTCTTTTAGGTAATGGACAAAGTAAAACTAAAGAATTTTTACTATAATTACTTCAAAGCAATCACATTACTAAACTATGATTTAAAGCTCCGGTCAAGTAAATCATTATAACAACACCTTCATTACTTCAAGCAGACTAAAGTTATCATTTTACCTGCAAAATTTTCTTTCCATAATATGATGTATACGACCAGGTGCATAGTCTTCTTTGATCTCTAAGCTTTCTACCTTAATGTATGAATGCATCCCTCACGCATATGAGAGACTAAGCAGGAAAAACTGTCACAAAGCATCAATACCCGATTTATATGATGATTAAAATGTACTTTTCTAAGAGCCAAAGAGCAGAAAGAACACGAGTCACTATTGCCTCATCTATCATCTTCACACATTTAGGCAATACGAACTTACCAGAAGATGGAGCAAGAATCAAAACATGTAGAATCCCAATCACTTCAGGACCTAATTACAAGAATCAAAACATGTAAACACTATGTTTAAGTGATTGAAGGGACAGAAAATATTTAGAGTTGTATAACACGCAGAATCCTACTACGGCAACAAGGTTATTTTTTCTTCCAAGAGGCATTTCCATTATAATCACAATAGGCATATCATTCAAAATATCTCACACTGAGAAATACATGAACTAATCAAATAGGGTTAACAAGTTATCTGTTGTAGTACCTGAATAATCCCCAACAAAACACAAAATTAAAACAAAAAATACAAAGAAACAAACAACGTAACTACTAACCTTGCAGCCTGCTCAGAGAAATGTTTCCCCGCTGGTGCTGTCGGAGCAAATGGAATTAATAAAAAAACTCCATCAACAAAAGAGCTCATCAATGAAATTAATAAAAAATAATAGACTTGCACAGCAAAAGAAAATCATTTTGAAAATCAATTAAGAGCACAGACACCAGAAAATCAAAAGGCCATTAACGAGTGTTGCAACTTTCTCAAATAAATTTCTCTCACTTAACAATCAACAGAAGTCATCCCTTTTCATATACTTTTTAGTTAACAGCCTTAAAACCCACATTACAAATAACTATTAACAGAATGAATAAAAAAATGTAAAACATTGAGAACTTCCTGATTCGTTTGGCTCACTTGCAGTTCCTTCGAATAAAAAAAAATTGGCATAAGGATTAAGGATTGACAATCATTTTGAACTCAACACCTCAACAACAGCAAGGAAATTGCAAGTGTTTCAGGAACATATGCATGCAAATTGATACGCCCAGAACACACCTCATGAGTATTTAAGCATTCATGTTCAAGTCATCTCACCCTATCCAGTCCTTGATGATTTAGCTAGACATAATTGAAATAAAAATAACAATAAAAGAGAAAAGAAAACATTACTTGGAATTGAAATGAAGTACTTAAAGTATCCAGCAGAAAGCTCTGGCCAAAGCGGTCAAGCAAAACATGTGCAGAAAAGTAGAAGAGTTTGCCCGTAGGGCTTGTTCTTTCTCACACCACTCGAAATTGAAAATAAAGACAAGATAATATATGCTCCTCAATTCGTGCACCCTTCCTTCTTATATAGACGAGCGTTTTTGGGCTTCATGGGCGGTTCGGCCTATGAAAATTAGGGTTGGCCGCCTTCCTTGTAGAGCTCAAGATTGATATGGATCTTCTTTCTTTTCTTCAAAGATATAAATCTGGTGCATATCTTCTGCATAATGTAAGAAATCAACCCATCCTTATCTCCTGCTCCGGATGAGATTCGCGCTCCGTCCTTTGCCCAAAGCTCGTCTTCATTTGCCCAAAGGGTGTACTGCTATGCCTCTGTTTTGCCCATAGTACTCCGCATAGGTCTGGATCCCGCACGATACTCAGTTGGGCTACAGCACCTTAGCTTGAAAGCTTCAACGTATGCCTCATTTCATCTCACTTTGGTACTCGTGCCTCTTTTGCAGAATACAGCCTTATCTTGCCCAAAAGTCCACGTACTTTGCCCAGGGCAACCTGTCTCTGAAATGTATCCTCCCAGACACGACTACAACCAAAAAGACATGAAAAAGACTCGATCTAACCTATAAACAGGACATAAAATGAGCACAAAATATGGGCTCATCAGCGCGCACCACGACATGATGTGGGATGTTATCACTGACGGACCCATCATCATCATGAAAATAGAGAGACAAGCAGAAACCACACCTGGAGCTGAACCAATATTCCTTCAAGTTGTAAAGCCAAGAAAAGAATACTCTCCAGAGGAAAGAAGACAAGCAAGATTGGATAGCTACGCACGTAATGTCATCTCCTCAACGGTGACGGACGTATATCTCAGGAAGATCATAAACTGCGAGACAGCTTAGGGGATGTGGGAAACTCTAGCCAAGCTGTGTGAAGGCTCAGAGGAAATTCAAGAAAACAAATTCTCAGTTCATGCCAGAAATTCAACAATTTCAAGCAACTTCCCCATGAGCCCATCGAGCAAATGGAGCTCAGATTCTCCAACCTTGTCATCGAGATTGAGACAATCTGAACCGGAAAGTACACAGTTCGTGATAAGAACTTGAAAGTTCTTTCAGCTCTCTCCTCAGAGTGGTGTACACACAAGGTGGTCCATCAAAGCAGAACTGATCTTGGCACCATGGAGACAAAAAAATTGTTCTCCATCCTGAAAGCCAACGAATTTGATCTGGGGATCACAAATGGAGAATCATCCAGCCGGATATATCAAACGGAGCTGACTTCCAAAGCAAAGGAGACACCTCTAAGAGATGAATCAAGAAGAGTGGCTCAATCAGCTCATATTGAAAAAGTAATAAAGGAGTTCAAAATCATGAGCAAAGAAGAATTGCACGAAGAAGTTGTCATGCTTATACGGAGCATCAATAGGCTGGATCACAGCAAGGAAAGGTACAAGAAGATCGTAAAGGTTCATCACGATAAGCAACTCTATCCAAGGAGAAACCCAGGTGAGTCATCCTCCCGGAGAAAGGATAAAAGGTTCGAGTCGAGTAAAATGGATGATGATCAAATCTCCTTCTCCGACTCAGATGAAGATGATCGTTTAGATTAAGATGACTGGGACATCTTACGAACTCAGTTAATGAAGAAAATGCTTATCCAGTTAGCTGACTGGGCCCAGCTGTGAAATAAAGAAAGCTGGATACAAAACTGATGTAATACCCCGCTTTTTCATAACTAATCTTAGTAATTAATTAAGATAATTATTTAGAATAATTTAAAATGCGAGAACTTAGAAGGAAATTAAGTTTCTGCAGTTAAAATAATTTGGCAGCTTAATTTGCCGAATTTTGATGATTTAAGTTTTATTTTCGTTTCGGTGAATCCGAAATGAAATATTAAAGGTGTCTATGATTATGTGCCATTATATGTGCATTATATGAGAAATATGTGCCATTTTTGAAGTATTTGAATTTCTAGGGAATTATAAATTTTTCTCCGGCAATTTAATTAATTTTCGGATTTTATTTCCGGAAATTTTCAGAGGAAGTTTATATTAGGGTTTGAGAAACCCTAATAAATTTTTATAGATCGAGAGCTTTTTAATTAAAGCCTCTATGATTATTTATTTAAAGATTGATTAATTAATTAGAAAATTAATTGATCAATTAAGATGAGATTTATATGCTTAATGTTTAATTAATTAATTAAGCTAAGTTATTAAGCATAATGTTTCCTAGGAAATAAAGCTTGTATCATAAGCTTGATTATTATTTCCTAATTAATTTATATCTAACAATAATTAGTGATTAATTTAATTACTAATATATATTGTTAGTCGTTTAATTAGCACATGTGTTAATTGCTAACACTAAGGTTTATTTTATTTATTTATTGGAGCCACCTCATCATGTTTCCAACATAATAATTATATATGTTGGACATGTGGCATACAAATTTAATTAAGTTCAATGAATTAGTGTGTGAGAGTGTAATATAATGCATGCATCTCTTCACTCTCTCAACACAAACTCACGCATAACACACACTCACACACACACATTGCAGAACACACACACCTACACACACACACAAATCTCCATTGAAGAAGGAGGAATTAAGGTTTATTGATCAAAGAAAGTAGTACTAAAATCATCTCAAAGGTGAGATCTCTTATTAGTTAAGCATATGACTCAAGATTAAGCATGAAATCCCATTTATTTTATTTATTAAAAATTTCGAAAATTTCATATATGATAGAGGATGGATTTTATCTTTAAGTATGATGTTAAATAAGTTATTTAGATTACATTTCTATCATTAAATTATTGAGAAATGAATCCTAGCCCTAATTTCTATTTTTTCGAAAAATATGGAAATAAATTAGAAATTTTATTCTTTGATCCTATGATCAATTTGATGAATTAAGTGAGCTTCTATAATGAATATAAGCATGAGAAATTATTTAATTGAGCAAGAATAATCAATTTCATTATTTTTGTCAAAATGGCCGAAAGTTGGCCAAAATTGAGATTTTTAGAACTTGATCTTCTATGATCAAATGGATGATTGATATGAACTTATATGAATTCTATAAGTATGTTGAATAATTGAATTGAGAAGAATTTAATCAATTTCCTATTTATTTTTGAAATAGCCGAAAAATGTGGCTAAAATAGGAATAATTAATTTTGATGTTCTAAGCTTGAATTGATGATCAATGTATGCTTAATTAATGTTATTGAGCATAATTATATATGGTTTTAATGAGTTAGAATTTCCCTTGCCCTAATTTTATTAAATTCGAAAATATTAGGGTTTATAAATTGGGAATTTTTTAGGATGAATTTTTATGATGAAATTGATGATGGATTTGAGTTTAGAATGATGAAATAAGGTTATAATGAATTTATGAGAATTTTTGAAGCTCATATGAATGAAGTTGGAAAAATAAAGTTTGCTTAAAATTAGGGGTTTTTAATTCAAAGCATAATTTGATGAAGTAATGATATATTTGCGCTCATGGTATTTATTTAAAATATGTGGGAATTTTGTTAGAATTTTTGGAGCTCAATTTCATAATTTTAGAAATTTTCAACAATTAAAAATAAATTAAAAATAATTATTTAGAGCTTAAATTGATCAATTGAGATTATAATTAATCTCTAGAATATTAATTAGACATGTTGTAATTTGAAATGGATAAAAATAAGCAATTGTGCTCTATTTCTCATAAAAGTCGAAATATATATATAATAGGGTTTTGATTTTTATCCAATTAAATTAAGTAATTAAGCTTTAAATATAGCTTATAAATTAAATTAAGATGTTTGAAATTGGTTAGAATGAAATTGGGTATTTATTTTCCAATTTCTAAAAAAGGCCAAAAATTATTAAAGAAAATAAAAGTATTATTTGATTTTTAATTAAGAAAATAATGATGAAAATGAATTCTATGATAAAAATTAAGCATCGTAGAATTTTTCGAAATTTTAATACGAAGTTTTGAGATTTTTCTATTTTCCGGCTATTTTTCTAAGTCGGAGGTTTATACGTATTGAAGATCTGTTTTAATGATGTGATTATATAATTATGTCACATTTAGTATAAAAAGTATAAGGAATTAATTCGAAATTTTTCGGAGCTCGTTTGATGAGTCGAAAATATTTTTAAGTTAAAGATACGAATGGTAGAGATTAAATATATGTTAAATAAAGGATAATGATGATATTTGTCATCAATTAAAAGTTAATGATGATTTTAGCTATTAATTATATATGTTAATGGTCATTAGTTGCTAATGACGTGTTAATGACAAATTATGTATTAATGATACGTCATTAATAAATAAATATGTCAAGGATATATTTTATTAATATGATGTTATGATTATTTGTTAATAAAGAACTTAAGCATTTTATTATGCTTATTAAATTAGATGAAGAGTTTAAGTGTTTAATAAACACTTATATGATTAAATGATATGTTTAATTTCTTTGGAATGATAATATGTTTAAGAATAAGTTTAAATGATGAAGTGATTAATATGAGTTTAATTATTAATTATATGCTTATATGCATTTATGAAGTTAAATGCTGAATTACATGTTTATATATATATTCATGAAGTTTAATGATGAATTATATGTTTATTTATGAAGTTAAATGAGAAGTATATGGATTTATGTTTTAAAATATATCCTGAAGTTATAATCGCTTATTTATCGATTAAGAAGTTAAGTAAGAAAGAGGAAGTAAATAGAAAAGTTTAGTTCCTAATTGCCGAGAGAAAAACCCTAGAAAAAGTCGAGACAAATTAGAGAAATTCTTACTACTATAATAGCAAGGCCGGACTTCCGTTTATAGTAACTTTTGTTTTTCAATTTTTTTTCGATATTCCATTTCTAGAAATAATTTGGATAAATGGTATAATTCTAATTATCCATTAATATTTTCCAATCACATAATTAATTTTAGAAGTTACAAAAGCATAATTAATGGCAACACATTAATTTATTTCCTAATTTTAATATTTTTTTACCTATATAATCTAAAATTCTACAATCAAAAGTACTCACATACTTCATCTTCTTTATGCTCATTCTCATTTTGATAATCTCTGGTAAAGGAAGCACAATTTTCATAAGAAAGATGTTGCTGCACCAAGATCATTGGCATCAAGATTTTTTAAATTTGTCGGAGAAGTGATTGCGGCGCCTAATGAAAATATTGGAGTAAGGATCATAAAAACCGATCTAATGATCGATACAAATATGTGCAAAACTTGATGTTGCACAAAATCTTCTCAATGTGTTTTCGATTCATGTCAATTTTGCAGTTCACTAATTCTATTAGTTCGATCACATGAATCTTATAATTAGTTTTGATGTTGTAAAGTTATCAATTATTTTAATATATTTTGATTGTACATGTAGATTATCCTTCATTAGTTTTAATGTCGTATATCCAAAAAGTGGAATTGTTTTTTTTTTTTTTTCTTCTAACTATTAATTCTTCAAATTTATCATCGTTTAATTATATAGATGTATTTCACTATAATTTACCTTGACAACTTAGGCAATACATATTTATGTTTATTTTTTGTTTTGTTTAATCAACAGATATATTTAATCTCAACATTACTCAAATTAAATAAAATACAATATTTTTCCATTCATGCTTTGTCTACATTCTTTCAAAACGTGCTTTATAAAAACTCTAATTGCACAATTTAGTTAAATTAGGATTAGTTCAATAATTAAATTTCATTAAGGCATAAAACCCTCAGTATTAATGATCAATAATTTGTTGTAAATAATTTAATATATTTGCCATTTTCATGTTTTTAGTAAAAACAAATAATAATTGTTCCCTTGATAAACATAATTATTTAGTTTATATTAATAATTAATATATATCTATATCTATCTTTATACTATAATAGCAAGGCCAGATGGCCAAACATAGAAACTTTTATTTTTTTCATTTTTTTAATTATTCCGTTTAATTATGAAAATTAATTTTATCATATATTTAATAGTTTATCTTTTCATAAGTTTATTACATTATTTTTAATTTATTTAAAAATTAATTAGCATCCCATAAATTATGTCAATTACTAATTAAAGTTGGATTATGTAATTTTTGTACTAACTTTCCGTTTCCTTCTCTTACGCAGAAAAACCATATAAAAGATCGAAAGACATCTTTACTACTATAAAAGCAAGCCCGGCTTGCCACTTATAGTAATTTTTATTTTTCAGTTTATTTTTTTAATATTCCATTTTTGAAAATAATATATTTTAAAGTTATTTCATAATTATACATTCATAATTTTCAATCAATTAGTTTAATACTAGACGTTACAAAAGCATAATTAATGGCAATAATTTTCAATCACGCAATTATTATCGGACGTTATAAAAGCAAAATCATATCAATCAAGTAATGATTTTCATTTTCTTTAACTTTTTTTTGCCTATAAATTATGTGATTTCTTGACAAAAACACAAATACTCATCTTGATTTGTGCCATTATCGATGAGAGTAAAAATAATGGATGCACAAAGTAATGGCTTTGTATAGAAGATCAATCATTGCAGAAGCAGAATGATTATTGTAGATGCATAATTTCAAATACATGATTTAAAATTTAAAAAAATACAAAAAAGTATAGCGTGCATCCCTTATTAGAATAAATGAATCATTAATCTATATAATGTAATATCAGTTACAAATTTCCATAAATAATACTCCCTCCGTCCCAAGTTAGTGTGATTCAATTAATATTTTATACCTCACATATAATCAAATATGTACCACATTTTTGGGGGACCGAAGGAGTAACTTTCATTTTTATTTTTATTTTCAGTATTCTATTTCTGCAAAATAATTTTTTTGCAAAAATTTCAAGAGCATGTTTTCTCCTTATATACCTCAATTCATAATTATTGCAAACATCTCTAAACAAATTTGATAAAAAGTATCACATACCTGGAGGTTGGAGTGGAGATTGGAGAGGCTGAGGTTGGGGCTGGGGGCGGCAGGCACGATTGGAGCAATGACAACATGGAGGTAAGAGCGTCGACTACTAGGTTAAGTGTGTGATAGTTGTGTTATGTTTCTATTTTATTCTCTTCATGTCTCCCGTCACAGAATGTGTCATTTGTTTGTAATTCCATTCTCATAACAATATACTGAAAATGTTAAAAATATATATATAATTCAACTTATCCCGTGCGTCGCACGGGTGCGGTACTAGTTTTAAGAATAGCAGCGGCATCCTTCATTTGAATATTTAATTTTTCTCGCTCTTATATTTAAATTTAATTATTAAATGAAGGAACGAGCGGGACCGAAAAGTGAGGGAAAAGCCGAGAAGTTAAAGTATAGATAAAGTAGCTTCAGTCCAGGTGGGCTTTCTGAACTAAAGAAATGATGAATGTGATATTATGATTGTATATATGATGTTTTTAAAGTGATTGACTTGCCAACTGTTTAAAGTTTTTGTATGATACCATCTACCAAGGAAAGACGAATTCGGTCCTACGAAAGGGGTAGGATTTGTGTACACTATTTTGTAATCGTGAGCCTTCCGAAAGGAGTGGACGATTTCAAGTGTTTGAGAAGGAGGCCTACTTCTCAACATTCAAAAGTTATAGTAGATGTGGTACATAGATGTTAAAGTATTTGACTCGAGTCACTTATATAAAAGAAAAGGTTTTGGCAAGCACAGGTTTGTTTTTAAGTATATATAAATACTTGTCCTATGCTTTATGGCAAGATTCAATCTATAGCTCTAAGCAGCAGTTTTCAATTATTTTGGCATGTGTCCACTGAGTGCGAAAGTACTCAGCCCTGCATGTTATTTCTAAAATGTGCAGGCTAGCTCGGATGAAGATGGAGTGTGCTGGACGGACTTTTGTTGTTGACCTCTTGAGACTTTGTTGATGTTGAGCAGGGTTATATGTCTTCATACATATAACCAAAGATATGTCATGTTGTTTTCCGCTGCAACACTCTGAATTTATTCAGTAGTTATTGTCTTATTATGATGTTGAAGCTATGACTTGATGAACCTCGTTTCCGTTGCTAAACTCTGATACGAGATGGTGTTGTCTTTTGACCATCCTCGACTATTTTGATTTTAAACTTAAAGTATAAATTATTATTGAGGTCGTTGATTGATATTTGATTCGACTTGGTTTGACTTGAAAGTATGATTTATTATTTGATGGGTTTTTGTTGGATAACTGGGTCGTTATCTTATTCCATGGTTAATCATAAATTATGTACGTCGAGGGACCCACCCACTTGGTTATCTTCATTCTAAGTCGGGCTGCGACAATTGAAATCTCAGCCAGTCATACAGCTGAGTACATTGGTCTCATGAGAAGAATCGAGAAGCAACAGATGAATCAGCTGGATCTGGGACAGCTGTCTACCTTCCATACAAACTGAGACCTCATCAAAGAAATGAGCCAGAGTAGGATACAGCTGAAGAAAAGGTCACCTACTATCAAATCAAGGAAGAACTCCACATAGCTGGAAAGAGTCAGCAAAATCAACTAGAGTACCTGGCAGGATGCACTCACCGTAACAGACCCAGCTGGAATCTCCAGCTAAGGGGAAACCTGATCCAGCGGAGTAATCAAGCTAATTCTCTCATCCAGCTGACAACGTGAAAGCATCCAAGAGAATTCTCAACTTCTGAAGGACAACATTGTTGAGAAAATTCACACAGAAGTACAAAAAATCGAAATCTATATCAAGAAGTTGTGTGGATTGCTTGGACTGCTCAAACAGGATGAAAGAACATCCAACTGAGGGGGAACAAAGTCAGCTGGATCTCAAAGCTCAGTTCATAAGAATCATCCAGCTGAGGGAGAATCAAGCTCAGCTGGACATCAGTCACAGAAATCAAGGGAACTCAGCTGAAGAAAAATCAAGCTAATTGCCCAGTACTTAGCTGAAAGGGGAACTCAGTCATGCAAAGAAAAAGACAGTCGTGGTATCAGCTGGCTACAATGACCAGCTGACCAGTTTGCATCTCATTGCATTTATTTCTCTAATGAACATGCTCTTTATGTCCAAATAATTTGAATTCTTAATTTTTGCGGACATATATTCCTTAGTTAAATTGCTTGATAAGTTTTCTCTCTCATCGCATTAATTGTAAAGTCTGCAGAAGTACTGTAGCACGGCAAAATCGAGGCAGAAGTTCAAACGTTTGAACTGACTCACGCGCTACTGAAATACACTCGCTGTATGCACGTCAGCAGACGTGATGAGTGAATCGCTCCCAGTCGTTGATCTGAATTTCAGCTGCTTCAATCACAATCGTTTATCCATTATGGCAGTTGATATAGATGGAAATGATACGCGGATTCTTTCATCTTTCATCTTTATCTTTGCGAATTTTAAATCTTCAAAATCTCTATCTATTTTCTGCAATCCCCTCGCACGATCAAAACTAACAGATTGCAGAGATGGCACCCAAGAAATCAACCGCAAGTATGAACCAGTTTGAAGCTCTAATGACAAAGATGTCATTTGAGAGTATCTGTCCACCTCCAACCTCCATGTTTTTTATCTCAAAGATATGGTGGATCTCGTTCCAGACTCAGGTTTTTTGCTCTCGGCAACTGCCATGCCCAAGCTTTTGCTGAAGAGAGATGATGCCCAATTCTACCTCAACATCATTGACGAAGATGGTTTCTATTCATCTTCATTCGATATGATCGTCAAATGCGCAGACGGAAAGTTTGATTCAGCAACCGTCAATATCAAGTTGAACAGAATGCTACGAAAGTTGTTCAAGCTACCCAGTGATGGAGATTTCATTCCAGATGATTACAGCCGTGAGGAAGTGGATGAATTCCTCAGTCAAGAGATGCTCATCTTTCCAGAGCCGTACAGAGCGAGCATGTCAAAGCTCCTACTCAAGACGAAGTACAGGCTGTTGCTGGATATTACACAGAAGTGTATACTTGGGATAGCTGGATCTCAGAGAGAGATCAGTATTCCAAAACTCAAGTCAATGATTGCCATGATCAAGGGCGCAAAAGTCAACTGGTTTGACTTCCTACTCAATTTATTAGTCAAGGAATCAGAAAAAGATCAAGTATGACTCCACCAGGACGACGTATTCAAGCTCAGAGCCTCCTTATCTATGTTCTAAGATCTCTTTCTTGATAGAGCAAGCTGTGAAAGGGTACACAGTGAAGTGGATTGACTTAGAACTGTTTCCAAAAACGAAGATTCTCTTTCTGAGAATTAGTCAAATTAATGACCTTCTAAGGAAACAGCCTGCTGTGAGCAAAGGCAAGAAACAGCTAGAAAGAATTGAGCCAGAAATTCCAGCTGAGAAGAAACAGAGGAAAAGAAAGTCAGCTAACCCCAAACAAGCTGGTAAAGCACAAGCTGATGAACCCGCTCAGAAGAAAAAGAAAACAGTTGTCGTTCCACCAACTGAGACGAGCTCATCTTCAGAGGCTACTCCAGACGTCTCACCGAGCAAGCTTGCGCTCCAGTCAAGTCAAGCTAGGGTGATTCTCTTTCCTCAGCCAGTGTCGGCCTTTAATCAGTTCGGAACAAATATCTGGATGATATAGAATTGAATGACGTTTCGTCATCCAGATCAGAGGATGAGCTGGATACTTCAAAGAATAAGGTATCTCTTCCACCTTCCCCGAACCAGATTATCGTCCAAGTTCTAGGCGAAATTCCTGTTAATCCCAGTTCATCCCAGCTCTCACCACCTCACAGCTCACCACCCAAACAGCCTACTCCTCCACCCTGCTCTCCAACCAAAGAGCCATCACCTGTAAGAGAGCAGGCAGTTACTCAACTGGCTGAAGCTCCTTTACAGCTAGCTGACAACCAAGTTGAACCCATTTCCACTCATCTTAGCTCACCTCCAAATCAGCCAGGACCCAAAGCTCAAAATCCCACACAGTTGGCTGATGCTCCTTCCCAGCCTGCTGTGAACCCAGATGAACCAACTCCTCAAAGCTCCACCGAATCAGAGGAGAGTGATACAACAGCCTCACTGTCACTCAACTCCAGCGGCTCAGCCTTCATGAAAGCCATGTACGATGATTTACGCATTGCAGGGATCAAGAGTGTTCTAACTCAATATCCAATTCTGGCCTATCTGCTTATCGCCCTCATCAAAGTTGAAGATCTCAAGTTCTACCTTTCCACCAAGATGGCAACTTGGTACCAAAATGAGCAACTGATAGAAACCTTCTCCTACGAGAATTTGAAGACAGATGAAGCATACCTCCAGCACACTTTTAGGTTTTGAAGCCTGGAGGATGCATACTTGCATCAGGATGAGCTCATTAGAAGAATCATCGAAGTATCTCAGCACTACCCCAAGCCGCACCCAGTAGACGTCTGGGTGTCAGCCAACAAGCTACTTTCAGCAGCGGAATGGGAGATACCTTCTGGAGCTAACAATTCCAAAAACGTCTCAGCTGACATTACCAAGGAAGCTATACCTGACAACACAGCTGAGGTAATGATCATTGAAGAACCAGCTGATGCAACAGCTGAACCAGAGGCAGCAGCTCCACCAAGTCCAATTGCCGATGACACTCGCATACTAGTCGAGTTCGAGGCAGACAAACCCAGTCATGTCGAATCCGGAACCTAAACGGAGTCCAACACTGAATTCTCTCCTACTTTTCAAAAGCAGATCCAGGAATACGTCGAAAGGGTATTTCTTATGGAAAGCATAAAAAAACAAGCTGAACTTCTTCTCCGGTGTACAGCAATTGAAATGCAGGCAGAAACTCAAGAAAGGACAATCGATGAAATGCAGAAGTCCATCTACACCCTTGATGAGGATACCGACCGAAATCTCAAGCAGTCCCTCATTTATCAAGATCTCGAGCTCAGAAATCATCTCGAAAAGAGGGTGTCTGATATCATTTTTCGTCTTCAAGCTCCACTAGTCGACGACATAGCAGATCTTTCAAGCCAGCTGGAAGCCATCAAAAAGTCCAATCTCTCCAACAACTCTGACATCTGCCAACTCTTCAATCTATTCAAAGATATGGATGCTCAGTTCAGAGCTGGAAGCAGCAGCAATACTCAGCTAAACATTGCTACAGCTGACAGCATAGCCAATAATCGCTGATGTTGAATCTGTCCTTACCAAGCTAAACGCAACCGTCGCTGACCTCTCTACCTCTCTTATTGATAATGCCAAAAAGGGAGAAGAAAAGAATGAAGCTAGAAAAATAATTGAGAGTGAAGCTGCAGCTCAGGGGGAATCTGTGCAGCCAAATCAGTCTGAAATCAACGACTTTGCCAATGAGCTGGATGAGGAAGAGCTAACTACAGCAGTCAAAGAGACATGGAGAGAGAAAACAATCGCTCTCGCCAAAGCTTGTGGTTATAAGCCAGAAGAATACAATGACTACAACTGGTTGTGTAACTTTCACAATGAGCAAAGAAGAGAAATTGATGAGGTGGACAAGATTGTTAAGAAGAAAGCTGAATCACTCAAGCCTGCTGAGAAGAAAGAGAAAAAGAAAAGACAGAACTTCAGACAAGCCAGGAAGAAAGCAGCAACTTCAAGTGTTCCAAAATCTGAGAAATCGATCCCAGACGATATCAATGACAACTGGGAACAATGCAAAACAGAATTCATCCAAATATTCTACTACTTGAATCATTAAAAAAACATGGATCCTGAAACTTCGTTCAAGGAATACCTACTGGAACTCCATGAGACGGATCCAATGATGGCAAGATCATTCTCTACAGCTTCCAAGAGAAACGAAATTCAGATCAAGGCTCCAAAAGTCAAGCAATTGAAGCCTCCCACTATAGCTGGAACTAATCTCCCTGACAAGGCCCAAATTATCAAAGAAGTTTATTACTGGGCTGGTGAAAGAGAAATCTCCAAAACGAAAAATCAACCTGAATGGAGGAACTTGGAAGAATTCATCTTCAATAGATACAGTCTCAAGACTGACCATCAGATTGAAGAACAGATGAAGAAACAAAGCTGAAGATCCAGCCAACTGGGAATCATCTTTTGAAATTTTGTAATTAGAAATCTGTAAAATTTATCTATAAATAAAAAGTTCATTTTCTCTAAATCAACCTAATGACAATCTCTCTTTGTCCAGGCTCTGAATATAATTATCTGCTGTGAATGTTTATTTTTTTGTAAGACCCCGTTTCCTGTTAAGGGGGAAATAAATTGTTTTTCCAACTTGGGGTTTTGGCATCATCAAAAAGGGGGAAATTGTTGGGAAAATTATAAGAGTTTTGATTTGATTCCAAAACCCAACTGACCCTAACCGAGTTGATAATTGCACAAGTCTAAGTGTTTTTCCAGCTCACTTGGTTTAGCTTATAGAGTTTCTAAGTTTACAGGTGAAGACACTGAAGACAGCAGAAGACCCAACTGAAGGATCAGCTGAGTAAGGATCAACTTAGTAATTCATCAGAGTTGATGCAACAAAGAAGCCCAGCAAAGCTGTACAAGACTACAGTAGACAAAAGAAGAGACTCAGCTGAACAAGCTGAGTACACAGCAGGGCAAGCCAAGTCGAGTGGTCAGCAACGTTATCTAGATTCAAGACGATCAAGTTCAGTTAGACATAGCTGTGAGAAAGGCCCAGCTTGTGTGGCAACTCAGCTCAGCATCAAAGACCCAGTAAAGTTCAAGACTCAGCTCAGCGTCAAGACCCAGCAAAGTTCAAGACATAGCTCAGAGTCAACAGAATAGCAGAGTCGAATTCAACTTGAGATAAAGTCAGAGCTGACCTAGACCAACTGGAACTCGACACCTCAGTACCTAGAAGCCAGACCTAGGATTGCTTTACGAGGAAATCAAGGATGAAGACAGGACCAACCTGTCAGAAGTTAGGTAGAGATTCAGAAAGGCTCTTTCCAACGGCTAGTTCTAATCTCTCCCAATAAATATGAGTCTTCTTCATCATCAGAGAGAGAACCCAATACGAGAGAACAACAGACTACACAGAAAAGAAGACTACTCATGTCAAGATCAAGCTATCTCTCAGAAAAGCTTCAAGAACCAGCAGCCTGCTTTCTCCAGAGTTCTTATTCGTTCTCAGGCTGCTGATGTTCTCTCCCATTTAGAATCTAGGCATATAATCCTTCACATCTTAAGCCTAGTTTGAACGAGTTCATCATACTCAAAGTTCTTCATTGTAAGAACTCGTTCATAGTTGGAAACCCCAAAACCAAACCCTCAAACCCAGAAAAAGGTTAGGTTAAGGTTCAGGTTCTGTAGTACCATTAAACTACATGTCAGGTTCTTCAGTACCCGTAAACTGAATGTAGGCTTCAGTTGTACCCGTAAATAAACTGGTTACGTTTCGATACAGTACGCGTAAACTTGTATCCAGATCGAGGAACTGAGTTGCAATGCTTGCTAATGGCGTGTAAAGTCAGTGATATCCTTAGTGGATTACTAGATGGTTTTATGGTCGTGGACGTAGTAGTCATTCTCCAAATCACGTTAAGTTGCTTTGTTCTTTATAGCTTTGTTTATGCATCCAGCTGACCATTTATAAGCATATTTCAAGCTGCATAAACTGATTAATTGAAAAGAGAAACAAAGCTTTGCAATATATATTTAAAGTAACAGACGGACTTTCCAAACCCACGAACTTTCTCACACACACAGCCAGTTCTGCTTTACCCAGCTGTCCAACTTGGTCGAACACAACCAGCTCACTCAAAAGAGTTTTAAATTGGAAAAGTTTTTAAATCTTGGTGTATTCACCCCCTCTACACCAATATATCCTTCTTGGGACCATCATCATTTTTGTTTACTTTATTTTGTTTTGCAGAAAAAGTTTTTGTGCAAGAAAAGATACATATACAATTAAGGGGGGGATTGTTAGGTTTAAGATATCTCGTGTTACTTTGACTGTTGGTAACATTTGTTACCAACATGCCTAGAGCCAGATTAAACCTTATATTAATTAATTAATTAATTAATTGTATAATATATGTTTTTCTTGTTGTATTCTTTTGCACAGCAAATGGATGGTTATGATCACAAATGAACTGGGATTTTCGAGTGGAGACCAAGGGAGTTATTAAACTTGGCATAAGGAGTCATGGGAGATAACTACCTTGTAACCGCCACTATCTACCTTCTATTCAACCAACTGAAATGAGTGGATCGCGGCAGTTATGGACGTCCAGGTGGTGAGAGGGTCTAGATTAAACTGATCATCATCAGATGGAGGACTATAAATACCGCAAGAGATCCATTTCACGGGGGTGCATTTCGACTTAGAAAAACTCTCTGCAAATTTCAGTGCACTGATGTTCGCCATTCTGCCTACTGAGTGTTAGTGACATCACAAACCAACACGAGTTCTGTAGCAGATTGTGAAATCTGCAAAGCTTTAGAGGATTGGGTTGTGAAAGAGCGAATCACGAAAGTAAGTAGTCTTATTTAGATTGATCTTGTATAGGTTAGTCTTGTTCAGATGTTCGGATTCTTAGGCAGATTTAATGGTTGTAAAGAGATGTTCATCTTACTTAGTAGATTAGTCTAGGATTATATTTAATCTTCTAAGGCATTCAATTCTTGAGCAGACCGTGTTGTAAAAGGTTGAATGTTGTTTCATTTTCTGTATTGTAATCTTTGGTTTCAATATAGTATTTAGCCGTAAGGCACCGGCAGGTTTAATCACCTACCAAAAAATATTTCATTGTGTTCTTTACTTATTCCGCTACATGTTAAATCTGAAGTTCTTAACATACGATCTAACATTACTCTTTTGATTACACAATGTAATGTTTTGTAGTAATTCGGGCACCGAATTCTAGCAAGTATGGTCTTCCAACCAAGTATTGGGATGATGCTTTTGTCACTTCCACCTACACCATAAATAGACTTCCTAGCAAAACTATAGACTTGTCTACACCCATTGAGAAAGCTTTTAAACAGCAACCTGACTACTCTTTCTTCAAGGTCTTTAGGTGCAAATGTTATCCCCATCTTCGTCCTTATAATAAGCATAAGTTGCAATTTAGATCAGTTGCTGGCACATTCATAGGATATAGCACTCAACACAAAGGTTATAAAGTTCTTTTACCCTCTGGAAAAATTGTTGTCACTCGTGACATTCTATTTGATGAAAGCATTTTTCCCTTCGAGGATACCAGTTCTTCTCCCATAACTGATTCTTCTACTTTTTCCTCTCTCAACATACCAATTGTTGCTAAATTTACCAATCCCATACATCATACTCATACTTCTTCTTCTTCCTCCTCATCTGGACCATCACCACCACACTCACCTCCACATCATCATTCTCGATCTTCTTTCTCTACTTCCAATTCTCAATCTCCATCTTCTAGTCAGTCCTCTGCTGCCACTCCATCTCACTCCAGTAGCAGTTCGTCTACTCATTCTCCTCTTCCCTCGACATCACATGCTCACTAGAGCCAAAGCAGGCATTTTTAAACCAAAAATCTATTCCACAGTTTGCAGTACTACTAACTACTTGCAGGTTGCTCCACAACATTTGTTTCAAGCATTGCAGGTAGCCGTGTGGAAATCTGCCCTTGGTGATGAATATCATGCTTTACTTCGAAACAATACTTAGCTCATTGTTTATGCCCCTCCGGGCAAGAATATCATTGGTTGCAAATGGCTATTTAAGATCAAAAGGCATGTAGATGGTGAAGTTTCCCGATACAAAGCCCGCTTAGTTGCTCAAGGCTACACGCAACAAGCTGGTTTTGACTTTAGCGAAACCTTCCGCCCGATTGTCAAGCCCACAACTATAAGGATCATTCTCAGTCTTATTGTTTCACAGTAATGAAACATTACCCTTCTCAATGTCAATAATGCCTTCCTAAATGGGGAATTACAAAAAGATATCTACATGCGCGCCAACCTCCGGGCTTTGAAAATGGAAACCCAAATCAAGTTTGTAAGCTCAACAAAGCCATCTATGGTCTTAAACAAGCTTCAAGAGCTTGGTTTCTCACAGTTAAATCTGCTATTTTCAAACTTGGTTTTACTCAGTCTCGTACCGATAATTCGTTGTTCTTTAAAACTCAGAAACAGTCCACCATCTACCTTCTCATCTACGTCCATGATATGCTCGTTACTGGGAACAATCCTCAAGATATCTCTGTCGTCATTAAAGCTCTCAGTCAGCAGTTCTCTCTTAAGGATTTAGGGGAAGTGAAACACTTTCTTGGCATTGAAATTACCGAAACCTCTAAAGGAAATGAGCCAAGAAGGATACATCAAAGAGTTACGACAAAAGGTCAAGATGACAGAAGCAAAAAGACAACCCACTCCGATGATTTTGTCGTGCAGACTTTCGAAAAATGAAGGTCAACCTACCGTCGAGGGAAAACTGTATAGAAGCACGGTTGGGGCGCTGCAATATGCGACAATCACGAGGCCGGAAATATGTTTCAGTGTAAACAAAGTGAGCCAGTATATGTCGTGTCCCTTCGATACACATTGGAAGACGGTTAAAAGAATATTGAGATATTTAGCTGGATCGATTGATTATGGCCTGCATCTAAAGAAATCACTTTATAAACTCACTGCATTCACAAACTCTGATTGGGCGGCAGACCTTGACGACAGAAGATCGGTCTCAGGATATTGCGCATATCTTGGAAGTAATCTGATATCTTGGTGCTCGGAAAAGCAATCATTGGTTTCGAGGTCGAGTACAGAGGCAGAGTACAGAAGCTTGGCTCATCTAGTTTCAGAAGTTACATGGATTGATTCACTTCTCAAGGAACTCGGAGTAAAGATCACACATGCACCAATTGTTTGGGTTGACAATCTCAATACCATAGCATTGGCTTCAAATCCAGTTCTACATGCTAGAACAAAACACATTGAATTGGATATACATTTCGTTCGAGATAAAGTGGCGGCAAAGCTCATTGATCTCCGACATGTACCCTCATCGGAACAGACAGCAGACATATTCACTAAATCATTGAGCTTGCAATTCTTCTCGAAGCTAAGGAACAAACTTGGAATATGTTCATTAGCCTTGATCGAAATGATGGGAAATGAAAACGATCATGAAGAAGATGTAGCTTTGGATAAGTTTAAAGTCGTGAACTTGAAGACAAAACAACCCAGCTAGAGTTCAATAGTTACAGGCTCGACCAAGAAAGCTGCATCCCAAACAGCTCGTGGCTAGGACCACAAAATCACTTCTGATTCTTTATCTCTTGCTGCAACTTTGTTTTATCCATAAGGTTTTGTCCTTTAGTGTGTGAGAGTTTACTTTTTACTAGGATGCATTAAATTAGCATAGCCGTTGTTTTGACTCGTTGTAGTGTATAGCCTTCAAGACTGCTTTCTATATATATAAGGCAGCATCTTTGTATTGAATTATCAAGAAAATATAATCCTCTTTTGAGTGAAAGTTTCTCCTTTACAAATATGTCTTTTACTACTTTGCTACATGTTTTCTAACACTATCTAACCTACTCTCCACTCGTAAAACTCGTGCCACTCTCTACAGAATACACTTATCATGAACGGAGGGAGTAATTGTTTCAAGCCGTCAAATTTTTGTCCTTAAATAAGTGTTCTATCGTAATTTACAATACAAATGTTATGCTAAATTGAATATATATACCTTTTGCCACTTTTCAGTTTTCTATATAATAATTAATTAATAGTAAAATATGTCATTTTGTCTACTGTCTTGGTATATTCGAAGTCTTGGTATATTCGAAAATGGGTGGAGAATTTCATCTCTGTTCTACTTCACAAACCCATCAACCGCTATGGGGGCTGAAGCTCAATCGATCAGCGGTGATTTAAAAAAAAAAAAAAAACTTAACCCAAATCTTTATTTCATTGTAACTTTAGCGAATCGTAAGATCAAATACAGCAGCAGTAAAAACACGAATTTATTGATCATCAAAACTCTCTCACATTCTTTTGGACAAACTTACCCTCAAACCATGTTTGGTTTGAAGTATGATGGAATCACGAGGACAAACCGTTTGGCCCTCCACAAGTTTGACATTATAATGATAGATGATCGTCGCCGCCACCATCTTCATCTGCACGAACGCCATCTCCTTCCCCAAACACGTCCTCGGCCCCGCGTTGAACGCCGGAAACTTGTACGACGGCTCGTGCTTCACCCCTCCTCTGCTCGTGATCCATCTCTCCGGCTTGAATTCCAAGCAATCTTCCCCCCACACTGTCTCCATCCTTCCCACAGAATAGAATGAAATAATTACTTTAGCATTTTCTTGAATCTCGTTGCCAGACGGCAGATAATCCGGTCGAATTGGAGCTTTATGCTCCAATGCCACCGGAGGGAACAGCCTGAGAGCTTCGCACAACGCTCCATGGAGGTAAACCAGCTTCCTCGACGCTTGTACGTCGAAGCACCTCCGTTTCTCTTCCTCCAACTCCGCCTCGATTTCTTGTCGGATTCTTATTTCGGCAGAAGGGTTCTGAGAAATTAGCCAGAAGAGCCATGTGAGAGTAGCGCTGGTGGTGTCTCTACCGGCCAACATTAGACTTAGCGCGGTATCCCTCAAGAACTTTCTAGAATCACGTAGCGAAGAATCATTCATCTCTTGAAACTCCTTCCTGAACGATTCTAGCAAGCTGAAATCGCGATCATCTCTTTCCTGCTCCGCTCTCTCTACACACGGGTATATGAAGTCATCGAAAGCCTTGGAAGCTTCTCGAAGCTTCTTCTCCTTCCCAACTCCAAACCATTTCTGCAGCCGCCACACGCCCTCCGGCAGAAGGTGGCGGTACAGCAGAGCATCAATGGCGTCGTTGAACGCCTTCTCGCACGGAACGTAAGGCATCTCGACGGACAAGCTGCGCGGGTCGCAGTCAAGAACAAGCTGAGAGATAGTATCGAAAGTTAGCCGTTGGAAGATATCCTGGAAATCCGCAGCCGCGCCTTTCTGGCAGAAATGATCGAGAACGGGCAGGAGCCCGTTCTCGATCTTCTGCCAGATTGACTTCTCTAGCAGAGCGTAGAAGTTGGCGTGGGTGATGAACGCGAGAGTGGTGCGGCGGTGGAGCTCCCAGAGGTGGAAATCGGCGTTGAAAATGCCGTCGCCCAAGATTTGGAAGATCTTTCTGAACTCGGGACCCTTTGGATAGATGGAGAAGTTTTTGCTGAGAATGTGGTGAATGTTTGCAGGATCGCTGGTGACGAGCATATCCATGTTGCAGAAGGCGGGGCCTTTCCATAGGAAGGTGCCGCCGGATTGGCCGACGATTTCTGTAATGTAATCGTGGATTCTGTAGGAGTTGAGGACGAGTCCCGGAAGCATTCCTAGCAGCGGCCAATTGGTGGGGGGGACGGTGGCTTTCCGGCGATGAGTTATCCAGAGGAAAAGGATAGATGTGAAGAAGAAAATGATCATCGCAGGAAATGCGAAGATGGGAGTCATGGGATTGGGGGAGAGATTTAGTGGGGTCTTCTCTTGTTGTGTTATACCCATCTTTTATAAATGGTGGGATTTGGATGGAAAATCTCTGTGTTGCACATGAGCAGGATTTACCTTACCGATTGCTCTCATTATGTGAAGTAAAATGGTATCTACCATTTTTTTATAAAGGGAAAAAAAATATACCCGCCTTCATTATTCATAAACAATATTAATATATAAAATCTATCCGTTGTGACCATTTTGCCCTTTACTTCAATAAAAATTAATAAAATAAATTTTTATTTTTGCATTAAACTCAATTTACTTTGTCATCACAAAAATTCAATAATAAGTATTTTCTTAATTATTATCCGAATGCTTAAAAGTCTAAAGGCACGATTCAAGTATTTGAGTAACAGTTCAAATGAGTTGTTACTTTATTGCTCAAATCATGCATTTGGACTTAAAAGCATTCGGATAGTCAAGAACATGGTGAATCGGTGATTAAATCCATAATAAGAATTGAGTTTCTATATTTTATTATAAAAATTAAAGTTTTTCCTGTTATTTTTCCAGAATAAGTTATGTGTATTAATGCACAAATTTAAAACAAAAGGTTGTAATTTTCAATCCACCATCACTAGTCACCACTGTCTTTTTATTTCCTGTATATAAATAGAGTTTCTATATTTAATTCGCAAAAAGTAAAGTTTTTCTTATTTTCCTAGAATTAGTTATGTCGTAGTAATTAATTGCACAAACTTAAAATAAAACGTTGTATATTTGTAATTTGGGGCGCGATACTGTAGGACTTGACTTGCTTAATGTAATTTGTTTTTTCTATGTGATTTATTAGTTACTTCATCCGTCGTGTTATTCTTGTCTCGTTTCTTTTGGGCACGGATACTAAGGAGAAATAAATTAGAGATAGAAGGTGTGTTAGTTGAGTTTTTAATTGAATAGTTAATAGAATACAAATAGTAGAATAAAGTAGATTCAAATAGTGAAATAAAGTTGGTAAAGAGAAAGTGAATAATTAGCAGTACAGAAAATGAGGAAAATAATAGTGAAAGGTGGAGTAGTTAGGAGAAATAAGGGCTGCATTAGCAATTTAAATGGGGTCTTAATAACATTTAATTTAGCCCAAAAAAGAAACAAGACAAGAATAACGTGACAATCCAAAAAAAATAAGAGATAAAAATAACGGGGACGAAGGGATCATTACGTAGAAATAATGTGTACCAAATCTATCCACAATGATAGAGATAGATAGATGATGTTGACTTATATAATTTGTGTATGTATAGTCGCCCTAAAAATCAATTTTATTTCTTTCTTAATAATTACTCTCTCCGTGTCCAAATAAGTATTTCGAGCCACCAAAAAACGTATATCATGACAGTGAACAAAATGACACATTTTACCTCTAATTATTGCATAGAAAACTGAAAAAGTAAACTTTTTGCCTTGAGTCAAGGGGCAAATGTGACAATTTATCCTAAAATTTGCATTGAAAACTACGATAGGACACTTATTTGGGGACAAAAATTTTGACGGCTCAGAACACTTATTCGGGAACGGAGGGAGTATAGCACTATGTGCACATTTTTTGACAAAACAATATTATGAGTAAAATAATAGTTCATTTTTTTAGTCCTATAGGTGTAAGGTGCATAGTCAGGTCATCTCAATCTTGTTATGACAATTTTGTGGGGGCACAATTCTTACATTTCTTGGGATGGGACAAATATTATTATCAGTGATAGGGTTCTCTTTTAAATAATTCGTTTTTGCCCATATTTGGAAGATACAGCAAAATTTAGGAAAACGTTGCTAGTCAATTTTGGCATTTCCTCTCTTTTAATTATCTTATCATGACTTTCGAATGATAAATTGGATACGATTTAAACAATTCAAAATTGTTTCACCATATCTGGTAAATTGTAGGAGTATGCGAAATCGGAACATTGAATTGATTCGATAAATTTGGTGTTCGATTTGGTAAAGAAATAATCAAACTGATATTTATTTTGTTTAGGTTTGATTTCTATATCTTCGTATTTGATTGTTCAACTATTTTCAGTTTCAGTTCAATTTTTTTTTTAATTTTTATAATATTAAATTTAATGATACTCCCTCCGTCCCATTATTGTTGGCCTGTATTCCTATTTGGGTCGTCCCACGAAAGTTGGCCTGTTTCCTTTTTGGGAAATATCATTCTCTCACAAAAAGTTGTGGACTCCACCACTTTCTATCTTTTTACTCTTTAAACACCCTTCTCCTTAATACCCGTGCCCAAAAGAAACGTGCCAACAATAATGGGACGGAGGGAGTATTAAATTTAATGATCGCACCACAGTAGATTCAAATCCGAGACCTTTGACCTTCGACTGTCTTAATGTAGCCAAATGCCTCGTCATCTAATTTAATTCAATTCAATTTTAAGGGATAACTTACTGCCATTTGCCATTTGCCTACCTTTTTTTATTATGTTTGGTCTCTTACCTAAAGTTTGGGAGAGGGGTATGGAGATTGAAAATTTGCACATTGTGTTTGTTTTTCCTAAAAAAATAAATCTCCCCAACAAAGATATTTATGTTTAATGATTGCATTGTCCGACATTCAATTGAAAAATTAAGGGCACAATCAAAAAGCTCGCCACAATACCTTTTGAATCGTAATTTATAATTAGACGGTGGAGATTTCATGTGTAAAGAGATAGGGTTTAATTTCCACTATTCTTCTTCTCCCACCACATTCATTACAAAGTACCATGAACGCAGTTAATCAATCATAATTTGATTGGAGAACTTGAACACTTTTAATCAACTTGTCTATTTGATATATTTTGAATAGTTAAAAAACCGTCTATATAGATTTTAGAGATAATATATGATTATAGCACTTTTAGGGAAAAAAACATTAATAATACCACTACTTTTTAAAATATATAAATTATAGCACTTCTTGACTTTTTTATCCCTCATTCTTTTTATAAAATATCTTTTATTGTAAATGAATTAAAACAATAAAATCGATACCAAATAAAAACATATCAATGAACAATATATTTCTGTTCCAAAAAACAATCGTCTCTCTCCACACATTCTCTCTCACCCTCCACACCACCCATGGCGTCATCTTCCAACTCTCTCAAACCCTCCGACGACCACGACCATAAAGGCCCCACCGGCGCCGCCAATCATCACAACCTCGAAGCACTACTCGAATCGGCCCGCCCATTCCTGCGCGGTGAGCTCCACGCCGTCGACGAAGACCTATCGCATATCTGAGCTCTCTCTCTGCTCATCTTCCACCATCCAGATCCCCACCTCCGCCACCTCCACCACTGTCTCTACCAATTGCCGTCTACCTCTGGCAAGATCGAAGCGGGTAGCGGCGCCGTCGATGGCGGTGCGATCCAGATGGAAGAGGCGGCGTCGGATCCACCGTTGACGGAGGTGGAGAGGAGGTTTATCGAGGCACTGGAGTCTGACGAGCCGGAGTGGGATGTAGTGATGAAGGATTTAGGGATGACGGAACTTGATGAACTCCAGGAGGCGGTGATGAAGATTCAATGTCTGGCGGCGGAGCGGGTGAAGAAGCTGAAGGCTGCTGCTAGCGAGGAGGTGAAGTAGATAGAGATGAACAATTGCTTTCACATGTTTTTTCATGTGAATTCCCAGTTTTTTTCATGTGAATTCGAGTTTTTCACTTTTTTCATTTGATTTCCCATGTGAATTCCTATTTTTTTCATGTGAATTCCCATTTTTTTCACGTGAATTCACATTATTTTTCATGTGAATTCGAGTTTTTCACTTTTTTCATTTGAATTTCCATGTGAATTCCCATTTTTTTCACGTGAATTCCCATTTTTTTCATGTGAATTCGAGTGAGAGGAAAAAAAAACAAAACGAAAAATGAAAAAATAGAAAAATAGGAAAGAAAGAGGAGGGGTAAAAGGAGGGGTAAAAATGTACAAAAGTGCTAGAATTTATATATTTTAAAAAGTAATGCTATTATTAGTATTTTCAATCTAAAAAGTGCTAAAATCTCATTTCTCCCTAGATTTTACATAGGTTTGATGTCTATTTAATCTATAGAATGGGGTCATACATTTAGGTGGAATTGAGGCATAGTTCAAGAGCATATTTGTAATTGTCTCTTTATAAAACGTTGCAATTGCACTATATTTTAACGCGTAGCAATTAAATTACTCTCAAAAGAATTCAATAGTGCAATTTGCTAAAACTAATTTTTATTTTACAAATGCATACATCGGTTCTCCTATTTTTTATTAATTATTCTAGAAAAATTGTGGGCTCCACTCAATTTGTGAAATAAGAGAAGGTTTATGGAGGTGTAAATTTGAGGAGAAATATAGAAAGATGTAAATATTTTTGTGGGGTCTACTCAATTTGAGAGATCTATTAAATGAACTTTTCAGTACACTTTTTATTATCTTAGCCTAAATTTAAAATTAAAATTGATTTTGAGTGAACTGCTAGGAGTGCTCTTAGATCTTAAAATACTATACGAAAGTGTTAACTATGTCATAAATAACATAAACAAAGACCCATGTATGTAAGTGAGATTTTCGAAACTCGGTAAAGTGATTTTTAAACATAATTTATTTAGTTTTAGTATTCATATGACTAGACTCTAAGAGCATGTACAACAGGGGAGGCGACTGGATGGTCTCCCCCGCGCCCAGGCGCTTGTCCCTCTCGCCCGTTGGCGACCGGAGACCGGGCGTTGCCTCGGTCAAGAATGCGTCCAAGCAAGCGCCCGGCTTCTCCCCTACCCTTAATTGCCACGCGTCGTCCAATCGCCACTTTTGTGGTTTTCAATTTTTTTTTGTATTAGAAAATAATGAGAGACCAGGGTGAAAGATCGGTAACATAAGCAATTTTGAGACCGGTCTCCCAATCATTAGGATCGCACTAAAAGTACATTAAATAATAGTAATAAATATTGGGAGACCACCCTTTTAATGGTTTCCATTGTAGATACTCTAAGAGCATAGGTCTCCCAATATTATATTAATATTTTTGGTGTTTTTCGTGGGTCTCAATGATTGAGAGACCGGTCTCTAAATCGTCTCTAATGGTACCGGTCTCTCACCCCAATCTCTCATTATTTATTTATTTTATTATTATTTTTTTGTAAATAAGGATTTTATTTAATCAAAGGCATAACAAACAAGCAACTTACAAACTCAGAGTCTCAAAAAACAAAGTAAGCAGGCAAGCAGCTAGTTCTTAAGCATTCTAGCTAATTTAGCTAGTTGGAAATGATGCAGCCCGTAGTCCGATCCAAGTTCCTGTTAGGCCGATCACACGAGCTCGAGCAAAGAAGTTCCAGAAAGTACTAAGTGGGATCGGTTGAAGACTTGTAGTTTAGTTAATTAGTCATTTTTTATATTTTATTTATTATTTTCGTGGGTTTATTTAGGGTGGCCGAAATTAGGCCTTAGTTGAGTCAATTTTGACTTTTCTCTTTTATTTTGACTAAGGATTTGTTTCCTTATTAGATTAGGAGTTAATTTCCTTACTTAGTTTCCTAGTTGCATTAGGTTTTCACCCCTATATATAGAGGGTTATGTTATGAACGAAAATTCAGACTTTGATATAATTAATTTCGTGAGTTATTCACTTCTCTCTTAAGAGTTTCGAATTCGTATTGGTCGAATTCATTTATCGACGAGTCAAGCATCCCTCGTTCGTGTGTCATTCATTGTCCCCGAGTTGCTGCATCAACTTCACGTTGGGGTTTAGGGATCTGTTCTCCTAGATCATTTTGTGGTTAGATCCAGAGGTTTTTGGGATCTCCATCCATCTATCCGTTTGTTCGAGTCTTCCGCGTGCGTGATCATCGATAGGTCATCAAGGATCGTATCATTTGGCACCAAAGCCGCGTTTCGTATCCAGGTTTCATGTTCTTTCTTCATGTCAAGGGTAGAGTTTTAGGTTTCGTTTCTGTCCAGATTCGATATGTTCTGTTTCAGTGTCGATCCAGTTAGGGTTTCGTTCCTGTTTCTGAAATCTGACCGATATTGAGCACCGAGCATTTTTGAGTTATACTCGTGCGAATTTTCTGATTTTTGGATATGTTCTTCCGTATATCAGTATCTAGGTTGTGTTAAAATTTCGGCTCAATCGGAGTTGTTTTGGTCCAGTTTCAGATCATGTCCTGTTCGTGAATTTTGAGTTTTTGAGTTTTACAGGTGCGTTTTTGCTGAATTTTTGATATGTTGTTCCTGTTTTGAATTTATAGGTTGTGTTAAAATTTCAGCTCAATCGGAGTTGAATTACTATAGATTCCAGTCGGGTCTTCTTCGGGGATTCTAGGCATCGATTTAGGTTTTAATTGAGTTTTTATATTGTTTGTCGTGTTTTGCTTCGATCATATATATTCCAGATCTGTTTCGGTGTCGTTACTGTTCAGTTAGGGTTTCATCTCTTTGTGTTTTCTATTTTCATTCCGTTCCGTTTCGTTTCGTCGTGTCCACCCGCGAAGTACTGTTCACCGTAAAGTACTGTTCACGCATTGTTCGTTACTATTCACGGGATAAAAAAAAGTTGAGAGAGTTCGATTCCTTGAGAGAGAATTCAAAGTGGAAAAAGGCAAGAGTGTGTGAGATTATTAGAGAGATTGAAAAAGCCATATCTGAGTGTGATACACGATATTTGAGTGGTTCCATCTGGAGTGATATACGAGAGTTGTGAGGTGGTGAGGTTTTGTTTTTTACTAACCGTTTTGTTTTCTTTGTCAATATGTCAAGAGAAGTTGAACAGGTTTCATATACGAAGGATCAGCTTATCATTGATCCAAAGACGAAGTTCATGATAGAGGCACTCACGTCAGAATTGGGAAAGATTCTTAACTCAAAATTGGACTCAAAATTGAAGAGGGTATATGACAGGATAGACCAGGTAGAGCAATCTCGGAAGAGACAAACTCAAAATTTTCTTCATCCGATTAGGTGTCCTCGAAAGAGTTTGATGAAATAGGAGACATCTTATATGGCTAACTACGAGAACGTTTATCGACAATTTTATGGTGCTAGAAGGAGAGGTGGAGCAAGGGATCATGAGGATAACAGCTTGAGAAATATCAAAGTGAGCATTCCCTCAACCCAAAGGAAAAACGATTCTAAGTCGTATATTGGAGGGAAGTCTAATCATTGGATTTGTGAAGAGAATCAGTCCTTGTCAAAGCGGAAATCAGAAGATATCTCCAATACCAATCAAACAAGCCATTGTTCGAATCAAAGGGAGATGATGATTGAAGTTGATGGCGTGGTTGATACCAAAGATGAAGAATGTTCAATTCCAAGGGAGATGGACATTGAAGTTGAGGGCGAGGTTGAAGAGGATGTTGATCCTAAGATACAAAATTTGGAGGAATCATATGAAGCTGTGTTTGAGATTTGTGATCCAACTACTTTGGATATACAGAAGTCTTTGACGCAAACTAACAACATCGAAAAGGAGCAGCCTGAGGAGCAAATTGTCGATAAAAGGGAGAATGGGTTGATTCAGAAGTCCTTTCTTGCTAGGGCTAGTGATTTGAAGCAAGCCGTGAAGGATGAGAGACCGATGATTATGTTGCGGTACGATAAGAGTTTGGTTATTGATACTGACCTCTCTTCTCTACCCCTTCTATTCATTCTGTTTTGCAGGAACTTGATGATGTCTTTCCCGAGGATAAAGATCAAGTCAAGTTTTACAATGAGTCGGAGCCGAAGAAGGAAAACGATGCACAAGGGGGAATTCTTTGCCAATCATTTCTTCCAAGGAGAGGAGATTTGATTTTTGATCCCGGCATTTGGACCGACGACTTGGATTTGAGGACAAATCCTCTTCAAGAGGAGGGGAATGATGCAGCCCGTAGTCCGATCCAAGTTCCTGTTAGGCCGATCACACGAGCTCGAGCAAAGAAGTTCCAGAAAGTGCTAAGTGGGATCGGTTGAAGACTTGTAGTTTAGTTAATTAGTCATTTTTATATTTTATTTATTATTTTCGTGGGTTTATTTAGGGTGGCCGAAATTAGGCCTTAGTTGAGTCAATTTTGACTTTTCTCTTTTGTTTTGACTAAGGATTTGTTTTCTTATCAGATTAGGAGTTAATTTCCTTACTTAGTTTCCTAGTTGCATTAGGTTTTCACCCCTATATATAGAGGGTTATGTTATGAACGAAAATTCAGACTTTGATATAATTAATTTCGTGAGTTATTCACTTCTCTCTTGAGAGTTTCGAATTCGTATTGGTCGAATTCATTTATCGACGAATCGACGAGTCAACCATCCCTCGTTCGTGTGTCATTCATCATCCCTGAGTTGCTGCATCAACTTCACGTTGGGGTTTAGGGATCCGTTCTCCTAGATCATTTCGTGGTTAGATCCAGAGGTTTTGGGATCTCCATCCATCTATCCGTTTGTTCGAGTCTTCCGCGTGCGTGATCATCGATCGGTCATCAAGGATCGTATCATTGGGTCTCTCATTATTTAATTGTATTTTATTTTAATTTTATGTTTTATATTTTTTTAATAATAAAAATAATTATAATTAAAATACCATATTGTATTGAAGCATTGAAAAATTACAATACAATTTATTATTTGAAAACGAAAAATTAAATACTAAGAAATAATTAAGAACTAAAACCCCATTTCTTCTCGAGCATCTTGAAAACTTTGAGGTGATTTTACAATACATCCGGCTCCATATCTTTCCTTGACCTCGTGTAGATATCGTAAACAAGCATAAATCCACCATCATGTCTTATCTCTCTAATTTCCTGAGTGAGGACGTGAAGGTCCTCGTCATCGTTGGCCTTCTTCTTGTCATTTCCCTTTTTGACCGACTTATGTCCCAGAATCGGGAAATCCTCGAGGACACCTCGGGTGCGGATTCAGGATTGCTCGAACACACACAAAATTAATGAATAATCAGTGTTCAGTCTTATTTTATTGTTATAATGTCGACACGATGATGACACAAAATTATTGTGTCATGTTCGTTGTAGGATGCAGGTCAAGTTCGCGTAACACGATAATATTTATTTATTATTATTTGAGCTTAATATGTGTAAAATATGCAGTATCGTGTTCATGTCGTGTTAGTACGGAAAAAAATATCTTACAATATTAGTGTTCATGTCGTGCCCGTGTTTATGCATTTTATTCGTGTTCGAGTCAAGCAATCCTTAACCAAACGTGTTCGTATTCGGATCGCGCTATTTCTTAGCATATCATCTTTGTGTTTGGACTTAACAGATCGTGTCGACAAGATAACAATGACACGCATAATTAGGTCTCTAAAATTAATACGATTGATCTGGCGAACACCTATAGTTTGGGGGCCAACTTTTCATTTCGTTTTTTCCTTTTTCTTCTGAAGGTATAATTTAATTTCTTGTGATTTTGGCTATTTTACTTTACAAACAAGAGTTATATTTCTTTCATCAATTAAAACCGCAACATCTTTAATGATTTTCGAAATCGACTAAAAGCCAGCTGTTTGTTCTTAATCATTCTACTTATTCTCCTCGTCATAAAAAGAGCTTGCCCATTAATTCAATTAAGATTTATAATTATTATTTTTATATTTAATATAAAATTTAGTTTATAATTTATTATGAGATAATAGCCTGACAAACTTTGAATGTTTTCTAATTTCCATCTCAATTTAAAAATTTGCATACAACAAATACATTAATTTTCGATTTTGTCTGATTTTTCCCACAATGAAAATTTGTACTAGAAATTTAAACCGCCACAGAAAATAAAATATAATGTGACAAATGAAACGACGTTGGTTCAATCGAAATGATAACGTGCTGTTTGTTGCTCCTCTCTCTCTCGTCTCGAACCCATGACCCATCTCTGCCCTTCTTACTTTTGTTGCCGCCGTTCAGATTTGCAGCAGAGCAGTCGCTGCCCAATGTCGCCGTCTTCGTGGCTTCTTCCAAATCAACAACAACCATATAATCTAACAAACCCACCTCTATTCCACTCATCCAATAACTCAAACCAAAAATAAAATAAAGATAAAATTGAAATTTCTTGCATTTCAGTATTTCTATGAGATTTTTAAATTGGACTGCAAAATAGAAAACATCCGAAATTTGTATATTCACAGGCTATAATCCCAATAATTAATTATTAGCTAAATTTTATACTAAATATAAAAATAATTATTATAAATCATAATTAAATTAATAAATTCTAATTAGTAATTGCAAAACTAAACTAAAACACAAGAACTGGAAATTTTAACTTAAGAAAAAATTAATAAAATAAAAAAGAAATTGATGTTAGGAATTTGTAGTGATTACTAATTAATTCGCGGTCTCTCATAACAGTGTAACTGGTAAACAAACCCATGCACCATGTTAGATCGAAATTATGAAAAATAAATGATGTTAGGAAGTGCGACACTCTTTCACTCAAAATCATTTTTAACTTTAAATTTAAATTAAAATAATAAAAAATTCATCCAACAGATTTTCCAAGGTATGGGTCCATAAAAATATTAATATCTTCTTAAATTTTTCCTCAAATTTATACCTCTTTTAGTTTACTCTCATTTCACAAATTAAGTTGGGCCCAAATTGTTATGAAATAATTAATGAAAAATAAAGAAACTGTTATATGCATTTGTAAAACATGAACTAAAAATAATATAGGGGAAGCTTCAAGACAAAAAATTTAAGAATTCTTACCATTTGTTACATTTAACTCATTTGTTATTCCTAATCTGACCATATGAAATCTAATCAGCCAGATTTTTTTCAACTTATTCCGAAATACTTATTGAAATTTACTATTAACTTTAAGGACTGAAATTTAGCTAATTGCAATTTGCAACCCCACCCCTTGAACCTTTTTCAATCAAGCCGAAAATTATATATATTTAACTCATTTGTCCTTGAATTAGGGCTCAATGAATTTGAATCAATTAACTTCTTTTTTTTTTTTCTGAATCTCAACTGGTTTCAACTTCACAACTTTTTAGTCGAAACCCCTAATGCCATGTAAAATTTCAATATTTATCCTAAGGTCCTTCCTTTAAACCAATTTTATATTTTTTCAGTATATTTATGTAGAAGTACCACCGGTATGTGCCCTTAAAATTATTGTCTACTTTTAGTGTAAGGGTTTATGCCGGAAAATACACCACCTTTACGCGAAATCTAATTTTGCTCATGACCTTTAAAATCTAAATTCAAATACACGACTTTTCAATTTTCTTGAATTTTCCCCAAATTACATCTAATGTAAATCAATATAGATGTAACAATCAAAACTAATTTTTTAACCAAAAAAAAAATTACACCTCCACCACTCTATGCCACCTCATCTCCCCTTCCTCCCTCTCTTCATCGTAAAAGTGGGATACTTGCATTCAAAGGTGTTTCCCAGTTCATCCAAGTTCCAAGTTCCAAGTTCAGTAAATGCAACAAAAATGAAACGGTAGAGTTTAGATTGGAGAAAGTAATTGGAAAATCATTTTCTCCCAAAATTTCTGCAGTTCTCCATCAATGGCGGCGAAACCCAAATCAAGTGCTCTGAAGTCGGCAAGCAGGTGTTGCGCCTTGCCGTATGCTCCGGTCTGCCGCTCGCCTCGCGACTGCCGACGCTGCCTTCTCTGCCAGATTCCATCTTGTTGGGTATGTTATCAACAATGGTGGACACCTTTATGAGCAGTTATCATATTATTGTGATAAATGCTCATAAAGGTGCCCACAGTAGGTGAGTAGTATACCATTTCTCGTGTTACCGTATACATGAATATGCATAGTTTTTAGAATTTTATGGTAAAATTCATACATCATCTTCACTATATAACAGTATCGTATATATATGTTGCGATATAATGATCATTATAATTAAAAAAATTAGAGCATCTACAATGGTTGCGCCTTTTAGAGGTGTGATAGCGATATGGTCCTACCATTTTGCCTTGTACTGCAATGATGGGGCCTGATAGAATTAGTTTTGTAAAATTGAATTTTTCATTTAATTAAAAAATGAACATTACATTAATTGAAAATCAAACATTACATTAATGGAAAAAAAGAAATTACATAAGTTATAAATTCAAAAATTACATAAATAAAAGATCAAAACAACAAATAATTGTTTTTTTTAAAGATAATTGAAGATTGAATTGGAGATAGAGCTATGTATGTATTTATATATACTAAATGTTAATTATAAAATAACAAATATAGTTGGTTTAGTGGATAAGAACCTTTACTTCTTTTTAATAGGTTTGAGGTTCGAACCTTTACTTCTTTTTAATAGGTTTGAGGTTCGAACCTCTCTCACAATATTTATATTTTTTATGAAAATCCAAAAGAAATGAATTTTTTTTAAAATTAAATTTGGCGCATGTCATATATAAATCCTGCTCACGCCTATCTCGTTCTATCGCGCCCCAACTGAATAAGAGCGACCCGACAAATACACACCCCTGTTGTGGGTGCTCTTAGAAAAAAGTCTGCAGGCTAAACAAATTAAATGGGTGTCATTTTCTCTCTAAAATTCCCAACCATTGTTTGATGGAATATGAGGTTCAGACGCAAATTTATATGAATTAATTAGGTAACGACTCAGTTGTTGAGTTCCACAAGCTTATCTTCTTTCCACAATACTATATTCTTAATAAGTTATATCCCACTAGTACTTAATTACACGCAATTTAATTTCCTTAATCTGATATCATTATTATATCTTAGAAGCAAGATTAGAGTAAGTTTTTTCCCGTACTCAAACTAAGATGGGTTTATAAAGAAGGGAATTATATATTTTGTGTATCAAGAAGGAAGTGATCCTTATTAGTTAGTAGTATCATCTACACTTGTTTTGTTGTCGAAGCGCTTTTAGACACATATCCAGTACTTATGTGCTTGATAGTGAGATGGTCAGGATTATGCATGGAGCTTGCTGTCCAAAATTTCGCGTTTAGGAATGTTTCTACATGTACATGTAGACCTCATCCTAAATAATAATATGTTATTAATATATTTTATATTAATAAAATATTATCATGTGAGAGGTGATTTAGTACATGTAAACTTCTAATAGAATCTTTGATTTAAAACTTTTGATTTGATTTTTGAGAAAAAAATGTTGAAAGATCGGGAGCTTTAGCTTTTTCAACGTTCCGAATGTCGCAAATATTTTCTAAAATTTTAGTAAATCTTACGTCTTACCCAAAACTATCTTGTTTCGTAACATTCGATTCAAGAAAAGTCAAATGGTCAACAATATACTTATTTTGGTTTAACATTAGAACATGTTTTTTTAATAATTTTTTTTCCTTTTTAATTTGACAAGCCAATTTGAATTATTTCAATATTAAATGTATTAACCATCTTTAAAATTATTTTTTTCTTAATGATGAGGATAATCATAACCTCAACCACTATACGAGGTGCACACTCAGAATGTGACCAAATGTCGAAATGTTAGCTCGCCCTCTCCCTTCTTCAATTAAGAGATAATTGTCGTCGCATTTTATAAACGAAAAAAGCAACAATTTTCAGCAAATAATTAACTATTAATTATACAATAAAGCTATTGGGACACACTGTAGCCGGCCACACGGTGGAATTATGCTGAATACGAATAGTAAAAATCATAATAGAAAAATTGTTACAATTAATACTCAAATGATTTTACATAAATATCCTTTCCCTCCTTTTATTTGAGAGAGATTATGGTTCATTATTTGTAAATTTCAATTTGAAAATATAATCTCTCCATAATAATGATAGATTTACTTTCCCAATACATAATTTCATCTACACACAAATACAAATTTTAATTCTACGAAAACTTACAAATTATCATTGTATTACATTATATATATATATATATATATATATATTATTTAAAGAAATATAATTTATCTTTTTTTAATTCATAATTTATCTATTATTAAGATGTCAAGATTGAATAAAATATTAATTGGCAGATTTCTTTTTTAGACCAAAATATTAACTTGAATTGAATGATTTATATGCGAATCAGGATAAATAGTAGTTCTATTTTTTATTATTATTTTTCTTAGCATTAATGGCTTGAAAAATTTGTTTAATAATGACATGGATCTCGAAATTTAAATAGTTAATACTATATTAGAGAGGAGTGGAGAAAATAAGGAAGTGAATTTTGACGGCTAACCTCTTTAATTTTGGAGCTAAAATAACATTGGATATAACAATCACAATAATTTTAAATTTTTTTAATGAACCGGTTATTAATTGAATCGGTCTGATTTTATACAAAAAAATCGATATATGGCTGACCACGCAATGTGGTTGTGGTATGAAAATCAATATTTTTCAGCAAATACTTTCAATTTTTCAATAGCTGTTTTTGCAGCGAAGCAAAATATGAGCCCACAAAAACACACGCTCCAATTGCCTAATTGCACAACTTGAGTCTAATTAAGGCCCAATTTATCCAATGAATCCATTACTTCTCAACAATTCAATTTAACCAATTCTAGCATTAACTACGTTTTTTTCTTCTTTCAGTCTCAACTAAAATGTACTAGTTTCTAATATTTAAATAGTAAAAAAAAAAAATCCTGAATAGCCGTTGGTCTTCTTCATCCGCCAAGTTTATTTTGAATACAATTAAATTTTGTTTTAATGTGATCCGAGTGATGGAACAGGTAACTGATCCATTATATTAAAATATTAATACATGATGTCCTATATTATAGAGATCTGACACTATGTACTAATCCAGAATTTGAAACAAAATATTTTGTTCCGAACTTCCGATCATAGATTTGTGATCAAAGAAAGTATAATTTACCATATCCTATAAAAAATCGTAAATCGTGAGTTATTTGGATCTTGATTAATTGTCCTTTATGCAATGGATTTTTAATTTTTTTACGTCGAGGATTTTTATCGTGTTCCTCGAATTTAAGTTGTACTCCCTCCATCCCGTCATAAGTGGTCACATTTCCTTATTGGGCTGTCTCATCACAAGTGGCCACTTTCCTAATATGGAAATACCATCTCTCACACAAATGATGTGGGCTCCACCACTTTTTATCTTTTTACCCTTTAAATACTCTTCTCCTAAATACCCGTGCCCAAAAGAAAGTAGCCACTTATCATGGGACGGAGGTAGTATCTTTTTTTTGTCAAAGATATGTCACTTCGAAGATTGCTAATCTTAAAAAAATGCGCCATTCACACACATATAAATAAGAGACTTAGAAACACCAAGGTGTAGTGCACAAACAGCTTGGATGTGCGACACGTGTAAAGTATTTTAATTTAATGTGTTGTAATTTTAAACTTTAAATTAAAATACTTTACACGTGTCGCACATCTGATCTGCTTGTGCACTACACCTTGGTGCCTCTAAGTCTCTACTGCCAAATGGGCCTCTAAAGCAGATATTGGTCATTGCAATATTATGCTAGGAAAAATTAAGACCCTTCCGAACTTATACTACATTATGATTATGTGCTTCTAATTCAATTAGACTCTGAAGCCTCAACCCAATACATCATTAATTACTAGCCCAATGTATCTTTAATCAAATATGTAGAGGTGAGGTCCATTTATTCGTTTTTGATGACGTGGCCAAGAGTACAAGGCGTGTGATCTACAATAAAGACCGATTTGCCCTCATCTTTTTCAACGTCTGAAACTTAAAAAGACAGTCTTGCCCTCTTCTGGATGGCAACTATATATAGCCCCTCTGTAATCTAAATTCAGCATAATACAATTCGAATACTGAATGAAACTCTGCCAAAATTCTTTGCGGCATTATCAATACAGTTCGCTCTTTTCCTTTTAAAATTCTTTAAATCGAAAGATAGCAATGGAAGGAAATGTTTTGCATTAAAACTTGAAGATCACTATTGTTAATTATACACTTTCTTTCGCATAATCAACATATTCCACGTAATCTCAGGTCCAATTCTTTTCACTTTTATAAATTCAATGTTGATCGATTAATTTCGAATTCAACATGTAGATTTTGTCAATCTATCAAAAAAGCTAAGAAATTATATATCAAGAGTCATTCTTCACAACCCTAGTTTACTCTATCACGCCGCCAATATTTAACTAACATAAATATTTAATTCAATTATTTTAATTTTTACTCTAATTGAAAAAACCACCTTAAAAAAGAATAACGAGTCCAGTTGATGGCATGTACCATAGTACCAACAGAATTGGTCCGGTCTTATTGTCTTACTAAAGGATGTATCCATTAATATATCATATTTACAAAATCTCTTCTGCAACCAGTTGCATATGCATCCGAGCCCATGCATCATTTCAAATAGTCCAGATTGGCGCATATATCGCACGCAACACATAGGCGCGTACATGCAACTCATACACAATTTTTTTCATTGCTTGTTTAAATATTTTCTGAATTTTTCGTTTTTTAAGTTTTCAAATTCATTTTTTTCATTTTTTCAATTTATTTGCAGTTTTTTAGTAGTTTTTTCAATTTTGTCATTTTTTTGGTTTTTTATTTTTTTCAATTTTTCAACAAAAAAACATTTAATTTTTATTTTTTCAATTTTTTCTTTAATTTTTTTAATTTAATTAACTTCTAATTAAAATTTACTAATTCCCAATTAGGATATAAAAATAAAAAAACAAAAAATATTTTATTTGAACTATGGGACCGGTCGCACCAGAGACCACTCTATCATATTTTATTATAAAAAAAATAATAAATAAAGATGGCGGTGGCTTATGATTTTGGGTTTGTCAATAGAATATTGGATTTCAAGTCTTCCATTTATGAGTGATGTGGATTACTTTTGAAGAGCTGCACTAAATCATGATAGAACTTCCAATATGTCAACTTGTCAGTTGTCGAGAGAAAAAATTATTCAGTTTATAATTGAGATTGTCCATATTATTCAGAGATTAAAATCAATTCAAACGAGGACATGCGATGGATATCTAGGAGAAAGTGTAGTTATTTTTCACTTTGAGGATAATTCCAGTAATAGTATTTATTTTTGAGTTTTTTTATTGCAAATCCATCTTGGATTTGAGCTAGAAAAACATACTCACTTGATAATGTTGAACCATATGTTTATATTATTTCCTCCATTCAACTCCAAGTGATACGTATTTTTGATCTGACAATTCACTCGAAGTGGCACAATTAAAAAAAAGAAAAAGAAATCTATTTCTCTCATAAAAGTGTGTGCTCCACCACTTTCCATCTCTTTATTTTTTATTAATCCTTCTCCCCAATAATGAAATTGGAAAAAAGTGTATCACTTCAAACTGGAGGAGGAAATATTATTTTAAAAAATTTAATGAGGACTCCCCCCAATTCAATAAGAAAGGGATTGGACCCTGAAACGTGATTTATTTGAATGAAAATTGAAATTGCCCCCCACATTCACATATGATGGGGGCTCCGCCTCAGCCTCCGCCCCCAAATTTCCTTCCATTATTTCACATCTACTCCTCCGCCCTCGCGGCATCACTTCTCCCTCTGCCTCTCCCCAATTTCTTATCCTCAAATTTTTTATGTATTCCTCTAAATCATATCTCTAACCCTTCTATCAGTTTTCACCTCTATTAAAATTTCATTTGTTCGTATTCTCAAAAAAAAAAAAAAATTCATTTGTTCGTAAATTATGGAGTAGCTGTTTTTTCTTCTATCTGTTGTTCCAGATTGAAGATTTTCTTATTGATTTTTGTACTGATCTGCATCGACTTAGTTATTATTTGTGTGGTCGGATTGGTGACCGGAGATGGCTTCAGGATCACCGGCGATTAATAAGATTGAGAGGGCGCACCAGATGTACAGAGAGGGCAAGTATGCCGGAGCACTGGATTATTACACCGACGCGCTTTCCATGGCCAAGACCACGCCGCAGAAGATTGCGCTCCACAGCAACCGCGCCGCGTGTTTTCTCAAGCTCCACGACTTCAACAAGGTATCTAGTGTCTCCCACTTTTGCTGAAATTGCTTGTTGAAAAGGTCCGATGCTACAGTCTTAATCTTATGTTAGTTTATCGGTTTCAGTCTTGTCAGTTTTGTAAGGTTAATCGGTTGATTTTGTTTGATAATGGAAACGTGTTATGGTGTTGTTGATCGATTGAAGTCGCAGATTTTGTTACGAATGGTAGATGATGGGTTAGTGAAGGGTGAAATTTTGAGGATTCGATCAAAGATTACGTATCCGTGTATGATCTTGATTAAATCTAATTCATTGGAAAACCTTTGATTCGTTGCAGTGCGGTAGAGTATATTTTAATGTCAAGATGCAAAATTTGATAACCTTATTTAATGAAAATATTAGGTGTAATAGTTAATTGCTTCTCAAGTTAACTATTACCTTATTCGGTGGACGTATTGGGAGGATACTTGACCTGGAAAATGTTTCACACACACACACACATTTCTATATATGTGTGTGTGTAAATATATTATGCAAATGAATTGGAAAAGGAGAGATAGAATTAGTTTTGTGAGAGAAATACTGTAATTTGTTTGTCCTTGATAATTCTGATTTTGGATTTGTGTTTCTCTCCACAATTGTTAGTACCGGCTTGCTTCTAATGAAGCTAGCTAGCTATTCAATGGGATCATGCAGTTTCTCCCTTGATAATGGAAATGAAATTGTTGCTATGTCTCCTGCTGAACATACATACCAAGTGAAATTTATTCTCATTTCTTGGGGTTAATTGAAATAGAATCACATAATCAAATATTTCGGAATATCTGGAATTTCATGACTGTCACTTTGGCGAATTACATAAGGTAGCTCATGTTGATTCGTATAAACAATGCATTTTTTCTCAAGTGCTGTTGATGGGAAGCAAAGCTCTGGTCGGTGTGAACATTTATGATATGTGATTTTCTTAGAACTAGAGGCTTCTATATAAATATGGTTGGATGTCCGATGATTCTTTCAATTCTTGAAATCAGCTCATGTACTTTTATTGCCTATATTATATATTATGATATGGATGTTACTTTGCTTTTCCTTTATTTTAGTTATTTAATTATTACATGTCTTTAGGAAATAAGTTTCAGTTTTATAAATATTCAATTACCCAATGGCCCTTATCTTCTCAATTCCTCAATGTAATGTGATAAACCAGTAAAAAGATAAAGTACATACATATGTTTTTTTTTTGGTAACTTTACTTTAAGTTGCTATAGTACTCATTTTTCTGAGTTATGCTGTTTACACTTCATTGATATTTAGATTTGTCAGAGTGAGCAAGGAAACTAAACTGAAAGAAAGTTCAAATAACTTTTCTAGTTTTTTTCCCTTGAACTTAAGCTAAGCTTGAAGTTGATACACCATATTATTGCAGGCTGCAGAAGAATGCACTTCGGTGTTGGAACTTGATTATAATCACACCGGAGCACTGATGTTGCGTGCTCAAACTCTGGTCACCTTAAAGGAGTATCATTCGGCACTTTTTGATGTCAATCGGCTGATAGAGTTGAATCCATCATCAGAAGTATATAGAAACCTTCATGCCCGTTTGAAGACACAACTGGTAGTTGCTAATTTTTCCTTATTGTGCTTTAGATGATGTTTATGATATTGATGCTTTTGCTTCTCTGTTCTATCATTATTTCCTATTCACAAGAATGTTTTTTCTTTCAAACGTTAGAATATTTTGGTTGATATATGGCTGGCCCAAACACTATGGCACTCTAATTAAGTTTCTCTTTTATCCTTTTGAATTCTTATGGATGAACTTTTAGACTGATGATGCTCTTGTTAGTTCTAATACGGACATCACTGTTGTTTATATGCATCTCTCTTGTTTTGAGTGAAAAATACATAAGTTTAAATTATAGTTGTCTTCTCACATCAGCTATTGAGTTGGTTCTTTAGTGCTCTGTATTGTATATGTGAAAAATTGATTGTGCATTTTTATTTTTCTGGGGACCTTCTCTGTCTATCTCGGTGCTTCGTCAATAATGATGTTTTCTTTTGTTCAAGTAAGTCACTTGCTCCAATACCCGAAGATGAAGCAGAGTTTGAAGAAGATGATGAATATGTGGATGATGTTAAACATGAACCGTACGAGGAAGAACAGGATTATGAAAACAATGAAGATCTTGAAAGTAGTGGAAATGGTGTGACTCATGATGATGCAAAAGAAAGCAATGGGAAAAGTAATTTTGAGGACGTGAGCCTAACAGAGGAAATAGTACCCGGCCAGAGTAAGATCAATCGACTAACATCTGATCAACCGTCCTCGGGTTGGCGGACAATTCCAAAACCAAAAGGACACTCTCAGCTAGATTACTCAAGGTGGGACAGGGTTCAAGATGACTCAAGTGAAGAAGAAGATGATGATGAGGATGACGAAGATGATGATGATTCTCAACCTCAGTATCGATTTCGTGTTAAAACAGTTGGCGTGAAGGCAGTTAAATAGTTGTGAGGTGCCTCAACAGAGAGCTCTGTGATGATTGGTAGTGGATTAGGATGCTTGGTTGTGGAACGAGCACACAATATTAAAGGTTGGAGGGCTGCATTCCCCATGCCAAACATGTTCGTTGTCTGTCACGAAGAGACCGTGAATCATACACATTTACTTTGATGTAATGTTTCTAGCTACTGGAAAGAAGCTACCGGAACTGCAAATAATGCAGGTCAAAATTTTGATCCATCTCGTGTAGGTTGCGCCTCTGCTGAATGCGACGCGCGTCCCTGCCTTGTATACATCTTCAGTCCTGAGCCGTGAGTGCTCCTGTGACAGTGCAGGGATGATAAAATGGTCAGACTTGTGGTTTTTTCTAGACAGATCGGCCATCTTGCACAGATACATTCTTTTCAGATTTAAGTTATTGTATCTTCTCCCACAGAAAAAACAAATGTGTTGCACCATTGAGATGTGCAAGTATAAGGACCGTTGTTGTACAGAGTTTGTATTTATTCATGATAAGATTATATGTGATTTGCCTATAATACCCATATAAGGAGTAGGAGTAGGAGTAGGAGTAGTACTAGTATCTTTATTTTTAACTTTGTGATGATACATGTCTGAAGTTGTATCTTTATAAAAAAAAAAAAAACCATGTCTGAAGTTGTAGCAGGACTCAAAGTGAAATATGATCAGGTAGAAAATAGTGAGGAAATGGTATATATATACACTAGTGTGTAACCCGTCGAAAATCGACGGGGAACCATATTATGCGGTAATTTATAAGTATGTAACCGTTAAAGTAATAATACAATATTTTCTATATGAGAGTAATGTTATTAATTCAACAACTTACTATAAGAAAATCTTACAAAAGTGATGTAGTTATAATAAAAAAAATACATCAATAAGATTGTTTTTTCAATTTTATTCCGCTTCCTTTATCTCCAAGAAAAATCAATAGAAAATAAATTTTAATAAGCTCAATTTTAAACACAACACCAATTTCAATGAACTACTATTTTGTGTAAATTTTTCATAAATTTCAAAATCTCATTGTTAGCTTCTCCTCTCACAGCAACTGCATCTACTGTAAGATTTACAAAAATGATGAAAATAAAATAAATTACACCAATAAAATTGTTTTTTTTCGATTTTATTGTACTTCCTTTGACAAAAATTTTATTTTTATCATATCATTTTCCAATATATAAGCATGAACATTAAAAATAATTTAATATTATTTTAGAGTGATAATATTTCGATAATTGATCAGAAATAGTATTCCTTTGATTTTATTCCACGTTCTTTAGTTGCAAGAAATCAATAGAAATCAAACTAATATTTTTTTGTACAAACCAAACATAATTTAAATATATGAAAAATTAAATTTGTAGTTATATCACAATCTATCAAAGATTTCATCGTATACTATATTAATTGTTGTGTACGTCTGATCATCTCGTCACAAATTAAAATTTTGAGAATTGTAATTTATAAAAATAGCTTGATAACTCAATAGTAATATAATTAAAATTTAACAATCTATAATTAGATAATAATTAAATTTAAAGTATTTTTTAAGTTAAATCGTATTTTTTTAGTTTGTTAATAACTTATCAAATTAAATAAATTAGTATTGACAACTTAATAATTCGCCAAATTAAAATTTTCAACATAAAAATAAAATTTATTTGGCCAACTAATTAATTGGCCAAATTAAATTGTTTATGCAAAATAATTGCAGGATGAAAAAAATACACATTTGTCTTGAGTATTTATAATAGTTCTTTAAGAGTGGAGTCTTATTGAAAATTGAAAAAGTTTCATATTAAATATAGAATATATGAAATTAAAAATACATATAATTACAATTTAAGATAATATCATACATGCAAATGTGTTTATGATACTAATATCAATGATTATTTGCGAGAAAATAATGATTACTTTTGAAATATTTATGTATATATTGGGTATTGTATTTGTTTTTACTGTAGAAAAGTTATATTGATAGATTATAATTTAATGGTAGGTAGAAAAGTTAAACAAAATAATTTATAGATACGTAATCTTATTATTAATTTAGTAACAAAATACAATGTTGCTATATTAAATTTATAAAATAAAATAAAATGGTAATATATACTCCGTATTCATTTGATCAAAACCAATTATTATTTGGTTAAAATAAATAATAAACTATTTTGATTGAGAAAGTACATCCCACGTCTAATCCTTTTATAAAGCAAAAAAAAAATAATAAAAATAACGTTTAGGTTGAATTAAATTTTAATAAAGGAAAAGATTAATGAAGAAAATATGAAAATATTAGTGTTGTACTCCAAGAGTGGCCAAATTAAATTTTCCAACATAAAAATAAAACTTTTTATTTGACCCTAATTAATTGGCCAAATTAAATTGTTTATGCAAAATAATTTCATAATGAAAAAAATATACATTGATCTTGAGTATTTATAATGGTTCTCCAAGGGTGAAGTGTTATTGAAAATCGATGTGGGATAAAAAGTTTCATATTAAATATAGAATATAGGATTAAAAATACATAAAATGGAGATTTAAGATGAATAAGAATAATGAATAGAGAGCGCATATTTGCAGGATGAAAAAAATACACATTGGTCTTGAATATTTATAATGGTTCTTCAAGGGTAGAGTCTTATTGAAAATCGATGTAGGATAGAAAATTTCGTAGTTAATTTATAGAATATATGGATTAAAAATACATTAAAAGAGGATTTAAGATAAATAAGAATGATGAATGGAGAGCGCGCCACGTATGACCTAAAATTAAGGGGAGCACTCGAATACGTAATCGTTTTAATAATATTATGATTTGAATTTCCAACGTGGCTCTCAAGGCTTGTATCTGAAGATTTGGTTGAATAATTAATGAATTTTCCTTTTAAAAAAATAATAATCGATTTTCCTTTCATAACGTGAACTCTCATAGGATATTGTTTTGGTCACAGAGGATACGACCCGTTGCTCGGGTTGCTACATGTATTTTCCAGTGCTGGAGTTGTATATTATTGGGTATGAAATTGTCATTTATGATGGAGATAAAATTGAAAAGAATTGTATTTATTGAATATGAAATTGTCATTACGTATTTATTAGGATAAAATTGACACCAAATTAATTTATTGTGATGAAATTGAATATTTAGCCTATTAGAAATCGAAGATGATGTTGCTTCATGAGAAAAGAGAATAGACTAGGGGTGAATAAACGAAAAACGGGTTTTCGGGTAACCCGTACCCGGCCGGGTAACGGGTATCCAATACCCGTAATTTTCGGGTACGGGTATTAATTTTTTCAAAATTCAGGGTACCGGGTATACCCGTTAGGGTATCGGGTACCCCGTCAATACCCGGTCAAAAAATTATTATATTATTTAAAAAAAAAAAATAAGTTAGAGACTCCACTCCATTCCCACACTCCACTTGTCCTTCCACCACCCACAGTTTCCATTTTCCAAGTTTCCATCCATCCCTGTGATGTTTGTCCAACTGAAATTTTATACTTTATTAGTTTATTTGTTGTTCAAGTTGAAATATTTGAACTATGTATTTGGTATTAAATTTTTGTTGTTTTTAATTGTTGATGATTATTTGCGTCGTTATAATTGTCGAAAAATCGAGTTAAAAATATAGGTGAAAATTTGAAAAATGGAGCTGGCCTTTTTTTTTTTAAACGGGTAGACTGGGTATCCGTTACCCGGGTCGGGTATACCCGGCCGGGTATTGGATACCCGGTTTGTTAAAACGGGACGGGTACGTGTATTCAATTTTAGCTTATCCGGGTACGTGTACCCGAAAAAAATGGGTAGGGTATTCATGGGTATCCGTTTATGCACCCCTAGAATCGACTAGGATACAATAAATGATTAATTTGCATTCGAAGGCATAAACGTTATATCAAATTGCAATTATAACACTTATTTCTTATATTAGCACCGTGGCACGTTTTGATTTGTTGCAATTATGCTCATTTCAAAATTTGACAGATTCACCAAACTTTCAATTTCAAATAGATTCTCACTGCTTAAGCATTTGATTCAACAACTAAAAGATTGAGCTTTGACGAATTTGAGATGAAGAACATTTTAACATATGAGTCAATGTCCAATACTTGTTAATAGCGAAATATTTTATTTAATCAACATGTATTGGTTGTTGTTTTCGAATATGTTATTTCAACGAAATTCTTCGCGGTTAGCAAGCATTGTATGTTGACCCATCCAAATTATTGCTCACCTTGAGACCATTAATGATCATCCTTTGATTTCTCGAATTAAAGGCTTGAAGGACGAAAATTTATTTGAAATTGAAAGTTTTATGAATTGATCGAAGTTTAGAGTGATCCCAATTGTAACAAATCAAAAAATTAGGTATCAACATAGTTATGTCCAAAAATAGTGATATAATTACAATTTGAACTACAACTTGCATTCAGTAAACCCTACAATATACTCCCTCCGTCCACCATATCTAGGTAACATAGGGTGTGACACGAGTTTTAATAAATGTTAGATGAATAGTTTTTTAGTAGAGAAAGAGACCATAATGAGTTGTTGCGAGATATAAAGAATCTGTGTGGGGTATTGTTCTAAAAAAGAAAGTGATAGTATATTTTTTGTGAAAAACCCAAAAAGAAAATTATGATTTAAATATGGTGGACAGAGGGAGTATATGTGTTACAAAGATGTTTCATTAAAATAAAAGGGAAAAACCTCCCTGTTGTTTTTAGATTTGAAATTTATTTTTTTATACAAGTAAAATTAAGATTTTAAAACGTCTAAAACTATAAAGCCAAATTATATTCTTTGAAATAGTTTTTTAGTAACGGTTGAACCCTACATCCGCCGCGCGGTCCAATGTACCAAGTGTAGAGCTAACCCTGAATTTTTAATATGAATAATTGTGTATTGATGACTTTTTACTATTTTAATGACGCACCTAACATACCTTTTTTAAATTTTAATTTAATGTATTGTCCTTTTGTTGGGTTGTGAATGTTTCACCAACTTTTCAAATAATATTTTGCTAAGAAAATAGATAAGTGAGTTCAAATAAGACAAAAGGCTAATCCCATACGTTAAAAGCAAGTGTTAATAGCCTAATAAGTAATGACGAAAAAAAATGATTGATTGAAAATTAAATCACAATCTTTACTCTCATTTACAAATATTCCAGTATTATTTTTAAAGTATTGCAAAAAAAAAAAATTATAGTAATTTTTTTTATTTTTGCGATTAGAATCATTGACGTGAACTTTTTTTGATCCACATAATTTTTTTTAAATTCACATCGCATGAAATTAGTGTCACATTATTTAAATAAAAATTAATTACAATTCAAATTACAACATATTTTCTCGTTGCAAATTAAATTTCAATTAAAATTTATTAATTCTCAATTTAAATTTATTGATATTCAATTAAAGTTTATTAATCTTCGATTAAAATTTATATTCATTAATTAAAAATTAAATTTAAAAAAAATAGAGGCAATCGCACCCCGCACGGAAGTGTGCCTCAATAAATTATAATCCCTATGTCCCATATTTTTACCCCTTTGCACTTAAAAGTTCTACATATTTACTCCAAAAAAAGTTCATTCCTCTAATAAAAAATTAACACCACATTTTAGATAGGTCCATTACTCTACTAAAAATTTCTATCAAACATTTACTTATTTTTTCTTAAAACTCGTGCCACCCTTCTACACATATTAATTCGGGGAGAAATTCTATCCTACATGTACATATAGTACACCCACCTCTCACATAGAATAGTTTAATAATATAATTTATATTGTTAAAATTTTTTTATGTGAGAGGTGGGTGTACTACATGTACACCCTAAATAGAATTTCTCCAACATGGGACGAAGGGAGCACTAGTATTCTTTCCTTCCTATATTATTTTTATAATTCTTAGTTTTATTTTTTATCATGCCGAAAGACCTCAATCGCTACTGCGGTTCTTCGCTAGGAAACTCCATTCATACCATACAAGAGAGGTATATGGCATAAGAACGATCATGTGCAATATGATGAGATTTGAATTTGAGATATTTTAATTAAAATTCAAGTAAATTGCACAAACTATTCATGCATTTTTTCAAATTGCATAACACACTCATGCTTTTTAATAAATTCTGCTCGGAAAACCCATCATCTACCATCATCAGAAAATACATGTGCATTTAGTGCATATTTTAGAAAATACACATGTTTCGTGCATTTTGTAAAAAACAGATGAATATTTCGTCCATAAATAAGTGTCCTGAGCCATAAAAAATTTTGTCCCCAAATAAGTGTCCTATTACATATTTCTATGCAAAAATTATGTCAAATTTCCATATTTACCTTTTGACTTAAATTAAATATTTACTTTTTAGATTTTCTATGCAATAATAAAGGGTAAAATAGATCATTTTACCCACTATCTTGATCTATGCATTTTGACGGCTTAATACACTTATTTGGGAACGGAGGGAACAAAGATACTTTTCGAGTCCCAAGAATTCGAAATTAGGGAAGAAATTTGAAAAACAGATAAGACGTCAATTTTTGGTGGCAGGTTTGGTTTGGATATATAGTAGAAGAGGAGGGAAAACCCAAAATTTGAAACCCAGACAAACCCACCGCATTCCACGTATTCTCGCACCTAATACGCTTTGACATTCCTAATCCTCTATCTTATTACAAGACAACACTATACCAATATTTTTTCCCTAATTAACATAACAATTACAATTCCCAAATTTCGCACATTCCTTACATTTTTCCACCCTCGACCTCTCCGACGTCGTCAAACGGCTTCGCCGTTCTTCCCCCTCCTGCCCTAATTTTCCTAATTTCAATTAGTCGAAATCTAGGGTTGTTTGGCGGTGGTGGCAGATGGCGAACGGCGGAGGGGACGGTGGCAGACCAGTAGGACCGGATTTCGATCTGTCCGACGAGATATTATCGGTGATACCCACGGACCCCTACGACCAGCTGGATCTGGCGCGTAAGATCACGTCCATGGCGATCGCGTCGCGCGTCACGAAGCTTGAGACGGAGTCCGGGAGGCTCCGCCAGAAGCTTCAGGATAAGGACCGCCTCATTGAGCAGCTTCAGGACAAGGCCGCCCAGCTAGAGGGCGCCTTTCAGGATGCCGAGTTCCGGTTGAAAATCACGCGCGAAGATAATGTATGCTTTTCTTTCTATTTGCTTTTCCGCATTCTTTTACAAAATAGAAAAAGGAGAAAGAAGTTTTTTTCTTTTTTCGTGTGTTTCAGAATTGGTAATTTAGGGCTTTTCGCGCAATTTGCTTTACAGATGAAATTATTGAAGGAAAGAGATTCATTGGCTATGACGGCAAAGAAGCTCAGTCGTGATTTGGCGAAGGTAATAACATTTATTTTTTTTAGGGGGAAAACATAAATTTTGATAGTCTTTCTTTTTTCTCTTCCCTTTTTGTTTGGTTAATGGAAAATAAATATATATCTGGTGTGTTTATTATCATTTTCGAATTGCAGTTGTTACTGCTCCGCAGCTACCATTTTTCTTCTCGCTAAATGTTACAAATAACTCTAATTTGCTTACTTACTAGTGTGTAAATTAGGTCGTTGAGTCTACAGTATGCTAAGATAAGCAACAATTCAATTGCCACACATCTGAAGAAGATGAATAAATATAATGCCTTTTGTAACTATTAATAAAGATTCACTCAGTTAGTTATCGGGGATTCTTGATTTTCTAGTTTATAATTATGACTTGGCCCAAGGTAAAAGTTTTGCCATTCAATTAATATCTGTGGCTGGATTGATAGCACTGTGTGTACCCTTGTGATCCATCTCTGTTTCATGTTTACATATACAAAATCGGAAGTGAAAAGTTCCTGTTCATGCTGTTTTTCGCACTATTTGATTCATAAAGTAATGCATTTCCTGATCACTTACCTTTTAAGGAGTCAAACAGTTGAGATATAGGGCAACACATATGCAGTAATATTGGAGTCTGTAGGCTATGTGTATAAGGCGATAATAAAAGTTGAAATTTACTTGGTGTTTTTGCACTGACCTTGAATTAGCGGCATTAGAAGCTTCTCAATTTTGTTTAGTGTGAAATACATGCTTTCAGGCTTTGTACTTCGTTGTTCCTGCAAATTGTAACTTGCTATTACTCACAGAATTTGGAGGGTATAAAATTGAGAATTGGGGACTCTGAGAGATTCTCTATTATATATGTCAACTTGATGCAAATTGGCTTATCTGCTCACCTTGTTAACAAATTTTTTGTTTCATGCCCGAAAGAAAACGAGAACAGATTTCTTATGAGTTGAGATCATAGTCTTGGCTCTTGGGGTGGTGGTCTAGTTTGGAACTTCTTATGAGTTGAGATATTATCATCTTAGGGTGATGGTTTAATTTGCGATTCCCATTTAAGTTACACAAACCATGTTAAGACAAGTGCACATTTTGATCTTCCCCGAGTTGTTGTGTTTTCTGAATATATAATTGGAACTAAAATAGTTACTTTTAAATTTGATTATACTTCACCTGTTGATTTAGTCTTCTTGTAACTTGTGTAAAGATTGTGTCTTCTTGTTTCCTAATGATTTTAGTTGGTTGAATTTTCACTTACTCCTTGTAACATTTTAATATCTGATCTTTCGACAGCTTGAGACATTTAAGAGGCAACTAATGCAATCATTGAATGAAGAAAATTCACCGGTATGTATATCTAACTTTTCTTTTCTGTGTCCTTATCGATTTTGATGATAGTATTATTTACTTCTGTCTCACTAAATTTAATTTTAAATTGCAGCAGTCAGAAACTGTTGACATTGGCACTTATGACCAATCAGTGCCCAAGGCTTACTCCACAAATGGTAAATTTGAGCTCTGACATCAATTTCATGTGATTGGTTTTTACTTACTAATCTTCGAATGTTCTTAGAATTTCGCCTTTGTATAACTGTTACAAATTTCGTATCTGTCTTTTCCTGTTTTAATACTATTGTTGATTTTTTGTGGTCAATTATTGATCTATAATATAGATGATTCAAATGGCTATGCAAATCATCATTCTTACAGCGGTTCTATCGACAATGCAAGCATACACGATGAAGGTACTTGAAGAAGTTGGATATTGATTCCTGATGATGTTCCATATATATGATTGATGTACTCATTTCATGGATTGTTTTTGTTGCAGTTTCTAAGCAAGCTGGGCAAAAGTTCTCTCTCACACCCTATATAACTCCTCGTCTCACTCCTTCTGGAACTCCAAAGGTGATTTCCACTAGTGCGTCCCCGAGAAGATACTCAGCTGCTACCTCTCCTCAGAAAACCTCTGGTGCTACTTCTCCTACTTCAAATTACGACGGAAAAGGATCTTATTCGTCTTGGTATCCATCCAGCCAGCAGTCGTCAGCTGCTAACTCTCCTCCTCGGGGACGTCCACTGCCAGGTCTGTAAATGCTTGAAAAATCCTAGTTTGGTGTTATGCCTGATTTTAGATGATAACATGTTTCTTCTTCCCGCCCATCAGACAATTAGTAATTTAATCTAGTCGGTGTCAGTGTAATTGACTGGATTTTTCATTCCTTCAAGTCCTAAACTCGTTTATTTTCTTTTGTTTGAATAGGCCGTGCTCCTCGAATTGATGGTAAAGAGTTCTTCCGTCAAGCAAGGTGAGTTTGACATTACTATCATATCAATGTTTGGTGACTTCATATCTTGAGAGGGTTGCTTGCTTGCTTCATCTTATGGTTGGTGCTTTTATATATTGTTAAATGCAGGAGTCGCTTATCACTCGAGCAATTCAGCGCATTTCTGGCAAATATAAAGGAATTAAACGCACAAAGGCAATCGCGGGAGGAGACACTAAAGAAAGCAGAAGAGATATTTGGGACAGACAATAAGGATCTGTATCTATCATTTCAAGGGTTGCTAAACCGCAACACGCACTAGAATAGTACACTATTTAAAAGGAGCGCGTGCTCTTTGGTTCGTGCTCGGTTCTTTTTTCCCTTTCTTTGGGAGATGTATTGTCTAATTTTGCAGGTACTTGTGTTCCAGATCAAACAAACTCCAGATCCTTTGTTTCTTCTATTTTGTGCAAGGACACATGTAGTTGTAAATAATGGCATTTTTGGTTCCGCTGTCATCTGTCTGCCGCTGCTTTTCATGTCCTTTTCATTCAACTGAAAAATACATAGAACTGCTTCATCTTCATCTCTGCTTGGCTTGTTAATGGAAAATTAGATTTTTAATAATGTCGAATATTGCAGCCTCCTGACGTGCAGTAGAAGATTGAGAATCATATTGACAAGGTTGTCTTTTTATGTCGAGCATGTCATATTATGTTCTTCTAGTGTGATTTACTTCTCCAGGTTATATTGCTCAAGAGTGGGGGTTATTTATTGTGCACTTTGGGTTACTTTTATCTAAAAAAATTATGAGGAATTTGTAGTGAATTTACCATTTTGAATTTGTAATTTCCTGAACCACTTTTTTGCTCTGTGAAACCAACTTGCGTTACGTTCGGTTACAAACTTACAATCTGCAGAAATAAATTCCTGAGCAGTTTGTATGTGTGTTGGCCACATGTCTCATGTTCAAGTTACTCTTACGTGATCTTTAAATTTAATGTTACAATTACCAAAAAAAAATTCTTGAGCAGTTTAATCCAAAATTACATTTTCTTTGTAAATGTATTCCCAAGCATTTTGCAACTACTTATTGGATAACATTTTTTTTTTGTAAATATATTATTCTCACCGTCTCAGGTTAGTATGGTTTAACTAATATTTTATATTTCACAACAAATTAAATATGCACCACACTTTTAGGGAATGGAGGGAGTAGTATTTTCAATACCCTTCATAATCTACTTTCAAAAAATCCAAAATAAATTTGAATTGTTGGCAATGACAGGGTTTGATAAAATTGATGAAATTAAATGAAAAATGTTATTGAGATGTAGTACTATTAAAGTTAAGATGCCCGAGAGGCTTCAAGTGGCCTGCAAATTGCAAAGCTGATTTGATTTCTTTTCTTTTGTTTATTCTTACACTGGTATCCGCTTCTTTTTGGATATAACAAAAGTTTGTAATGATTTTTAAAGATCTTCTTTTATTTTTCTGGGAAAAATGCTGCTTTAAAATACTCCCTTCTTCTCATTTTATTAAATACCATTTTTTCTTATTTGAACGTATCATTTCATTATGTTCATTTCTTAAAATAGAAACACAACACAACACATAATAAATACTCCATTATAATTCATATATTACACTATAGGCCACAAAAAAATTACTCTCTCCATTTTCCCTCATACTTGATTTGATAGAAATATCCCGAAAAGTTTTATCTTTCCAATTTTATTATAAACAATTCATTTTCTTGACATTTGTGCCCGACCAAATGTATATAATGAAATGGGACGGATGAAGTATCTAATTAAGACAATATTGACTCGAAGAACTCGCGACACTTGTTCAAAGTTTGGGACATTATTCAATCATCTCTTTGTTTCATAAAACCGAATTCCATAATTTTCTTTGACATAAAGATGCAACAAATTTTATGACACTTTTTTTGGTGTCACTAAAATTATGTCACTATTAGACACTTTCATCGTAATGATACTATATATATATATTGATGTTTTTACATAGCTTAAATATATGATTACAATGATTTGTGTATCTTTTTACTATTCCTTTTTTTTTTGTATAACATTTAATTTAATGCATTTATATTATAATTGTCACATTATTCTATTAAAAGGCCTTATGAAGAGGGTCATCCAACCTATATCTTAACCACATGATTTTTACTAACTCCATGTGAGACAAATAAAGGGCTACAACAATATGATGAAGTACGATCAAGCATGTATTATGGTCACATGATTGATTTTTTTTAAAGGGTCACATGATTAATTTAATCAAACTATTTCTGATCTAAAGTAGTAAATTAGCGTAACAGAACTAGTAATTATGCTTCACATAAAACTGGCATCTTCTACCTTCATTAGCATTAATTATATATGTAGCTAGGAACTAGGATTAGGTATAGGTATTTCATATTTGTCATTTAAGATTTTATAGCTCATCATTTTTTTTACCACAAACAGACAGACATAAATCCCTCTTATATATATTTAAAAAAAATAAATAAAACCCAATGTATATATAATTAAGATATGAATTTCTCGCAGCCTAAAGAAAAAATTGGATCCTGTTTTGACCGAGGGGATTGGGTTGCCGTCCTCATTCCACGGCAACGAATTATATGTGTAGATCAAAAGTTTGACAAATCCATCGCCACCAGATTTCTGTTATTAGAGTGAGAGAGAGAGAGAGAGGGGTTGCGGAATCTCGTGTTGAAATATAAATAGAAAAAGTAGTTAGAGGAATCATGTGTGCATATATATACGCAGAAAAAATCTAGCGTGGGCTTAAGATGATCTGCAGGCAACATGCACGAACATGATCCTGTTCCCGCAGATATATTCAAAGCTAGAGAGAATTGTTGATTTACTTGTTTCTTTTCCAGATCTCATCAATTTCATGGAATCGTATATGTATATCTATATGTATTTCTCTATTTACATTCTTCTAAACTAATCATCTACCCCACCTCTCCAATCTCACAAAGTATCCAAATCATCTACCTGATTATAAGTTTGCGTCACATCTTGTTCCCACCACGTACGTTTAATAACAACTAGCTAGATATCATTTAATATATATAGGAAAAATATGATGTTCAAAAACAGTCCGATCGAGATTTATCTTTCAGAGCGGATTCATGTCTAACATAATTAAACTTTGTTCCTGAATAATATCATATTTTGAAACAATTTTTTTCATTGAAAATAAGCACTATAGTAGTAGTGACAAGTCTCACAATTCTTTGAAAATTATGTCACTCAAATAAAATTGTGACATATCATAAGTAGCTATTATGCGTGTCACAAAAATAATAAAGTATGTCACAAAATTTAGTTATATCTTTATATGTAGCAAAAGTATAGAGATAGATGCATGCGTGAATGTCACTAAAATTTGTTAAACATAAATATGTAACAAATATTGTGACACTTATTGGTGCTAGTAAAATTATGTCACTATAGTAGACAATTTTGTGGTAATGAAGTGTCAGAAAAATAATGTCAAACTTCTTATTTTACCCTTGTCCTCAATGTAAATTGGCCAATTTCTTTAGTATGAGTTTTGACGATAGGAAATACTTATATATTCTTTGCTATCTAAGCAATCTCAACCACTTTGGGTCGCTAGAGTCGTGACCATAACCGAACTCCTCTTAACGTAACCCAATTTCACCTAAGCTTTAAAATCCTTCCAACAAATTTAGAGATTCGACATATGCAATTGACATCAAAATTTCGACTCAACTAATATTTCACACTTCTCTGGCCAATTTCTCCACAACTCCGATCCTTGCATGCATACAACTTCATTCCCTAGCTAAGAATTAAAAAAACACATGCATGCATGCAAAGATATATATATATATATATATATATATATATATATATAACACACACACACATATATATATATATATATACACACACACACACACACACATATATATATACACACACAGAAGAGATCATATGTAAAATTATTTTTCCGTAAGAAATAAGAAGCGATCTGGACCATTGATCTTTATAAATCTACGGTTGTCATTGACTGGTGCATTATAATTGAACATGAAATGCATTATCGTAACAATGCATTGTAATAAATCAAAAATACATTATTATAACAGTACATTGTAATAATACATAAAATACATTATTTTAGTACATAAATGCATTATTATTATTTTTTACGGAAAAAGTATTTTGTATGTGAACCAACTTCTATATATATATATATATAGCAAAATAAACTATAAAAAGATGAACGTCGGTCGTTTTGGTCTGTGTTTGCTCAAAACAATTAATCTTTAAAGGGAGCATCTATGAATTTCCAAAACCATGAAAAAAATGACCAATTGGTATCGAATTAACAATATCAATAACTTAATGTAATATTAAAAAAGGGAGAGTACTCGTTTGATTTATTTACACCTCTAATAATCATTACGAGATTAACTCTTTTGACCATATTCTATGATGAGAGAGAGAGAGAGCATATTGAACCGTACGTAAGATTATAAGATTCTGATTCTCTTATACTAAGATGTTTCTTAGGCATGCTTTTTGTGGAAAATTGCCACAAAAAACAAACAAGCTACTAAGCTAGTCACCCTTGTATAAGAAGTAATTGTATGTATGTAATGTGTGTATATATATCATATGTATTCCCTGACATGAAACCACCACATAACTAATATTCCTAAATCATCTTTTCCATTTCTCAATATATGCAAAATAAACTCAAATCAAATAATATTAATAATTTCGTCGAACAAGAACAGATAAACACAAAATCGAATATATCAGCAGCCACGAGAATCCTTCTTTTGGTGCTTTTGGTCCTAAATTCTTGCCTTGACCATATTTGTTTGAGAAATTAAAGAGTTAATTACACTTTAATTACAGTTTAATCCCGCATGCATTATCAATTTTTTTAATTGACCCACCCCTGCATTATTCTCATATAACATTTTACCCCCTTATACGGTACCCACTCTTTAATTACTGACTCAATTATCCTTGTTACTCAATTTTTTCTGAAATGATTTGTAATATTACAGGATTAAAATTGATCTATTTTATGTCTCAAATTTCTCTAACCTAATTAAATTTTAAGTAATATATTGCATATGAGATTTCGTTATACTGTTAAAATATTAATTATTATATTTAGTTAATAATATTTTATTTTAAGTATGTTGGTCGTTGTCAGTTTGATTTTTAACTACTCAGTCACCATGACTTGAGACACGTGACCCTAGTTTTGAATAATATTTTCTAAAATTTGCACGGTATAAGAAAAAAAAAATTATGTTATTAATGTAGAAAAGAGTATCCGATCGATGCCATTTAAATCATTCTGTCAAATAGTTGTAATCTTAAACCATAAAAAATAGTGTACAGTTTATTATTTTTAAACTATTTTCTAAGGTGTATAATAATAAATTTTTGGATTTATTGTGAAGACATATATATTTATAAGCACCACTCAAAAATTTAAGATATACACACATACTAGTAAGATTTTTTTTAATTGTTTTTTTTTTCGTTGAAGGGAAATATGTTAGCAAAAGTTGGTAACTAGCTTTCTCTGTTATAAAGAAAAGGTTACTAGTTCTGATCCTTTTATCCCAACCTCACCTTTTCATTTCTCAAAAGATTGTATAATAATATATTTTAAGATTTGGAAAGTTGATTTAGATTAACTTGAACCAAAATTCAAGTGGTGTTCCAATTGTTAAATAAGTAAAGATTGTACGCATTGGCGGAGTCATAGGGGCAGTGGAATCACTGGACCCCCCTGAAATTTTTGAAAAAAATTAGTATTATATGTTTAGGTGTTGGAATACTAGGGATAATTAGTAGAAGAAGAAGAGTTAGAGATAATATGAAGAAATAGATTTGCAGAGGAAGATGTGAGAGGTCGCGAGTAGGATTGCAATTGCAGTTTAAATCTATTAATGGCATGGTGGTCCCACTTATATTTTATCTTCATCTTTTTTTTCGTATTATTTTTAAGGGAATTCCCATATTTATTTTAACACAAGTTGTGCTAGATTTTCAATATTTTCTTATGCATATGTATAATATATATTATTAAATTTTGAAATACTAATTATGAAACTTAGATTAGAATTTTATAAATTTGAAATAGAAATGGTTTTTTTTTATATTTATTTGTGTATAATATAGAAATATTTTTCAAAAGAATCCATACTACTATTTTTATATTTTAATTTTGAATTTTGATAGAAAATTCTGAACTTTTATATCAAGTATATCAAATTTTCTTTTATAAATTTTTTTCTCACTAATATGTTTATTAATCCAAAATGACATTGCTTAACTAAATGTATATCAAATGTGATTCAAATTATTTCGTTAGGTGTGGAACATTGTGTAGAAAACGACATTGTTTATTAAATAAAAGTTTAGACTTATTGATAACATAAAGTCGTTTCATTTTCAAGAGTATTTGTTTGCTATTTATTTCAATAATATATAAAAAAATTCAACGTTGTATAATCGGTAATTTTACTATATAAAAATGATGTCATTTCACCTAAGGTCTGAGAAAAAAACACACTTAGAAAAATGATTTAAATTAGAATCACGAGAAGCCGTTGTTTTGCTACACACAATACTCTAAAAAAAATATTTATAATTATGTTAAAAATTAATATTTTATTTTTACCATATTAATTATGTTAATATTATTGACCTCTCAAAACTAATCCTATGTGGTTACAGATAAATAAGTTCAAAGAAACGATCACTTGAATTGCACTTTCATTCGTTATTAAAACGATCGTTTCTTTGAATTTATTTATCAGTTAAGTGACACTATTAGGGGTGGGGTCGGATTTTTACGGGTACCCGGCTCTACCCTAATGGAACGAGTTTGAGAATTATTAAAATGATTTTGGGACGGATTTGGATAGAAACAATCAAATTCGGGATGGATTTGGGTCGGATTTGGAAAATTACCTACGGGTACCCGCTACCCAAACCTATTTATATATATGTAAGATAACAAAATATTATATATATAATTTATAATATATAGATATTAGTATAAATATTATAATATTTGGATTTTATATTATTCTTTTTAACCCGCATATAAAGAATTAATAATTTTAGTAATTATATATTTGTTTTATATATAATTTATATTAGTATAAATATTAATAATTTTAAGATTTTATATTATTCTTTTAACCCATATATAATTTAATTTGAGGATTATTTAGGTATATCCAGTATGGTGATAGTGTATACCACCCATAACCAGTTTTAACTTTTGAGGGCATGTATAACATATAACCACTAAGACTTTTTGACTTTCCTAATTATATCTATTGTGACATTTTTTAAAAATGTGTCATATTTGTGTGGAAATGGGGAAAAATTGACTAGTTAATCAAAATCATATAAAAGCATGTATTTACCCTCCTATTTTAGCTATTAAAATAATAGCTACGTATTTCTTTATTATATATTTTGCTAATCGATCCAACACTTTCAAAATGGTATCAGAGCCTTAGGTTTATCTGGGAATTATATTTTATTTATTACTATAAGTATTATCCTAACGGAGGAGACATCAAGAAAAACATGGATCCGGACAATTGTCCGAGATGCGAGTGTTACAGGAATTATCTCCATGATTTGGAGGTACAGAAAACAAGAACCCAGACTGCTCTTGCAATCTGGAAGATAGAATTCCACTCTGCAGCAACAAGAGTGGATTGTGAATCCATTATCTCTTGCCATCAAGGAGTTGAAGTATCTCCATCTAAGGACGGAGAACGTGATGAGAAATAACCATCAGAACCATACGGACTGATGGATCTAGAAGGATGTCCAAGGTGTGGACATTTCCAGGAACGTCTCCAAATTTTGGAGAAAAGAAGGATAAGATACCAGAGTGTTCTAACACACTGGAGAAATATGTTGAATCTCCTAGTTCAACATAACCAGGAGAAAGAATTAATTGATTCCTGCCTCCAAGGAATCAAGAGAAAAGAAGATCTTCTCCATAGTTGTATCTGCCTTGAATGGGAGATAGAACATGCCATGAGAAGAGATTATTGGATCCATTTGGGAATAGATTGGAATCACTGGAATCACCCTTGATGGAACCAAAGAAAGATAAAAGAGTATCATCAACTCTTTTATATCAAGAGATTACTCCAGATTCATCCAAGATTTCAGAGGATCTAAGAGAAATACAAAAAACGGTACAACATTATGGTGATAGCCTGTATGGTGTACCACGCGATCTTTACAAGATTGCTATGAAACAGGAAGAAATTTACAATATCCTAAAGGAGATCCAGTTACGGATCGAAAAACTGGAGCAACAACCTCGTTCCAGTCAAAGGAGGAATCCTTTTGGTAATGAACCCACTTATCCATTTCCAATGGGAGAAACCAAGAAAGATCCAAATGTGGAGGCCTTGAAAAGAATGATTCGAGAAAAGAAAAGATGAATAATCTCGAAAGAATCAATCTTGACGACCTCCAGGAGTTAGCAGAATCTTTTGCTAACATGACGATGGTTGATTTAAAAATGAACCAGAATGTGGTCCAAAACCCACAGCCGGTAAATCAACTTCCACAAGGAGCTATCATTAGAAATCCACAAGATTTTCAAAATGCACCCGGAGCCATTAATGCTGTCCAGGATGTTGGGAAAATTAATAGAGTTTTGATTTGATTCCAAAACCCAGCTGACCCCAACCGAGTAGATGATTGCACAAGCCTAAGCGTTTTTCAGCTTACCTGTTTGAGCTTATAGAGTTTCTAAGTTTACAGGTAGAGTCGCTGAAGACAGCAGAAGACACAGCTAATCTGACACAGCTGAGGAATTCAGCAGAGCAGACCAAGCAGAGTCAAAGACCCAGCAGTATCAAGACCCAGCTCAGTGACGGAAACCCAGCTCAGTGTCAAAGACCCAGCTCAGTGTAAAAGACCCAGCTTAGTGTCGATGACACAACTCAGGTCTAAGACACAACTCAGGTTAATGACACAGCTCAGGTTGAAGACACATCTCAGGTTAATGATACAGCACAGGTCTAAGATACAGCTCAGAGTCGAGACGCAGCAGAGTCCAAAACACTGAAGACATAGCAGAGACGCTTAGCAGCTCAAAGACGAAGACCTTCTCCAAGACAAGATCCCGATGTCAGAAGATCTTGTCTGACGCGGTCAAATCAGAGAAGAAATAGCTTCTGCAGATGCAGACCTACTTTGTAGGCAAAAGGCCAGAAATCAATGAGAGTAGGTAAGATTCAAACGACTCTCTTCCAACGGCTAGTTTGAATCTCCACCTATATATATCTCCTCACCATTGAAGAAAAGAGGCTGGCGAGACGACTGAAGAAATAAAAGAGCAAATAGAAAAATGAACAACAATCTTCAAAGCCATATCTTTCAAGAACACCCCAGCCAGTCAGCTGTGTTCTTAGTTGTTCACATATTCAATCATAGGCAGAATAGATTAGAATAGAACTATCTTAAGCCTAGTTTGAACGAGTTCATCATACTCCTTGTTCTTCATTGTAAGAACTCGTTCATAGTTGGAAAACCCATACCCAAACCCAAACCCAAACCCAGAAAGGTTAGGTCAAGGTACGCCTGCTCGAAGCGTGTAATTGGAGTGGTCAGGTTTCACAGTATCCGGAAACTGTAAGTCAGGTTTTTCGGTGCACCATGGCGAAAGGTGTAGGCTTGACAGTGCCCGTAAACTGTTGGAACACAACTCAGGTTAGAGTTGTGAAGGTGCTTGGTACTTGGAAACCAAGTGGTAGTGAATTACCAGTGAATCTGGTCGTGGACGTAGGAGGTGTTACTCCGAACCACGTTAAAATTGCTTTGTTCTTTACTGCTTTATTTATGCATTCTGCTAACTCCTCTCACGCATACATTTCAAGCTGCATAAACTGACTAACTGAAAAGAGAAACAAAGCTTTGCAATATATTTGAAGTAACAGACAGACTTTCCAAATCCACCAACTTCCGCACACACACAGCCAGTTGTGTCGATCAAGCTGCCTTCCAGCTGGATCAGACACAACCAGCTCACTCAAAAGAGTTTTTAATTGGAAAAGTTTTTAAACCTTGGTGTATTCACCCCTCCATCTACACCAAGGTATCCGTCTTGGGACCAACACATGATTTTTAGACTGGAGCAAGGTATGATCAACATATTCCAAATGATGCATATATGGCAGCAAGAAGGACAAGGGCAAGAAGACCACAACCAAAGGTGCAGGATACACCTTATGGTAAGGCGACCCTGGATCCAATCCATCCCTACGGAGTGATGCTCGATCTCGATGAAGTAAATTTCAAAGATCGAGAATCTGTAATTGATGAGTGGCGTCAGCTTTGAGAATTACGGCAGTAACTCTCGATTTAAACAGGAAGGATTCGTGAGAATCTTTGAAATGAGCCTTGCAGGAATTGCCAAGATAGTATAGGAATTCTTTCCTCTGGATATCAAGAATGCATGTTTTGAGAGTGAAAACTTCACTGAACATGTTCAGAATATGGCAACGATATTTAAAAGCCATTTTCTGGGAGAAGGATATTTCGAAGGATTTGATCAAGAAAAGAGAAAGAAATACTTGATGGCATTGTATAATCTAAGACTTGCAGTCTTAGATCAACAATCGCTTAACAAGTTTCTATAACTCTTTACTCTTTATCAACATCAATCTAAAGTTAATGATAGAGTTGCGCTGGAAATTTTCTTTCTAAAGTTTCCAAGCCCATGTAAAGAGATACTGATTCGGGATTACGAACCAGGAGATCCTGAAAATATCGTAAGAAGGATGTCTTATGTACATCGAAAGCTCTCAGAATGGTGTCAACAAGCAACAACTCTGAGGAACATGAAGAAACTGAGGAGGATTAACAAATACGCTCCTCTAAACTGTGATGATAATGATCTGCCAACGATCATTGGAGGATAACCACCAAGGCTGAAAAGAAGCAAGAAAAATAGGTTTCAGCCCTATCATAAAGGTGGAGATCCAAAAAGAAATTCTTGGAAACCAAGAACCAGATGGTCAAGACAGAAGGCCAGATCTTACAAATCAGGCCAAAGAAGTGGACCATCAAAGAATAGGTATCCATTCCAAGGAGGTAATAAATCCCAAGGAAGGACACCTGCCAAGAAAACTTTCAGGAGAACTCACACTAGAGTTAATGAAAGTTTCAAGGATTGCAACTGCTGGACGTGTGGTGCGAAGGGGCATATTTCCACAAATTACCCTGACAACGAGAGAAGAGGTATCAATAAATTCGAATCCACTACGGATATCGAAGATGTCATCTACTACCAAGAACTGATACAAGTATATCAGTTCGAAGATATACCCTCGGATGAGAGTATATCTGAACAAGAAGAAGTCTTCAGCGAAGAAGATTCAGAATGGTCTGATGGAACTAGATCGGAGTCAGACTGATCCAGAAATTGTTCATCAGGAGAAAGAGGACAGGACGAGATTCTCCAGTCACACAACTCTCTCTCAAAATCTGATTGACAAGATTATGAAGAAGAGTCTGAATATACAAAAGTATCAAGGCTTTTCAGCAAGTAACATAGATAAAGTTCCGAGGAACTTTAATCTAAAGAGCAGGAAACAACAAATCGTTTATGGAATTACTAGACGAGAAATGTCGCTTCCTATAGAGCTTACGGGGAATCAAGTGGAGATGCAGTTGATTCCAGCAAGTGACATCAGGGAAGATCTATCAAAGATGAAGCCTGAAGTCACTGAAAAGATTAACTGGATCCATATTGGAGCAATCCAATTGATGTTAAAATCGGCTCTCTTTACCGGAATTCACACGCCGATCGATATCGCTATATGCGATAAAAGGGTTAGAAATCTGAAAGATTCTGTATTGGGAACAATTGCGGGGGATCTTTGTGCAGGACAAGTAGTGGGAATCATCTATCCAAAGATTGCTTACAATCTTAATGATACTCATTTCAGCAAAGCTCTGACGCTTTATCAGGACTTTAAACGCAAGGATTTATTGGAGGAAGGAAATAGGCCTTACTCCATTACTTATCAGGTATCATATGCTCTTTCCAACTCACATCACACTGAGTTATTTATGAGAAAGAAGTTCATTGAGATACCAGATATCTTCAACAAGGTGACAACAGCTGTTTGTCCCGATAGAGTGAAAATTGCTCGGTTAAGAAACGTTGATATTCAAATCCGAGATAGAGAAGTCATGAGACACGATCAAAGTCTCAGGATAACTTCAGGGAGATTATCCTTCCAAGGAGACAGAATTATGTCTTTGCCATATGGGATGAGCCGGAGTCTCATTCGAAAAGCTCAACCTCAAACATCTCAGAGTAACAAAGTTCCAGTAAATCTGAAATGTCCCGAGGGATGGAGAGAAGTGATAGTAAAATTCGACACTACAAGGTGGAAAACCAAGTTCCCTTGTAATGTTCTTTACTATCAGCAGCATCAAGAGATCAATAATTACAAAGGTACCCTAGAGATTGGGGGAAAAGTGATGGAGATCAAGGGCAGAGCTGAAAGAGAAGCAGTCTTGCTATTGAGTTTGGATTTTCTTGAGGATCACAAACCTTGGACAAATAAAGAAAATGGAATGGAAATTACGATTAATGGGAGAAAACTATTAATCGAATGACAAGTCCATTCTCCATATACATCTCTATAGGGATGTTATATGAAAAATATAAGGCAGAATATTTTGCTGCTTATATTGATTCAGGTGCAGGAATTTGTACTGCAAACGAGGAGTCTTTCCAGCAAAGGTAGAAGAAGATCTACCCCGAATTGCAGGAAGAGATTTTTCAAAGAAGATTTTGCTCTTGGCTAAAGGAGTAAAAGAGACAGAAATTCTAATTGGCGGAGCTAGAGGTACACCTTGGTATAAGGTTAAAACACCACCAATTTATTTCCATGATACAGGAGCAGATATTCTGTTAGGAAACAATTTCTACAGATGTTCAAGAGATACATGCAGGATAATAAAAGAAGGTAATTGGTGTTCACAACCATTTGCGATCACAAAATCATTGTCCAGAGGCTCAAAGGGGCTTTTAATCGCCAGATACAATTGAGTTTTCGCAGCAAGCGTGGTGATGAAGAAAAATTTTGACACCCAAAAATGAAGGATCAAAGGAGATTCAACGAAGCAGTGCTAAGCTGTATTAGGGAAGAAGATCTCAAAGATGAAGAGGTCCAGATCCTCAAAGCATCTTTAATATCTCATCAAGATATTAAGGAAGAAATGCATGTGTCCCTAGAAGATGTCAAAAGGAAGATTAAAAGGAATTACAATGAGAATCATTTGGCATGGTGGGATAGAAACAAGCTCAAAGCTATCTTGAAGGTGAAGCCAGATAAGGAGTATGAGTTTGTTAGATACAGACCAATCATGATGAACCTTAAAGATCAATAGGATATGAAGGAGATAATCAAGGAACACCTTGATTTAAAGTTGATCGAACCAGGGAACTCGCCTTACAGCAGTCCCCGATTTTTGGTAAGGAATCATGGTGAGATCAAACGAGGTAAACCCATATTAGTTATTAATTACAAATGAATCAATGATATTCTGGAGTTTGATGGATATTTTATCCCTAGTAGGGAACACCTTAATAACTGCATTAGAAATGCTAAGGTATTCTCTAAGTTTGATTGCAAGTCAGGTTTCTACCAGATTCGCATGGAGGAAGGTAGTAAGAAGTTTACAGCCTTCTCTACTCCACAAGGGCATTATGTTTGGAAAGTAATGCCAATGGAGTTGGCTAATGCGCCCCAAATATTTCAGAGGAAGATGGATAATCTGTTCAAAGATTATTTTTCTTTTATGTTTGTTTATGTTGATGACATTTTAATTGCATCAAAAAATATAGAGGAACATATCAAACATCTTGAGATCTTTGCAGATGTTTGTTACAAAGAAGGATTAGTTCTGTCTGAAAAGAAGGTAGTAGTTGCAACCCGGAAAATAAAATTTCTGGGTATCGAGATCGATGAAGTAGGAATTATTCTACAGGATCATATTGTTCAGAAGGTCCAGAATTTTCCTGAAAATATGAAAGAAAAGAAACAACTTCAGAGCTTTCTGGGAGTTGTTAATTTTGCTGGACCATTCATTAAGAATCTCGCAAAACATAGAAAAGTCTTCAGTACATTACTGAAAAAGGATGTTCCGTTCATCTGGACGGAAGAACATCGACAGGGAATGAAGGAGTTAAAAGAGGTTTGCAGAAATCTCCCAAAACTCTCGATACCTCAGGACGAAGACGACTTGGTCCTGTATACAGATGCAAGTGATTATTGGTGGGCAGCAGTCTTAACCAAGATCACTCCTAATGGAGAAGAACCCTGCAGATACTGTAGTGGTTTATTCTCAGAAGATGAGGCCGTTGGATGGCACATCAACGAGAAATAATTCTTTGCAGTCCGAAAGGCGTTTAATAAATGGCCTTTATTTTTATTAGCAAAGAAATTTACTTTGAAAGTTGATAACACGCAGGTTAAAGCTTTCTTAAGAAACAAGATGGAATCTAAGCCTGAAAATGCTAGACTAATTAGATGGCAAGCTGAATGCCAATATTTTATTTTTGATATTGTCTTTGTGAAATCTCACGAAAATGTTCTTGCAGATTTCTTAACAAGAGATGGAGCAAACTGATGTGAACTCCTTTCTACTGGCCCATAGGCATCTCAGAGAAAATCTGGAGATGTTAACGGGAGAGTGGGACGAGTGCGTTCTGAATGCTGAACAAGCAGGAAGATTGCAGACTCTCGACAAGACGAAAGTCACCGAGAGAATACGAGCTTGCATACGGTTTCAGGGTCAACTCTGGGCTGCATGTCAAACACCAATCCTTCGGGTAGCCAAAGATCCTTTGATAAAAGAAGAGTTTCGAGTACATGGCTCTAAACCTGTAGCAGAGGATTCTAATACCTCTTGCCCAAGTTCTAAGGTGGTGGTATCTTCGGAACCATTGCCCCAAGAAAAAGATGATATTCAGGAGTCACACTCTGAACCATCATGTCAACCCAGCACCTCTGGGGAAAAAGAGAGAAAGATTAATCTTAGGCCTGGGACTGGCACTTCTAAGATTAATACTGATAAAATTGAAGTTTCTTCTTCTTGGCAGATTTATCAAGCTAACTGGAAGAAGCTCAATACAAGGACGAGAATCAACTGATGAACCCAATTTTGTGTTCATCTTTCTTGTGTTTTGTCTTTTCCTTTTGTGTCTTTATCGAGTCAAAGTGTGTCTGGGAGGACACGAAGTCGAGAGAAGGTGTGCAGGGAAGAGCAAGTTGGATGTTGGGCGAATCCGGAGGAAAATCGGTTGTTGAGATGCTGAGACGACGATACGAAATTTAGGGCTTTAGTCTGCAATTTTACTCCAAGAGAGTGCGAGGAAGAAACAAGTCCTACGGGAGATTTTACTTTTAAGTTTCGTTTTATATTTTCTGCATTTAGTTCGTAGGTAGTGGCAAGACGCCAAGACTTTATTTGCTGACGTACATTTTGGGCAGTAGCCGTTTCCAGCTTTAGTTTTTATTCAAGTATGTTTTCTTTTAATTATGTTATGCTTTCGTTCATGATTATGTCTAGCTAAATTTATTTGTTTGGTTGGAGAAGATGATGTGATCTGGATTACTCGTTCTAAACTCGTGAGATATAATTGTTTGAGTTCGTTGCATGAATTTATTCCCGAAACACTTAGGATTAAATCTAGACTTAGTTGATATTGACATATGCTTGATCACCATCTAGATATTGAGATTAAGTCACGAACAGGATTTGGGATTAAACTCGAGAGAGTCTCTCGTACCCAAGAAGGTAGTAAGTGTTGGAGAGTAGTCGGTATCTAATACCTCTTGGCTATCTTGGGATCTTTTGTTCTTAATGCCTTTCGGGCAGCAGCGTTGCTGAAGTGTCTTCGTGACGTTGTTGATCGAGAGAAGAGATCTTGCCTTCTGGACAAGATCTGTAAAATTGAATAGATCTAGGCTTAGAGTATTTGAGTCGTGACCATAGGGCTTAAATTAATCTTTGCTTAAAACCAAGTGATAAAATCTTGTAATTAAATATTATTGCATCGATGAACGAGTACGAGTAATAAGGATCATTGATTCAAATCCAATCCAAGCACCTTTGTTATTTGATATTGTCTTTGTTTAGTTACAGGATATTGAGATACATCTCGACCACAATCCCTTTATTGAGTACCACCTGAAGAATAGACTACGCCGGTTCCCTTGGGTTCGACCCCACTTTCTATAGCTACGCCTTGTTGGGCAAGAGGAGAAATTTATTTGCGCGAAGTATGAAACGACGCCTTCGTCAAATTGGCGCCGTTGCCGGGGAACTGGTTCTTCAAGCTGGTTCTATTCTTCATAGCTTGAGCTCAGTTTATGCACCCACACCAGACACGGAGAAAAGGTGATCCTGTGGATTACGGTGCCTCTCCGGAGAAGATAGCAAAGCAAAACAGAGTAAGAAAGTGGAAAGGTATCGAGGAGAACGTCGTCAACGAACCTCCGTAGGTTCCGGTCGAGACAGGAGACGAGGAACCTGTTGGGCACAATCTGCCCAATTGCAGTTTTAGCTCAGAAAGTGAGCAATCAGAATCTTCATCAACAACCTCCACATCAGAAGTTCAGTCAGTAACCATGGGAGAACGCACCATCAGGGAGATTATGTTCCCTGAGGACAAGGCCATCAAACCATCGAGCATAGCCTTGCCCCCGATCAATACCAATTGGGAACTCAAACATTCGCTGATCCAGATATTGCCCAAATTCAGCGATCATCCAGGAGAAGATCCACAAACCCATCTCCAAAACTTTGAGATGGCGTGTGGAACAGTCAGAAATACCACACTTCCTGCCCGTAATCAGGATGAGAACGCTGCTGCCCAAGATCAATTTTCAGATTATGTAAGGTTATTCACGTTCCCCTTTTCACTTCAAGATGGGGCACGAGAGTGGCTTTACACCCTACTAGAAGGCAGCATTGACACTTGGAGAAAAATACAGCAGGCCTTCCTTGACAAATACATTCTGATTACTCGTATACAAAGTGGGAGGAATGCATTATCCACACTAAAGATGGGCACCAATGAGTCTCTTTACGACTACTACGAGAGATATAAGAAGCTTTTGTCGAGATGTCCTCAACATCGGATTAAAGAGATAGATTTGCTCGAGAACTTCTTGAGAGGGTTACGTGCATTAAAAAGGAAGTACATCATGGAAACATGTGGAGGAGGAACAATCAACAAGACCCCTTCCGAAGTGTTTAGGACGATCGCAGACATGGCAGAGCAATCACGAGATGAGGATAAATTGCCTAGAGGAGAAACATATGAAGGTGGCAGGAGAGGTTCTGACAATTTGGTCAATACCATGAAGGAATATATGGCCAAGATGGATGATAAATTTGACATGTTGACCAAAAGGGTGAACGGGAAAGACGTCACAAAGTCTGTAAAAAGTTGTGAAGTTTGCCAAGGGAAAGACCATATTACATCAGACTGCCCTAATTGGTTCGTAGAAGAAGGGGAAGAAGTTAAGGCCCTGGGATAGAATCACCAAGGGAGTAGTGGGCAGCAACAACAGAGGTATAACTATGGTAACAACTACGGCAACAACAACTTTGGCTACAGACAACACGAGAACCTGAGATATGGCAATAACCATTATCAGCAGGCTCCTGCCCACCAACAAGCTCAGCAACCGGTTTAACAGCAGCAGCACCCCTATATACCTCCACATCGGGATCAGAACAGACCTGAGTTCATGAAGGACACAATTGATCGTTTTACTCAGGAGAATCAGAAATTGAGGAAGGATTTCGATAACTTCCAACTCGAGAGTCGGGGTACATCCAATAACCTTCAAGCTCAACTAACTCATATTGCCCAAACATTGTCTAAGCTTGTAGAAGACAAAAACGGGAGGCTTCCTGCCCAAGTGGAGGTAAATAGAGAACAAGTCAACGCTGTGACGTTAAGAAGTGGAAAGAAGCTGCCAGAAGTGTTGCCCAAAACCCAACCAAAGGAACCAGTCCAACTGGAGCAAGCAAAGATGAACAGCAGCGATGTTCTTGAGATGTATGATGAGCTGAAGGCTAAGAAAGATGCTGCGATGTTAACCGGAAAGTCCCCCGTGTTTGATTCAAAGGAAGAAGAGGACCTGTTGGAGTATGTCAAGATGGAGAGGAGCAAGATGAGTCACATCCAGGAAGAAGAAAAGGATGAGAGGCTATTCGAGAAGCTGAAATATGAGAAAGAAAAGATGGACTTGGTCAAGAGGACTTACGATTCTCCTCCCAAGCCAAGGCCACCATACCCCAGACATTTTGCCCGAGATCGTGAGCAGCAAGAACTCAATGACATGATGGAGGTGTTTAAGAAGGTAGAAATAAACCTACCCCTGTTGTTGGCATTAAAGTCGATGCCTAAATGTGCTAAGTTCTTGAGGGAGATGACCATGAAGAAGACAATATATCCAGATGATGCCCGTTTCCACATGGCCAACGTGTCCGCTATAATTAATCCACACATCCCGATCAAACAAAAGGATCCGAGAATGTTCGCCATACCATGCACAATCGGTACTACCGATATTTCAAGGGCCATGCTTGATTTAGGAGCATCAATCAACGTCATGCCAAGAGCAATGTTCGATGAGATGCAATTTGGTCCCATGGCACCAACACGAGTGGCTATCCAGCTTGCCGACTTGTCAGTGGTTTACCCCGATGGACTATTAGAAGATGTTTTGGTCCGAGTTGGAGATCTTTTGTTCCCAGCTGACTTTTATGTGTTGGATATGGGAAGGAAGACGGTTAAAAATCCAGTGGTATTACTCGGGAGACCGTTCTTGAGGACGACAAGAACCAAGATCGATTGCGATAGTGGGAGATTAACTGTTGAGGTAGCTGGAGAAGTAGTGGAATTCGATGCCTATCGCCAAACCCAGCGGGATGCCATGGAAGCAGTCCAAAGTATTGGAGTTATTGAGGAACAGGTCGAGACAATCAATAGTTTAAGTTGTCTTTATGCTGATGCATCTGAAGAAGATGAGGATGTTGAGCTACAGCCAGAATTTTTTGAAGCTGACCATGATGACAGTGATGTCGATTTCTGGGAGCAATCCATTCTTGGGCACAGAATCTACCTAAATGGATTCAAGAAGCGGTGTGTGATACCTTGGCTAACAATCCGCAGCTTAGCCGAGGTGACATTTTGGAGCTGTATTTTATTAGTGCAGCCCCAGAACCAGCGGGAAAAGGAAACCATGAAGCCTTCACTATATTAGGCTTCGAAGACCAGATGCACGCGCCCTCGAAAAAATTAAGGCGCCTACAGAGAAAGAGACTACTCTGATCTCTACATTACCAGAAGACCTCATCTCCACTAGAAGAGCATGGGGATTATGGGTCTGTCTCACAGAGATGGACAAAGTCAAGTTTCCGTTTAAATTCTTTCAGAATTCAGTAAACGGATCATTCCTGCTAAATATTATGACATGAAAATTAACAAGATTTGCAGAGGAAGCTTTCGAAAGAAAGAGGACTTTGCTTTGGGAAAACAAGATTGCGACGAGCAAAGAAACTCATCGCAAATACTGCAACATGGCTCATTTTAGAAACTGGTCTGAACGCTTTTGTTCGGATTGCCAGAACCAGAAGGAACCAGAGTTCGGGAAATGATACTTGCCTAGAAGGGGAAAAGAGAAGGCTCGATGCAACGAGCATCTAGAGCACAAGGCGCTGCCAAAAGCAAGGACGCCCAGGGCCCCGGGAAAAAAGTAGATTCCCGACACAAGTTGGTGGAGTCATGTGACTCTGAGCTGGAGAACCACCCACTAAAAAGAAAACGACAGTAGTGGGTGAGTAACAGATGGGTAAAGCAAAAGGAGAACCACTACCAATAGAAAAGTGGTCCATTAGTCACAAGAAAGGGACCTCACACCGAAAGTTAGTTGTCTTCATTCAATAATGGAAGACAATGGAGGACCCCATTCACGTGGAAGCAAGCTGGCCAAGGATAAGAGCATCCAAGGCAATAATGCAGGGGAAGAGGCCTTTCACTGAAGACCTCTATATAAACAAGGATTGAAGAGAGCATTCGAGATCAGAAATCCTCCACACCATCTTCTCTGCTCTCTCTAAAATAAAATTGTGATAGTTCCTATTCTAGTATAGTTTAGGTTATGTATTTCAATTCCGCTACCATAGGTAGCTAAACAAGTCTGTCTCCTCCCTAAAGGAGATATACTTATGTTGTAATAAATATTATATAATTCCTAAATAAAAGTTTGGGCTTTTGTTCATCCCTTCCAGTATATTATTTTCTTTGTGTACCGACCGAAAACCCTACGCCCCGGATAGGAAACGAACGAGGGTTGTGCTGTGTGTTGCTGAAGGAGTCTGCGTCTGGAAACCATCAGTTGCGATCGTGTGGTTGGACGGGGTCCCTAAAACTTCCGGTGGAAATACCCGGTATCATTACGGTCAAAAAGGTATGAAGTTGGTATACGTTGATTTTATTTATACGGAAGTGTGATGGGCCTGATTGTTTTGCATGATTTATCTCCAAATTGAAAATTGGATAAATAAAGTAGAGTATGTAATGAAGAAATTCAGTAGAAGGGTAAAAGATCAAAAATTTGACGCATATTGTATGATTATAAGGTTGACTAGAATATATCAATATTTCCCCTTATTTTATATACAATTTTTTATACACAAAAATGGATATAATAATATTTTTGGTGGGTCAGTGGGTACTACTTATACATGCCACCAAAAGTGGTCGTGGGAGGTACACACTATCTCTATACTGGTTAGAATGAATTTCCTCTCATTTAATTTAATGAAAATTTCTATTTATACTTATGTTAAAATTATATTTATAATATTTTGTTATTTTTACTATTTAATATTGATGTTTAAATTCTAGTACACTCGAATTTTTAGCGGGGTTTTAGCTATCCAACGGGTTTGAGTCGGATACGGATTTTAAAATAATTTTTTAATCGAATTTGGAACGTATATGAATTGAGGAAATAGTAATGAATTTGGGTTTGAGAAATGTGAGTATCCAACCCATTGCCATTCCTAGACACTATCACTATAGGAATGAAATAATGACCATATGAGGGAAGAAAATGGTCAGACATGTTGAGCTCTGAAAATTCAATCCTTCAAAGGAAAAAAGCACCACTCAATATATATTTCTACGTTGTTCCCTTTATTCTCGAATTAAAGGATTGATTTGGTGACTAATATTATTTTTTTGCTTATATATAATTTTGGAGAAAAAGTTATTCGAGTCATTTTGGGATAATAAAGATATATGGATAAAATTCAGCCATTATAATAAAAAGATAAATAATAATCAGTATTACTATTTTACATTTTTAACTACAAATTACGAATTCACGAATATCCTGATGAACGTATGAATTTACTTGTGAACTTGATAAAATCACGCATGAACAAAAATAAATTCGTAATTTTACGAATTCATCTCTATGCGTGAATTCATAATTCGTGAACTTGGAAAATAGGGACCTTGAAAATTTTGGGAGCTTGAATTACTAGAGTCAGAAATTTGAGAGATTGAACCCGCCATTTTGATTGTAGTGAAAATGATGTGAAGAAGAAAGAAAGAAAATAGAAGTACTGTTGGAGAGACGAGTGAAATTATAAGGTTGGAGAATAGATGTATATAGAGGATTTTGGAAAAATGGTCGCTTGTGCTTTAATTATAAAAGTGGACGTTGGGAAAATAGTCGTTGGGAAAAATGATTGTTAGAAAATTTTAATTACAATTAATTAATAAAATATTAATTAAAAATATTTTTAATATAATAATAAATTAAAATTATTTATAATGTAATCTATAAATTATTAGCTTTGAACTTTAAAATATCATTATTTGCTCGTTTGAAATCGGATTTTTACGATTTTTATGTCGAATAAAAGCTCTCGTCTTGATCTTTAATATAAGATATATGTTTGATATGTTTTAGATGAGTTAAAAGGAGCGTATTTGTGAAAATATATTAAAAACGAAATGGAAAAAAATAAAAAAAAGAACAGAAAAATAAGAAAGAAAAAAAAAGTTGAAACTTGTCAGCCGCCCCACGTGCGTGTGGACTGCACGCACCAACCAACGCGCTCGTCCTGCACACGCCATGGGTGACGCGCTGACGAGGATACCTTTTGCAGATGAAAGCTAGCTTTATTTTGGGAACCAAATTTTTAGTTCTCAATGAGAACTGGTTTCCATTATCTCTAATGGTTGATTTTGAATTCCAAATTTTAGAAACCAACCATTGGAGGTACCAATGGTACCCTAAGTGGAGTGTGAAAACCATCTATACGCACAATATCACAAAGTTTCTCCAATTAATTTCTCCAAAACCTGCAATAGTTCATAAATATTCTCCATATATAATAAATAGAAAATAATTTATTTTTTAGGTAAAAATAAAAGATAATTAGCACACTCAATATTTGATGGAAGTTGTATATAATATGTATATAAAATGATTATGCTAGCTGGAAAATGTAAGTAGGTGGTCAGAATCATAGATTCTTAGGCTATGTATATAGGTCAGATCAAAGCAGACAACTTTAAACAGTAAGAGAATAGTGAGCACATGAAGTGCTCTATTCTTCTCAATCTCTTGCTCCCTTTTTTCTTCTTAAACTTTCAAATATCAAATCATTTTTACCTGCACTTGATTATTTTAATTATTATACTATAATTATTTTATATCCTTATAAAATACATATATAAATTTCAAAACTATTTGCTATAATTTGGAATCAAAGCAATGCTAGTAATCGTACGTCACAATTTTATTCTGATATTTAATTAACTTAATCAATATTTACTCTATACTCACAAAATATAGTTGTAAAGAGATTAACTAGTTTAAAATTTCAAGGTGTGCAGCTACAAGAAAAGGAATTTTGTAGTGAAATCTCCAACTCCAAGAGCCATGAAAAGACAAGAGTGGGCATATATGTGTAGTGAAATAAATTGCATGCAGCCACAACTATTAACATTTGAATTTAATTATATATATCGTGATTTCGATGCTCATCTATATATATATATATATATCTTATACAGATTTAGGGAGCTTCCAACTTTACCTTTTTCATGATTTCCTCGTCTTAGACTCTTAGATGCTGGATTAAGGTCCTTAAAGGGACTCCAGGCGGTGTGGCTTCAGTTTGTAAATAATGATGTCTAGAGTTCAAATTCCACCGCTCTCTCTTTCTCATGTAAAAAAAAAAAAAAAGATGTTGGATTAAGTTTAGTAATGTAATTGATTTTTTTGTACACGACTATAGATATTTACAAAATTCAATTAAGTGAATTCTACAACATTATAGATCAAGTCTATCGCACAAGGTTTTTCTAGTGCAACTTTTTTATTTTTTTGTGATTTGCAGGTTATTGCATAAAAATTAAGATTGCCTAGTGCACACATTGAGCAGCGACAATGGGACCATTATAATAATAAAAAAAGAGTAAACCCTAAAAAAATGAGGTTCATCATTTTTTCTATGTGACAATGACTTCACGAAATAGAAAGTATAAACTTTCTAGAACTTTTGGAGAAGTTAATTTTTGGCAAATTAAATCTTGCATTTAAAAGAAAAGGACACATAAATTAATTGAGCAGAAGAGTATATATATAAAAAGAAAAAGCACGTAAAAATTCTTACGTTATTAATAAAGAATCCGGTCTTTCTGTAATCCCATCCCATCATTTTTTTTTTAAATTTTAAAAAATAAATACGAAAGAAATCGAGAGTCCCCACACAACATTCAACAAACAAGTTAAAAGTCTTATAATATTATGTACCTGGGAATATTTTATATATATTTAATAGTATAAACTCATATATTAATAGTATAATATATTAAGAGTAGGAAATTAATCCTCGTACAAGGTTGAAGATTCTGCATATATATATAAATGCATTAACATCATAATAAGACCTAAATCAAGACTAGACAACAGAAATACAAACAGTGGAGAGCAGAAAGCAGTTTATTCATATTTCTTACTATAAATAGTTGTCACCACCATTAATTTTCTTCACCATCCACTCATAATTCATTCATCCATACAATTTCTTCTTCTTCTTCTTCTTGAACAATAGAATGGCTGCTTCAATCCCTCACCACTACTGCTTCGACTATCCTTCTGAATTCTGCAGCAGCAGCAGTAGTCTTCCAAACGACGCCGTTCCCGGAGAAACCTCAAACGTCATATTCAATAGTAGCAACATGCAGCAGCTGCAGCTTCCATTTCTCAACTACGACATTAACTCACCAGTTTCAGTCGCATCATTTCCTGATCACCACTCCTTTGGTGTCAGTTCCGACTACATGATTGTGCCCCAGATATCGGAAATCGAAACCGGTTTTCGTGATTTTTCGGTCTGTGATTACAATCAAGTTTTTGATTCAGGAGAAGAGTGCAGTGGATCGGTGTGGCCACCTAATTATAATAATCATAATAATTATCCCTTGCTTGCTGAAAATTGGGTATGTTTAATTTAATTTAATTTATTACTCCATACGTTTTGATATATATATTCTAAATACATAGTAGTATTCCTACATAAATTGAGCTAATTAATATTAGTGTTGTATATATAGGGAATACAAGGAGGGCAAGGTGCAGCAATGAAAGTGGATGAGAGCGAGAGCGATCAGGTGAAGGTGGGAAGATATTCGAGTGAAGAAAGGAAGGACAGAATTCTCAGATACTTGAAGAAAAGAAACCAGAGGAATTTCAACAAGACCATCAAGGTACGCTACCATTGTACGTGAGAACTAGGAACTAATCTGAACGGGCAGACGTTTCTAATTCATTAGTTTCAATTGGTGTGGTATTAATTAATTAATTGGTGCAGTATGCGTGTCGGAAAACCCTAGCAGACAAGCGTGTCCGAGTTCGTGGGAGATTTGCCAAAAACAATGAATCCTCTCAACACGAAATACTCATCAACGCAACTCATCATCATCATCAACAAAACATTAATTCATTTCACGACGACTCCTTCCAGGTTCGATTTGTTTTACGGAGAGAGAGAGAGAGAGAGAGATTATATGTATGTGTGTGTGTGTGTTATTTTGGTAATAGAATTAATTATAATATATGTTTTGATGATATGTTTGTTTGGGATGCAGATGATGAAATACGATGAGGAATATTGGTTGCAAGCAGCAATGGATAATCTTGGACACTTTCCTTATTTAGGCAGCTAGCTGACAGAGGGAGGAATATATTAATTAATTAATGTTGTTGCATTGTCTGAATTAATGATCGAATCGAATAGAACTACGTAGAGATTTCAGCTGGAACTGCAGCTAGCCTAGCCTGCAGTTTATTTATTGGCAACAAATGTAGTACAGTAGTATAAATTTATGATTATCAATCAACAATGATTAATATATAATTCCATTCATCATTAATATATAACTCTGATGAGAATTAAAAAGTGAGTAAATAGTATGCAGATTGTTTAATTAATTTTTAGCCACGAATCCAAACCCATGTTGTAAAGTCTAATTAAAATGAACAGCATATATGAGGACTATTTTTTGTGGTTCTTATCCCTTGATTAAAGTTTTTTTATCCACCGACTGCTATATCTAGCTACAAATCCATCCATGTAAATATATATACACAATTTCTATGTTGTCCCAATCCCTTTCACGTTTTATATATCTACGTAAGTAGATAAAATAATTACAATTAACTATATAATTAGTTATTAAATAAGTAGGTTGAAGCTAGCCTTTTGGATTTACAATTATCCAGACCATAAATGGATTAATTCATTTGGCCCGCAAGGCATAATTAGAGCGAAAGGCCCATTCCTTTTTCCAATTAAAAAAAACCAAAATAATTGGAAACTTGCAATTAATACTATATTTATTCTTCAATTCTAGAAATGAGAAGATCGAAGAAATAAGACCAAACAAGAAATTATTGTAGTATATATATATATATATATATATATATATATATATATATATATATGTTTATAGAGCATTTATAAAGCGCATATCAAATTAATAAGAACACTTTCTTAGGTGGGAACTAAGAATAAATCTGGACCCTTGATCTTTGTTGATCTACGGTCCAGATTTAACCGTACATTTAGTTAATGTAATTTATGCATTTAAATATTAATGTATTAAGTTACTGTAATTTATGTATTAAAATATTTATGCATTTAGTTTCTGCATTTCATGCATTTTCGATGTAATAAAAATGCATTGTTCTCACATTCTCATATAAATATGAGTTCTCACTCTCTCTCTCTCTATATATATATATATATATATATATATATTTCTACTTGTCCATAAGGCGAAGGATCAACTTGAGTAAAGCATGGCGGCTAGGTGAGAAAATATGGAAAGTTCCGGCCGCCGCCGGATATAGATAACTTATAAGTCATGTGTGAACGAATATTTTTTCTTATCACATAATTAATAGTGAAATATGCATACGCTCGCTCATACGTAACTTCACTTACTCCTTATACATATGGTCCTTATTACATACCACCAATACATTACATTCAAATTATATAGCTAGAGACAAATGGTCCTTATACATACCACCAATATAATGACATTCAAATTAAGAATGCAATAAATTCTCCTTTTGAATTAATCACACAAATAAGAACACAAGCCCTATGCATTTGAACCGGAAATAGATTATGTGCGATGAAAGAAGGCAAAGTGAGAATACAAGTACAAATTCACTTTCATATTATATATGTATGGGGTAAGGCAGCAAGTAATAAAAAAGGATTCCTTAGCTTTTAAAGCCAAATCTCCAAAAAGATACATATAATATATGTTCTCAATATTCTAGCTTTTTGAGATTTAGCTCTCACTAAAATTATGATAATTAAATTACAGAAAAACACGAAATGGATTGGGCCAAGCATGCATTCTTTCAAGCGTAAGAAGCCACTAAACTGAAGTGACTATTAACATCATTTTCATTTAAGTGTGATCCCCATCCCATCACGCACACAACTTGCATGTATCACAATTAATTAATTCAACCATGTATATGCACATTTCACTATTTTCCAAAATTTCCCAAACCTATAATATATGTATCCACCTACTGCTAGCTCCTGCTTAATTATTTAATTAATTAATTAATTAGTCTTGCAACTAAATTTGTAATCTTACGGTAGATTTTCTTTAATTTCGTTTGATGTTAAATGTGTCTCAATTAAAAAAGCCAATTAATCATGAGGTAGAGTGAAAGTGATGTTTGGACCACGCTCCCTCCCTCCCTCTCTCCCTCTTCATATAATTATATATATATAATTCGTTCTCATATATCAATGATCAGTACTTTTATTTTATATAAAGATATGATTTGAAATGAGGACTATATATAATCGGTGCCCTTATTATGCTCCCAACTCCAGAAAATAAATAAATGGAGCAAGAGAGAAGTCGTTTTCCTAGAAACAGTATGCCACATATATATATATATATATATATATATATATATAATTGATTTCAGAGAAATCACAAAAAGAAAGCACAACAAAGACAAGGGAACCCCATTACTGTCCTTTGAGGTGTGGGGAGGGCTAAATCTAGCGAGCATCATATATAAACATGTATATAATATTGTGAGAGAGAGAGAGAGAGAGAGAGAGAGAGAGAGAGATACATATATATAGTGGGATGAAAGCAATTGTTATAAATTTTGATCATGGTCATCGCTCCAATCTTTGTGCAACTGTTTGGTTGAATATTATGATATTGAAAAGATATGTCGGTGATTAAGGAGCTGACTTGCAGTCATTCTATAAATTTATAATTATCTGAAAATGACATAACGATTAACCGCTGCCACATTTGTATATATATGATCCTCAACATCACTACTCAAATCACAGTAGTATGATTTATCACTCAAAACGCATATCTTGATATAATTATATATAAATGACGATGATCATTCCCATATCATAATTATTACTAATACCTTTAATTGCAATATTATATGTATAGTCAAATGATTCATCATAACAAACGAATCGACAAATGCATGCAACATATTAGTATAGCTTGAATTAATTAATTAATCATTTTGTTGTCTTAGAAAATGAAGGATGAATTAATTCCAGCAATCCAAGCAGTACTGGAAATCTTAAGTGTAGTTGAGAGAGGACAGCAGCAGATTCTATATATATATATATGTGTGTGTATGTGTGTGTGTGGTTCCACAAGATCGATCACAACAAGAATGCATTAAGTTGTACATTCTTTCTGAGCGTATTTATGCTAATTAATAAATCTGGATGAGTTGACTATTCTGCAAAATTATTTACGCCATGAATATAATGTGATGCCGACTTGAGTTGTTCATTCCACTATATATTTAGCATAGTGTTGAATGGCCCCTCAAATATTAGTCCGTATCAATTTATATATTATTAACAAAAGACCTAAGTGTCAAATTCACGTGATGTCCTAACTAGCACGGCTCCACCTATATTTCTACATAATTACTTATTATACAGTTAATGTACAGTGGCGAGCCAGAGCCAGGATTTTGTATATGGGTACGATAAATAATCATATAATCATAAACATAAAAAATATTTAATAATAAAAGTAGTACATTCCTAAACATTGTTCAATTTGAAAGCTATACACTTTTAAATACAAAAGAAAATTACATAGTTATATAATTTATTTTTAGGCGGGTCTTCATTTATTGAAAGCGATTGGCAACCTCATCATCGGAAACTTGTAGAAACATATCTCTCAATGAAAGTGAACAAACAATCATTCAAAAATTGATCTCCCATGCTATTTCGCAATTTATTTTTGATATAAGTCATTCTAGAAATGATGTTCCCAAAACGAGTCTCGGTGTAGAGGGGGGGGGATGAATACACAGAGATATAAAACTTTTCCAAGTTAAAACTTTTAAGAGTGAGCTCAGTTATGAATCCTGCTGACTTCTAGGAAGATGGTCAGGTCAGCTAGACTAATAACTCAGCTGACGGTGCGGAATGTGGTGGCTTGAAAACTTATTCGGTTTTATTATTTAGAAAAATTCGCTTGAAAATTTTAGGTTTCAGTTTCCACTTAAATAAGTTGTATGCACTTTGATAAAAACCAGCTGGCTGAGTCACACAGCCAAAATATATAAACTTTAAACAAATAACGTGCTGGATGATTTGGTTAGTTCTGCAGGTAAATAGATATCAGAGAAAGCAGTAAAGAACACCAAGAAATAACGTGGTTCGAAGTGAAACTCCTATGCCCACAGACCAGTTAAACTGGCGAATCCCTTAACCTTAGATTCACTGGCTTTACGAGCAGCCAGTCAGCTTGCAGCTCGGTTCCTTTGAGCTAGTTGTAGTTTACGCGAACTTGACGATGCTCCGATTATCGTTTTATCGGGTCGATCAAAATATATTTATAAACTACCTATGCCCACAACTAGGATTAGCTAGCGGCAAGTATAGGGTCGATCTCACGAGAAGTTGAGTGCAACATTCTCTTGGCTGTTGAGTGTCACTAAAAAGTTTATCTTGGACAACAGACACGTCTTGGCCAATATAGAAAATAAAAACATAAACAAATAAAATATAAATCTAGATCAAGGTTCGAATCAATAAACATAAACTCGACTCGGTCATAAGTGCAAATATTTTCACTACATGAATGCATCAATCGGTTATAGGCAGTAGAAAAGTAATAATGCCCCTACTGTCACGCGTCACGCACATTATTACCCCCACCTTTATATGCCCTTATGATTAAGAGTCATACCTGAGACCCCCAAACTAACTATCCTAACCTTAGATAACCACCCACGAATACACTTCAATAGATACATTGCCCAAAGAAGCATTAAGAATTAGGCAGACCCGAAAAAATCATTCCTCGTGCCCAAGAGCACGGACTACTCACCGACACCAGTTATACTTTCAGATGCAAGAGACACTCTATGTATTGACCCTGCAATTATTTGTGATCAAGACACCCTAGTTAACTAGTGATCAGTTATATTTTTACCAAGTTGCCCAAATCGTATTGGATTCAGACCTAGTGCTTCGGGAACAAACGCATGCAGATCACACCCATATTAGACCTCATGAATTATTAGTTTATGTTCGCTTCATCTTTCCCAAAACCAGATTTATAACTACCTAGATATAAAGTAAATAACAAGATAAAATAAATAAAAAGAAACTTACTTATTATTATGGGTATAATGCCGGAAAGAAAATACAATGATCGTTTGCCCCCTAAGGGGCAAACTCTCGAGAACAATTTAAATAAAACTCTAATCTAAGTACATGAAAGAAATTCTAGATATGAAGGGTTATGGGGAATGGAGAATAATAATGGCTTGAAGTGAAGTAGTATACTATATATAGAGCTACAAATCGTAGGTTAGAGGCTCAGCCCATAGGTTGGCTGGTCTAGAGTTAGGGTTGGGCGCAACTGTCATGTTTATCTCTTCCAGCATAATACACATAGCGCCCAAGATACCTTCTTTATTTAGAATGGATTTGATTTGAACGAATCTTCATGGATAAGGAATGAAATCAATCCTTCTTTATCTACTCATTGGATAAGGCCAAACCATTCCTTGTTCCGCACTCTTTCATGACGAATAGTTGGACCATCGTACGTATATTGCGCCCAATACAAGCACTCTTTCTCTTCTCTGTTCAGCCTTCGTCTCGCCCTCTACACTTTATGTCTTGTCCAAGATGGATGGAATTCCATACGGTACTTGAATTGGTCTGGATGTTTTCTATTGTGTCCAAGCTGCATGGTACTTTGCCTAAGATAAGAGCGATTATTATGTGACCATATGCTTCAATTTTGCATCAGAACCTCTTTCGCGGATGCACTCTTCTTATGGCCAAAATGGTACCTGTTCTGCCTAGAATGTCTTCGTCTTGCCCATAATGTGGTGCCTTCATAATGTGTCATTCTAGACACAAACACAAACACAAACAAAAAGACATACAAAAACTCGATCAAGACCCTAAAACAAAACATAAAAATGAGGTCAAATATGGGCTCATTAGTACTTCAACAAATGTGACCTCTCAAATTATGCGTTATGAGAAAACGTACACACTGTTTTCGCACGCAGTGAAAGCGTACTACTTCAACCTTGACTTTTCCTGTAACAATTCGAATTTTATTTTGTTAATTTCCTCATAGGAAGTATATATTTTATTATTTGTGCAATTATTTATTTAAGTCTTATAAGTCACGCCTAGAGTTATTGCATGAGCATAAGCATGAGTTTAAATTATTCAATTTGCATGGTCCGAAGCATTAATTTATGATTTTAAGCTCAAAGAAATTTTATGCATCAAATTTAATTTATAGAATGAAATAGATCTTTTAATCAAATTCTTATTAAAATATGATTCTTCAAAAGTGTACTTTTAAAAGTTTTGAAATAAAGTTTGTTTCCTTTAAAAGTTTAGCATTCGATTAAAATAAAAAGAGACCAAATGCAAAGTTTGTTTTTAGATATCTTTAAATAAATAAAATAAATTAGACTAAAGTCTTTTATTTATCCTAGCCTATATTTTTTTCCTCTAATTTATTCCGCCACATGTATCTCTCTACCCAAAAGTTTAATTGTTAGATATATATAAGCTTTGGTTTATTATTTAAGATATATACATTTATAAATTAGATTGTAATTTTCTTGTTCAATACGTAAAAAAAAAAGAGCATCCTTAGACTTCTAGTCACACTTATATTCTTTGGAAATCTTTTAGATTACAAATCCTTTGGAAATCTATTTTTTTTTCAGTTAAGATTATCTCTTGGTGATCTTTTCAATTAAATTCATGTTTATCCAAGAGTATCAAACTATTAGTATAAATACGTAGCCACCACTTCAAATCTCTTCACACCAAAAATTTCAATCTTAACCCAAGCAAGGTGTGAAGGTATTTACTCTCTTTTCCTTCTTCGTCTGGCTGGTTTATTAATAAATGGAGGAATATAAGTCAGCCGAGAGGGAGTCGAAAGGTGGGGACTCGGCGGCACCGGCGACGGTGTCTATGCTCATTGTCTACCATTCTTCCTCTTCTCCTTGATGTTTTTTTTCTTCCTTTTGTTTTCTGTAATTGTCTTATTCCATCTCTATTTTGTATTTTCCTCAAATGACTTTATCACTCTTCTTTTCTCTGTCGTATCATTCTTATTTGCCGATAACTAAGTTAAAAAGAAAAAAAACTTTGAGAATGGTGCACTGTATTTTCTTTCAAGTAAACTATTCCTTTTAAATACCCAAAGTTTTGCCCTGGTCCCACTTCTACATTTTCTAATTTTTTACGTAGCTATCTTGTATCAATATGCATATATTGATACATAATATAAGTTGCAGTAAAAAGGTGGTCAAAATTTGTTAATAAATTGACTATTTCCTTTTGTACGTGTATATATGTATAAACTAATGATAAGCTATATTTTTTTTTATATATAAGTATGATACTCTCCTTCATGCATGTTACGAATTTCTTTTAGTTGGAAGAAAATAATTAAGTCCATATGTTTCATTTCTAGGCAAGGCGCTCACGGCTTAAGTATTTAATTGCAGCTTTTGAATCGTATCAAGTCAAAAGAAAGTTAAGGTGGGGTTAAAGTTTGACAAACATGGATTTTTCACGTTGAATAGGGTGCATTTGATGCTATTTGTTAGTGAAAATTATGTTTGTGTAAGCTTTTCTCTTAGTTTATCTTTATTTTGTGAGGATTTACGCTTGTTTGCAAGTTTTGGAATAAATGCAGAAAATTGGAGACACTTATAGAGTGAAGGAGCTTGGAATGACGTAGAGGAGTTCAATAGGAAGACGTAGGAAGAAACGAAAGTCAATTCAGAGTTCGAACGAGCTAAAAAGATGAAGAGCGCAACATGACTTCCGACCGCGGAAAAAATGATACGTGAAGGCATTTTTGAAGAAGGGCACACGCGGTTCAACCCGCAGTCAAAAACTTGTTCACCTTTTAATTATGCAAATATTAACCGCAAGTGTACGGTGTATATGTAGAAAATGGCAAGCAAGGTCGTATCCACGGAGACTAATTTTCAACACTTATGATTACTATTACTACGTCGTTCTAACCTATTTACACTAATCGATTTTTGATGGGCAATTACTAAATCAAACGAGCAAGCAATTTAAATTCAATTAAAGAATTGCTAAAATTAACAATTAAAATGGGAGAAGAACTCGAGAAAGAAGCTATCCTAGGGATCAAACTTAGGTGGATTCATAATTAGACTTCAATTAACTTAACCAATTTAAGACGAGATTAAACATATTTAGGGCGATCTCGATTTCACTTTAGCCTCCTCTCAGACGACTACGGTCGTCGATTATAAGCCAATTATGCTGTCTCCGATCACTAAGTTAGCCTACAACTCCTAACGGCTCCTAGGATAAAAAAGCCCTCACTCCTAATCTCAACCTCTCTGTTTGTTGAAAAGACGTGCTTTGAGTGCCTATTCTAGCATTAAATCTCATCTCTCGATTCTTGATTCAACGCCAATTAAAAATGCCCAAAAGATGGCCAATCAATCAAGCACAAATTCAAATCAAGCACACAAGGAAATATGAATAAACTCATCCATAAATTGGTCAAATCAACATCCATCTGATGAACCCAATTTTGTGTTCATATTTCTTGTGTTTTGTCTTTTCTTTTTGTGTCTTTATCGAGTCAAAGTGTGTCTGGGAGGACACAAAGTTGAGAGAAGGTGTGCAGGGAAGAACAGGTTGGATGTTGGGCACATCCGGTGGAAAATCTGTTGTTGAGATGCTGAGATGGAGATTCGATGCAAATGGGCAAAGGGCTGGAAGCTTGTAGCTGAGCAACAACGATAACAGCAAATCTACCAGTCAAGAAGCACCTCCCCATATTCCTTAAGCCAATAGAGAGAGCACCCGGAGGAGTCAGGATCTTGGGAAGCATGGAAGCAGGACATGATGCAGACAACGAAGGCAAGATATGGGTCGAGAAGCAGCAACATATTTCTTTTTCTCCAAGAAAGAGGATAAGGATCGAAGATTTCTTTCCTTATCCTAGACGAGCCTGGTCAATGACGATATCTACCGAGAAGGAAAGAGGATCTGCGGTGGTCTTTAAAAGGAAGGAGATGCCATGGTTGGGAGGAGTCCTTGCCCTACAAGGATTCCAACTTAACCCTAAATTCATCGCCTATATATATAGGGCCGACCATATCTTGTACGATATACGATTTTTAGGGTTTTAGTCTACAATTTACTTTGAGAGTGCGAGGAAGAAACAAGTCCTACGGGCGATTTTACTTTTAAGTTTCGTTTTATATTTTCTGCGTTTAATTCGTAGCTGTTGGCAAGAAGTCCAGACTTCAGTTGTTGACTTGCGCTGTTGAGCAGCGACCAGTTTTAGTTTTTATTCAAGTATGTTTTCTTTTAATCATGCTGTGCTTTCGTTTATGAGTATGTCTAGCTAAATTTAATTGTTTGGATTGGAGAAGATGATGTGATCCGAATTACTCGTTCTAAACTCGTGAGATCTAATTGTTTGAGTTCGTTGCATGATTTTATTCCTGAAACACTTAGGATTAAATCTAGACTTAATTGATATTGACATATACTTGATCACCATCTGGATATTGAGATTAAGTAACTAACAGGATTTGGGGTTAAATTCGAGAGAGTCTCTCGTGTCCAAGAAGGTAGTAAGTGATGGAGAGTAGTCGGTATCTGATACCTCTTGGCTATCTTGGGAACTTTAGTTCTTAATGCCTTTTGGGCAGCAGCGTTGCTGAAATGTCTTCGTGACGTTGTTGATCGAGAAAAGAGATCTTGCCTTCTGGACAATCTGTAAAATTGAATGGATCTAGGGCTTAAATTAATCTTTGCTTAAAACCAAGTGATAAAGTCTTGTAATTGAATATTATTGCATCGATGAACGAGTAAGAGCAATAAGGATCATTGATTCGAATCCAATCCAAGCATCTTTTGTTATTTGATAATTTTCTTTGTTAAGTTACAGGTTTTTGAGATACATCTCGACCACAAACCCTATATTGAGTACCATCTGAAGAATAGGCTACGCCGGTTCCCTAGGGTTCGACCCCACTTGCCATAGCTACGCCTTGTTGGGCAAGAGAAGAAATTTATTTGTGCGAAGTGTGAAACGACGCTTTCGTTAAATTGGCGCCGTTGCCGGGGAACTGGTTTTTCAAGCTAGTTCTATTCTTCGTGGCTTGAGCTCAGTTTATGCACCCACACCAGACACGAAGGAAAGGTGATCATGTGGATTACGGTGCCTCTCCGGAGAAGGTAGCAAAGCAAAACATAGCAAGAAAGCAGAAAGGTATCGAGGAGAACGTCGTCAACAAACCTCCGTCGGTCCCGGTCGAGACAGGAGACGAGGAACTTGTTGGGCACGATCTGCCCAATTATAGTTCTAGTTCAGGAAGTGAGCGATCAGAGTCTGCATCAACAACCGCCACATCAGAAATTCAGTCGGTAACCATGGTAGAACGCACCATTAGGGAGATCATGTTCCCTGAGGACAAGGCCATCAAACCATCGAGCATAGCCTTGATGGTCCCTGAGCTGGGTCTTTGGTGTAGGGGGGTGAATACACCAAAGATAAAGTTTTGAAAACTTTTTGCAAGTTTAAAACAGAGTTGGTGAGCTCAGTTATAAATCCAGCTGAGGAGAGTCAGCTGGGCAAATAATTCAGCTGTCGATGCGGAATGTGGTGGTTTGAAAACTTAGCTCGGTTGGTTAGAAAAACTCAGCTTGAAAAGATTATCTTTACGTTTTCGGCTTAGTCATGTTGTGCAACTTTCAGAAAGACACAACTATCTTTGGAGAGCAGTTGTGTATGCAGTTTTAATAAAATATGCAATGAGATGATAAAGTTAGTATTAAAGCTGAAGATAAAGAGAAATAAAGAACACGAGATTTTTACGTGGTTCGGAGTAACACCTCCTACGTCCACGACCAGATTCACTGGTAATTCACTACCACTTGGTTTCCAAGTACCAAGAAACTTCACAACTCTAACCCGAGCTGTGTTCCAACAGTTTGCGGGCACTGTCAAGCCTAACCTTCCAGTTTACGGGAACTGAAAAAACCTTACAGACACTTTAATTTCTCACTTCAAGCAAGCGTAACCTTGACCTAACCTTTCTGGGTAAAGAGGGGTTTGGTTTGGGGTTCCAACTATGAACGAGTTCTTACAATTAAGAACTTTAAAGTTAGATGAACTCGTTCAAGATCTAGACTTAAGATACACAATAAATTCTGCCTAGGGATCAGACGAAAAACTAAGCAGTTTCTGGAATAGAAACACTTTAAGATAAAGTGTTCTTTGAACTATGTAGAACTGCTTGAGAGCTATTGAAGGCTTTGAGATTTTTCAGAGAATGAAAGCTTGTAGAGAGTTTTTTTCATTTTTGATCCTGAGGTTGAAGACGGGTTTATATAGGTAGAGATTTAAGACTAGCCGTTGGAAGAGCCGTTTGAATCTTACCTACTCTTCTTAAATTCGATATCTACCGTTGGGTGATTCTGCACCTGTCTTCATTTGTGTCACATCCAAGGTTCTGAAGTCTGGGATGCTAATTCGGCAATCCCTCATTGGTCGAGGCATGTTGACTTCCTCTGACACCGGGATCTTCTACCTCTAGAGCTGGCTTTCAGAATCAGAGCTGGATTGGGCAAACTGACTTGAAGTGATGTCTTCAGAGTTAGTTCCCTTTGTTCCCTTTGTCTGCTGCCTTCTGCTTCTGCTGTCTTCCGCTTCCTGAACCTGTAAACCTAGAAAATCTAGAGCTCAAACATGCGAGCTGGAAAACACTACTTAGGTTGAAGCGATCATCTATTCGGTTGGAGAATCAGTTGGGTTTTGGTATTAAATCAAAACTTCATAATTTTCCCAACAATTTCCCTCTTTTTGATGATGCCAAAACCTAACTGAGACAACTTATGACGCAGAGAAAATTGTATTTTATTAATGTAAAAAAAATTACATCATAAAACAGGAAAAAGAAAGAAAGAGGAAAAAAATCTTCAGTCTTCAATCCCAGTTGGCTGGGTCTTCTCTTCTGCATCCGCTGCTTCTTTCTTTTGACTCGTTTCTTCTTCAGCTGATTCAGCTGGTTCCTCTAGCTCAGTAGTTTACCTTCTTTGTCTCATTCTATTCCCCCCTTTTTGGCATGATCAATCAAGGTGGGAGATAGAAAACATCAGCTGTTGCGATGTCTTAGATTTGGCAATACTGTGGTTTTCAGCTCTGAGCAGCGAGGTCTGGAGTCTCGGTGGCTCAACTGTTGCATTAGCTGGCTCTTCTTCAATAGCATAAGCCTCAGCTGTGATTGCAGACACAGCGTCTTTGGCTTGTTTCAGCTGTGGCGGTCTAGCTGAGTGTTGGAGGTATGAGTTGGCACTAGAGATAACATCTTCTGAGTAGGGCACAACTTCATTAGATTGAATGAGAAAGTCTGATTCGGCACTTGAGTATTCCCCTTTCACTTCTGAAGTGATGGGTATGGGGTTCAGCTCATGTTTTCATCATTCAGCTGTAAGTGATCATCGGCTGGATGATGTTTTCCACTTGAGCTTGGTGTAGGGGCTTGAGCTCCAACTTTAATGAGTAGATCTCGAAGCTGGTGTCCCTGTTGAGCTGAAGAAAATTGAGGAGAAGGCGGTTGAAGTATTCCATCTGTCGTAGGGTTTAAGCTTAGTTGACCAGCTGGAATACGTCGTTGCGGCGTTGTTGATGACGATGTTCACGCAGGCGCATGAACTTCTTCTCAACCGTAAGAAACCACCGCTTGAGGGCCTTCTGCTCCTCGGAGAGTAATTACGAATTCTCTCTTAATGTCAGCTGGCTTCCCGGCTGACTGACTGAGCACCTTTGACTTGAGTCTTCTGTTTGAAGACGGTGCTTCAGCTTGTTTTGTCACCTCAAGTTGTTTCCGATTCCCACCTGGGAAGGAAGTAGATGCATGCTGCTTTGTCTCATGCATCTTTTTTTGTACCTCCTGTGGCGGAGCAAGAGCTTTGACATAACTGCTCTTAAAGACTCCGTCTTTATCAATATCTCGTCCAGTTCTGTTGATGTTGATTTTCGCATCCCAGGGAGTTGTATGTCCCGTTTTCTCTTTTATTTTAAGAGAAACAGTGGGGCGGGGGAGGTCTTTTTCCTTTGACATTCCCAGGAAGATTTCTGCAGCTTCCTGTTGAATGTTCTTGAGCTTTGCAATCCCCCACGGCATTAGACCAGATCTGTCGATGGGCATCACCTTCTCCTGGAACTCCGTCTTCTAGAGGTTCCTGAGAGTTAAGCAACTCTCATCTTGAAGCTTTGACAGATTCTTCATGTTTGATTGGCTTCTGGAGATATCTTTCTAGATTCCATGTTCTTCTTCTGCAACTTTTGTTAGTGGAACAAATAATACCAATTGAAGGAAGAAGAAAGAGTGCCGAAAGACTTTTTAGGGATTATGAAAAAATTTGCGTATCTCTTCTATCATATTTATATCAACTTTCTTGATGAATGGACGATCAAGATTTGTAGTTTGATAAGAAGATCTACGATTGGGAGTAATTCTCGCGTCATGTCAGTTTTGACACGAGAGGGGACGGTTGGGGCGTTTTGACTTTTGCCTCGAAACTCCCGTGTTTCAGTTCTTTGCAGACTTTTTTTTAATTAGGTTTGATTAGAAATGACAAGATATGATTTGACTAAAAGCAGAGTGAGTAGGTGTAGTTAATGATGTTGCAAACCTCTCAGCTGATCATTGTAGTCAGCTGATACCTCGGTTAAGTGTTTGTGCTGAGTGATCGTTTTTCCAGCAGGTTCCCCCTCAGTTGAATAATCCTTCAACTTAGGCGTCTGGCTGAGCTTGATTCTTTCTCGGCTGTTACCAGTGATGTTGATTCTGAATTCCAGCTGTCTGCTTCCATTTGGCTGGGTCTGCTTCCATTCAGCTGGGTCTGCTTCCATTCAGCTGGGTGAAGCATCGTCTGGGTTGAGTAATCCAAGTAATCCACACAACATTTTGAATCTTGTTTCTATCAGCGGCTTTGTGAGTATATCAGCCCGCTGAATGTTTGTGTGAATTTTCTCAACAATCACATTCTTCTTTTCCACGTAATCTCTGATAAAATGATGACGTACGTCCACATGTTTGCACCTTGTGTGATGTACTGGATTCTCTGATATAGCAATCGCACTTGAGCTATCACAGAAAATTGGAACTTGTCCAGTTTGCACTTCATAGTCATCCAGCTGATGTTTCAGCCAGAGAATTTGTGAGCAGCAGCTTCCAGCTGCCATATATTCTGCTTCAGTTGTGGAGGCTGCGACGCACGTTTGCTTTTTTGAAAACCATGAAATCAACTTGCTTCCTAGGAACTGACAAGTTCCTGAAGTTGATTTTCTGTCCAGCCGATCTCCAGCGAAGTCTGAGTCTGAATATCCAGTTAGCTGTAAATTATCTTCAGCTGGGTACCACAATCTAACATTCTGAGTTCCTTTGAGATATTTGAGAATGTTATTGGCTGCTTGCATGTGTGCTTCCTTTGGATCAACTTGAAATCTGGCACACACTCCGACTGCGAAAGAGATATCTGGACGACTCGCTGTTAGATACAGCAGGGAACCGATTATCCCTCTGTATTTGCTGGAATCCACTGAGTTTCCTTCAGTTCCAGGTTCAATTTTCCAGTTGGTGTTCATCGGAATCTTTACAGTTCTGCTGGATTGAACTCTATACTTGGCGATCAAGTCTTTCACGTACTTGGATTGATTTATAAAAATCCCTTCTGCTGATTGCTTGACTTGAAGTCCTAGGAAGAAGCTCATTTCTCCCATCATAGACATTTGGAACTGTTCTGACATCATCTCTCCAAATCTTTGGCATAAGAATGTTGATCTTGATCCGAAGATGATGTCGTCTACATAGATTTGAACAACCAGGATGTCTTCTCCTGACTTGATGGTGAAGAGAGTTCTGTCTACTGATCCCTTCCTGAATCCTTTGGATACAAGGAAGTTTGATAGAGTATCGTACCAAGCTTGAGGTGCTTGCTTCAATCCATAAAGTGCATTCTTTAGCTTGTAGACTTTATTTCCTTCTACTTCAAATCCTGGAGGTTGATCAACATAGACATCTTCTTTGATTTCTCCATTTAAGAATGCACACTTCACATCCATTTGATAGACCTTGAATTTGTGATGTGCTGCATAAGAGAGAAAGAGTCTGATTGCTTCCAATCGCGCTACTGGAGCAAATGATTCTTCGAAGTCAATTCCTTCCTGCTGGGTGTATCCCTTGGCAACCAGTCGAGCTTTGTTTCTGATGATGACTCCAAGGGTATCCAGTTTGTTCTTGAATATCCATTTAAGTCCTATGACATTGACTTCTTCAGGTCTGTCGACCAATTCCCAGACACCATTTCTGAGGAATTCATTCAGCTCTTCCTGCATGGCATTTGTCTAGGGCAAGCTCTTTAAAGCTTCGAGAATTGATTGTGGCTCCGGAACTTGAGCTACGTAACATGCCATTAGAGCTGTGTCTTCATCATAGACTGTCAGTTCTAGCTCTACTGAGAGTTGAGCTGTGTCAGCTGCTTCTTGATGATCCGAAAAAACTTGAGCAGCTGAGCTTCTGGTTTTGACTTGGTCAGATGGTTCTCCAATGATTGCTGATGATGGATGATCTTCATTCCATCTTCTTCTTTTTCGAATTTTTTCTTCTAGCTGATTGATGCTAGAAGTGGCAAGATTTCGTCTGGCTTGGAGTTGTTCTGGAGTTAAGTCTTGAGAATGACTCTCTCTTTGGATTGAGTGTTGAGGTGACTTCTGTAGAGGCTCTGCTGGAGATGGAGCTGGGGATTCAGCTGTGTCTGGATTTCCAGCTGATGACATTCCCCATTGATTTGGAGTTGGAGATTCCTCTTGATTTCCAGCTGGTGGAGCTTCCTGATTGATTTGAAGTTCCTCTTCTGGCTCATCATCCCAAATTAATGGTTCGGCCAGATTTCTGATTCAATTTTCTTGAGCTCTTGTCTGAGTCTGCCTTGAAGATTCTCCTTCATTTCATCGTTTGATAGAGTCTCTATATTCGAATGATGATTCGTCAAAGGTAACATGTGGAGTTACTTCGACCGTTTGAGTTCTTCTGTTGAAGACTCTGTATGCTTTACTCACAGCAGAATAACCAAGGAATACTCCTCGGTCAGTCTTCGCGTCGAACGTCTTGAGCTGTGTTTTTCCATTGTTTAGGATATGACATTATGATCCGAAGACCTTGAAATATCCAATGTATGGTGTTCCGTTGTTCCATAGCTCATACGGCGTCCTTCCTTGCCTTAATGTGAGTAGGGAGGGATTCTGAGTGAAGCAAGCTGTGTTGATTGCTTCGACCTAGAACTTCTTTGGAATGGCAGAGCTGGCTAGGATTGAGGTAGCTGCTTCTTTGAGAGTTCAGTTTCTTCTTTCTGCTACACCATTTTGCTGAGGTGTGCGTGCTGCTGAGGTTTGATGTTGAACTCCGTTCTTCTCGCAGTATTCATAAATAGTTTCATTCAGAAACTCTGTTCCTCGATCTGATCTTATTGACATTATCTTGCACTCCTTCTGAGTTGACAATCTTTCCAGCAGGATTGACAGCTTTGTCCTTGTTTCGCTCTTCTGGTACAGGAATGACACCCATGTGAATCTTGAGAAGTCATCCACTACGACCAGAGTATATTTTCTGCCATTGAAGCTTGCTGGAGTAACTGGTACAAAAAGGTCTATGTGAAGGAGTTGAAGTACTCGATCAGTTGACTGAACTGGCTTGAGAGAGAATGAAATTCTTGTTTGTTTTCCTTGTTGACACGCGCTGCACATATGACTTTTGTCATATACTTGATCTGGAATTCCATTAGTGAGCTGGTTCCTAGCCAATTTGTTGATTGTCTTGAAGTTGAGATGGTTCAGCCGTCTGTACCACAACCAGTTGACTTCATTGCTGTTTTTCGATACAAGACAAGTCTCCGGAGGGCTGCTGTTCCAGTCAGCGAAATACATGTTTCCTTTTCTTTTCCCTCTTATTAGTATCTGCTTGGTTTTCCTGTGCTTCACTGTGCATCCTTGTGCATCAAACTTGACAAAAAAACCGTTGTCGCAGAATTGGCTAATGGAAAGCAAGTTATGTTGCAGTCCTTGTACATAAGAAACATTTGGGATCATAACATTTTTAGTTTTAAATGTACCATAACCTTTGGTTAGGCCTTTGGAGTTGTCACCAAATGTTACTTGAGGGCCTGGACGCTCGATATATTCCTGGAGTAGATGCTTTAAGTGCGTCATGTGCTTGGAGCATCCACTGTCCAAGTACCACAGCGTTCTCATCCACTCCTCAATGGTGTGTTGATCCCTTGCAACCTATACAAAAGATCAAAATTTAGGTACCCAGTTTTAATTGGGTCCTTGTGGGTTAGACAGAGATCCTTTAACGATCCAGATCTGCTTGATGACTCGAATTGGGTCATTTGATCTGATAATTCTTCCAGCTGAGTCGATATACACATTCATTGTGTTCTTCGGTTGTTGCTGGTGGGGTCTTGATCTCTGTATCTTCCCGGCTTGATGTCTTGGTCTCTTTTGGTATCCTGCTGAGTACCCAGCTGAGACGTTCATTTGTCTCTGCTGTCTCTTGTGATACCTTGGCTGGAATTGATTCTCCAGCTGGTGATCATATGAGTGATATCCAGCTGGATATCTCCTCTGATATCTCGGTTGATATCTTTCGACGTCTTTATTCTTTATTCTTTGGTATCTGTAATGTCCAGCCTGTTGTCTTTGTTGAGGTTGAGCACGTTGCTGTCTGTTTTGAGCTTGAGGTTATCTCACAACTGGCCTTCTTGATGCCTGCTGTGTCCTTGATGGAGCTTGAGGATGTCTCACAGCTGGTCTTCTTGATGCCTGCTGTGTCCTCAATGGTTGTTGCTGGGTTGCTGGAATTTGGTTCTCTTTTGCTCGTACAAACATTACATTTGTTCCACTCGTGGAGGCAATGTTTGTGGCATCCTTTAATTTATTGTATCCCAGTCCCGCTCTGAGTGTTGCTGGACGTTGTGCACTTATAATCTCGTCCATTGTTGATGTGGCTTTGATGAGAGCTACTATCTTCTTAGACAGTATCTCTTCGGTACTTTTCAGCTCGATGATCTCAGCTGACTTCTTTTCCACTTCAGCTGTGGCCTTTTCCAAATCTTCCATCAGCTGTTTCTTGTCATAGTAGAAGTCCTTCATCAGCTGATCTTGTTTCACTATTTTGTCTTTTAGTGAAACGACTTCCTTTTGGATCTGTGACGTATCAGCTGCTTCTGATACCCTTTTTCTTTCCAGTTCCACCTTTAACTCGGCATTCTCACACATTACGACGTCAAGGATTTCTTGAAGCTCCTTGGAATCGTTCATAACCTTCTCTACTAGACTCCAATCAGGTAGCCCTGATTCTGAAACCTGTGTAGAGTGTTCATGTGATGGTGAGAGGTTAGAAAGATTTTGAGTTCTAGACATTACCTCATCTTCATCGATGCCGTCTGTTTGTCCCATGAAGCATGTATCCCAATCAGGTTCATCACGAGCCATCAATGCTTCTTCTTCTGAGTCTGAAAATGGCATGTGATCTTCTATTTTGTTGCATTCCGACTCCTCGTCTGTGATGTAGGCTCTCCTTCTGTCAGCTGCCTTTGCTTTCAGTTGGTCTTTATCTTTCTTAGATAGCTTCGGACAGTCTAGCCGGTAGTGTCCTGGTTCCTTGCATTTGAAACAACCTTCTTCTGTTCGTTTGTCAGCTGACTTCTCATTAGCTGCTGTGTACTTATCTCTGTAAGTTCTTGCGAACTTCTTGTACTTGCCCTTGCTGGTGTTGAGTCTGTTGTAGTTTTTGACCAGCATGGCTATTTCTTCAAGTAGCTCTTCCTTGCTCATATCCTTCTTGTCCTTCTTTGAGGACTCGGCTGTCTGCATGTATGAGGATTTTTCAGAGTTGGCTCTGAATGCAATCTCCTTCGGCGCAGGTGTCAGCTCTCCATCATTCTGATTGCTTGAAGATTCTTTCATGGTAATCTTCAAGTTGTATTCGTTGGCTTTGAGCAGGGAGAATAATCTTTCAGTTGAAAGATCGCCCAAGTCACTTCAACTTTGGTGCACTACCTTATATGTGTTCCATTCAGCTGAGTGTGCTGAAAGGACTTTTAGATTTTTTTCTCGCTGGGTGTATTTCCCAGTTCTGATAGTTTCTATTTCTACCACTATATTGGAGAATCTGAGTTCCATCCATTCGATGGACTCGTTGACAGTCTGCTTGAAGTTATCAAACTTCTGGCAGGCGATTGTGAATTTATTTTCTTTAATCTCTTCAGACCCTTCGCATAGCTTGGCCAGGGTTTCCCACATCTCCTTTGCAGTTTCGCAGTTGATGATTTTGCTGAGGTAGGCGTTGGAGACTGTTGATGAGATGGTGTTCCTTGCAAAGCTGTCTAGTCCAGCTTATTTCCTTTCTTCTGATGTATGCTCACTCTTTGGCTTGGGAATAGGCTGATATGTTTGCTGTCCACCATCTTGAGCTGGAACAAGCTCGTTTCCTTGTTTGTAGATAATGATGGGTCTGTCTGTGAAGACATCCCACATCATGTCATGATGCGCACAGAGAAAGCTTTTTAATCTGAACTTCCAGATTGCGTAATCATCGACCGAGAAGGTGGGAAGATTCCTGTTAAGATAAGAATCCATAGAAATATGCACAGTAATAATATGAGTTTTTCAATAAAGAGGATCTGTTCAGTTGACCACTGACAGATTATCAAGACAAATCTCTTGATTCAGAACCAGCGGTCTTTTGAACCACTGCTCTGATACCAATTGATGGTCCCTGAGCTGGGTCTTTGGTGTAGAGGGGGGGGGTGAATACACCAAAGATAAAATTCTGAAAACTTTTTGCAAGTTTAAAACAGAGTTGGTGAGCTCAGTTATGAATCCAGCTGAGGAGAGTCAGCTGGGCAAATAACTCAGCTGTCGGTGCGGAATGTGGTGGTTTGAAAACATAGCTCGGTCCCTGAGCTGGGTCTTTGGTGTAGAGAGGGGGGGTGAATACACCAAAGATAAAGTTCTGAAAACTTTTTGCAAGTTTAAAACAGAGTTGGTGATACCAATTGTTGGTCCCAAGACGGATACCATGGTGTAGAGGGGGGGTGAATACACCAAGGTTTAAAAAACTTTTCCATGTTAAAACTCTTTTCAGAGAGCTGGCTGTGCTTGATCCAGCTGGATCGATGCTTGATCGACACATCTGGCTGTGTGAGTGTGTGTGCGGAAGTTGGTGGGTTTGGAAAGTCCGTCTGTTGCTTCAAACCATATTGCAAAGCTCTGTTTCACTTTTCAGTTAATCAGTTTAAGCAGCTTGAAATGTATGCTTGAGAGGTTAGTAAAATGTGTAAAACAAAGCGATAAATAACAAAGCAATTTTAACGTGGTTCGGAGTAACACCTCCTACGTCCACGACCAGATTCACTGGTAATTCACTACCACATGGTTTCCAAGTACCAAGCAACTTCACAACTCTAACCCGAGCTGTGTTCCAACAGTTTGCGGGCACTGTCAAGCCTAACCTTCCAGTTTATGGGTACTGAAAAAACCTTACAGAATCTTGATTTTCTCGCTTCAAGCAAGCGTAACCTTGACCTAACCTTTCTGGGTAAAGAGGGGTTTGGTTTGGGGTTCCAACTATGAACGAGTTCTTACAATTAAGAACTTTAGAGTTAGATGAACTCGTTCAAGATCTAGGCGTAAGATACACAATAAATTCTGCCTAGGGATCAGACGAAAAACTAAGCAGTTTCTGGAATAGAAACACTTTAAGATAAAGTGTTCTTTGAACTATGTAGAACTGCTTGAGAGCTTTTGAAGGCTTTGAGATTTTTCAGAGAATGAAAGCTTGTCGAGAGTTTTTTTTGTTTTTGATCCTAAGGTTGAAGACGGGTTTATATAGGTAGAGATTCAAGACTAGCCGTTGGAAGAGCCGTTTGAATCTTACCTACTCTTCTTAAATTCGATATCAGTCGTTGGGCGATTCTGCACCTGTCTTCATTTGTGTCACATCCTAGGTTCTGAAGTCTAGGATGCAGATTCGGCAATCCCTCATTGGTCGAGGCATGTTGACTTCCTCTGACACTGGGATCTTCTGTCTCTGGAGCTGGCTTTCAGAATCAGAGCTGGATTGAGCAAACTGACTTGAAGTGATGTCTTCAGAGTTAGTTCCCTTTGTTCTGCAATTTGGACCAAATTGCCTTGAACTCAGCTCGATTAATCTTCAGCTTGATCTTCAGCTGGATCATGCTCTGTTTTGAACTCAGCTCAGCTGGAAAACACAGCTGATAGGTGACTTCTGCTGTAAACACAGCTGGGTTGTCTGCTGCTTCTGCTTCCGCTGTTGTTCCGCTTCCTGAACCTGTAAACCTAGAAAATCTAGAGCTCAACACAGGCGAGCTGGAAAACACTACTTAGGTTGAAGCGATCATCTATTCGGTTGGAGAATCAGTTGGGTTTTGGTATTAAATCAAAACTTCATAATTTTCCCAACAAGCCTTGCCCGCGATCAATACTAACTGGGAACTCAAACATTCGCTGATCCAGATATTGCCCAAATTCAGCGATCATCCAGGAGAAGATCCACAAACCCATCTCCAAAACTTTGAGATGGCATGTGGAACAGTCAGAAACACCACACTTCCTGCCCGGAATCAGGATGTGAATGCTGCTGCCCAAGACCGATTTCCAGATTATGGTTACTCACATTCCCCTTTTCACTTCAAGATGGGGCACGAGAGTGGCTCTACACCCTACCAGAAGGCAGCATTGACACTTGGAGAAAAATTCAGCAAGCCTTCATTGAAAAATACATTCCGATTACTCGTATACAAAGTGGGAGGAATGCATTATCCTCACTAAAGATGGGCACCAATGAGTCTCTCTATGACTACCATGAGAGATACAAGAAGTTTTTATCAAGATTTCCTCAACATCGGATTGAGGAGATAGATTTGCTCGATAACTTCTTGAGAGGATTGCGAGCATCAGAAACGAAGTACATCATGGCAGCATGTGGAGGAGGAACAATCAACAAAACTCCTTCCGAGGTGTTTAGGACGATCGCAGACATGGCAGAGCAATCAAGAGATGAGGATGAATTGCCTAGAGGAGGAGCATATGAAGGTGGCAGGAAAGGTTCTGACGATTTGGTCAACACCATGAAGGAATATATGGCCAAGATGGATGACAAATTTGATATGTTGACCAAAAGGATAAACGGGAAAGAAGTCACAAAGTCTGTAAAAAGTTGTGAAGTTTGCCAAGAAAAAGGCCATATTACATCAGACTGCCCTAATTGGTTCGTAGAAGAAGGGGAGGAAGTCAAGGCCCTGTGACAAAATCATCAAGGGAATGGTGGGCAGCAACAACAGAGGTACAACTATGGCAACAACAACTTTGGCTTCAGACAGCACGAGAACCTGAGATATGGCAATAACCATTATCAGTAGGCTCCTGCCCACCAACAAGCTCAGCAACATAATCAACAACAGCAGCACCCCTATACACCTCCACATCGAGATCAGAACAAACCTGAGTTCATGAAGGACACAATCGATCGTTTTACTCAGGAGAATCAGAAATTGAGGAAGGATTTGATAACTTCCAACTCGAGAGTTGAGGTACATCCAATAACCTTCAAGCTCAACTAACTCATATTGCCCAAACATTGTCTAAGCTTGTAGAGGATAAAACCGAGAGGCTTCCTGCCCAAGTGGAGGTAAATAGAGAACAAGTCAACGCAGTAATGTTAAGAAGTGGAAAGAAGTTGCCTGAGGTGTTGCCCAAAACCAAACCGAAGGAACCAATCCAACTGGAGCAAGCCAAGATGAACATCATCGATGTTCTTGAGATGTATGATGAGCTGAAGGCTAAGAAAGATGCTGCGATGTTGACCGGGAAGTCCCCAGTGTTTGATTCAAAGGAAGAAGAGGACCTGTTTGAGTATGTCAAGATGGAGAGAAACAAGATGACTCACATTCAGGACATTATTGCGGAGGAAGAAAATGATGAGAGGATGTACGAGAAGCTGAGGTTTGAGAAAGAAAAGATGGACTTGGCCAAAAGGACTTGTGATTCTTCCCCTAAGCCAAAAGCCCCCTACCCCAGACCTTTTGCCCCAGATCGTGAGCAGCAGGAGCTCAATGACATGATGGAGGTGTTTAAGAAGGTAGAAATAAACCTACCCCTGTTGTTGGCATTAAAGTCGATGCCTAAATGTGCTAAGTTCTTGAGAGAGATGAGCATGAACAAGACAAGATATCCAGATGATGCCCGTTTTCACATGGCGAATGTGTCTGCTATGATGAACCCCCACATCCCGATCAAGCAAAAGGATCCAGGGATGTTCACCATACCATGCACAATCGGCACCACCATTATTCCAAGGGCCATGATCGATTTAGGAGCATCAATCAATGTCATGCCAAGAGTCATGTTCGATGAGATGAGATTTGGTCCCATAGCACCAACACGAGTCGCTATCCAGCTTGCCGACTTGTTAGTGGTTTACCCCGATGGATTGTTAGAAGATGTTTTGGTTCGAGTAGGAGATCTTTTGTTTCCTGCTGACTTCTATGTTCTTAACATAGGGAAGCGGATAACAAAGAACCCAGTGATCTTGCTCTGGAGGCCGTTCTTGAGGACAACAAGAACCAAAATTGATTATGATACTGGGAGGTTGATTGTTGAGATAGCAGGCGAGGTGGTAGAATTTGACACTTATAGCAAAACCAGATTGATGCCTTGGAGTTCGTCAATAACCTTAACTTACTCGAGGAGCGAGTAGAAACAGTCAAAAGCTTGAATTGTTTTTATAAAGATGATTGTGAGGATGAGATTGATGGAGAGCGAGAAGAACTATCTCAAGAAGGTGAGGATGAGATAATAGAAGAATTTTTGAGACAGAATGTTCTTGAGCAGAGTTCCGACGAGCTAACAGTGGACGATCTTGCCCAAGAAGACGAACAGGAAGAGGTTCAGGTGTGCAACTATGTCAGGTTTCCGGGCAACATACCTCAGGAGTTTGAACAGCTCCACATCCCTGAGCTGAAGTCCAAGGACAGGTTGGTGCCATCACTGCAAAAGGCACTGAAGTTGGAGTTGAAGTCTTTGTCTCAACAGTTGAAGAACATGTATCTCGGGCAAAACGAGATGTTGCCCGAGATCATCAATCCCGAGGTATTGAGCATGAATGAAGTTAAGGTATGTGAAGTCTTATGTAGGTATAAGGAGGGCATCAAGAAAACTCATGACCTGTTGATCAAGGAGAAGAAGTTCCATTTTGGGCAACAAGTGCTTCTGTACCAAACTAGGTTTCGACGTAAGTCGGGGAAGATGTTGACCAAGTAAGAAGATCCTTATGAAATCCAAGATTAGTACCCAAATGGAGATGTTGAGATAGAGGATCTCAAGACATGGAAGATTTTCAAGGTCAATAGACAGCGAGTAAAGGCCTATCTTGGGCAACAGAAGGATATTGGGGAGTCATCTAGACCTCCTGACATAGAAGAGTTCTGAACCAGAAAATGAGGAGTCGTGCCCACGATGTTAACCAAGGCGCTGGCCAGGAGGCAACCTGGTATTATCTTTTCTTTTTATTTAATTTTACTTTGAGTTTTTATTATTTATAATTTATTTAATCCCTAGATTAGGTAGTATTTTTGTAGAAGGTATGGTTTGTTCATGATGTGTAGGCATTTGAGCAAAAGAGCAAGATTGGAATGAAAATCAAAAGCGAAGGTAATACCACCAGCAATGCCTTCTTGCCCAAAATCGTTGACTAGGGCAAGAGGAAGTCTGCTACCTCTGGACTGACATCTAGTGCAGCAGCCTGGGCTAACTAAAGAAGATTGTTGTCACACACAAGTAGTTTCATACTTGCTCGACGAGTCACATGAAGTGACCAAGACATGCATACAACACTTCTGTTCCAAGAACTATAAGTGTTGGGGCAGGATGTACACTTGCCTTACCCAAGAAGCAAGGAGTCGTGAACCTTGGGATCTTGGCCATAATGGAAGGAGTGGAGCAACACATATGGTGATCGTCCAAGCCACTCATTTTGCCCGCAACACGTATTTTACCCACGACACATCCAGGTGTTGTGTCATACTTTCTTCTTGATTATGTTTCCTCCCATTTGTATTAGTTTAGGTTTTTGATTTTCATCTTTGTATCTTGTGTTCTTGAGTCTTTTATTTTTATTTTCTGTTGTTGGTCGAGAAGGCTTCAGAATTTCCTTCTCATCTTCGTTTGTAAATATGTGCTTTAATTTGTTGGTCACGATCTCCCCCACTTTGCTAAAGGCAAAGTGTGTGGGTGATGTCGTTGTTAAGTTGTTTTATGATAGTCCCTGAGCTAGGTATTTGGTGTAGGGGGGGGTGAATACACCAAATAGATTTTTAGAAAACTTTTTCAAGTTAAATCACAGAGTTGGTGAGCTCAGTTATCGATCCAGCTGGGGAGGGTCAGCTGGGTAAATAACTCAGCTGGCGGTGCGGAAAATGATGGTTTGAAAACTTGGCTCGGTTACTTAGAAAAACTCAGTTTGAAAAGATTAACTTTAGGTTTTCAGCTTAGTCAAGTTGTGCAACTTTCTGAGAGACACAGTTGTCTTTGGAGAGCAGCTGCGTATGCAGTTTTGATCAAATATGCAATGTTATGAAAGAGTTAGTACAAAACTGAATATAACGAAAAAAGTAAAGTACACGCGAGTTTTTACGTGGTTCGGAGTAACACCTCCTACGTCCACGACCAGGTTCACTGGTAATCCACTACCACTTGGTTTCCAAGTACCAAGCAACTTCACAACTCTAACCCGAGCTGTGTTCCAACAGTTTGCGGGCACTGTCAAGCCTAACCTTTCAGTTTACGGGTACTGAAAAAACCTTACACACTTGAATTTCCCGCTTCAAGCAAGCGTAACCTTGACCTAACCTTTCTGGGTAAGAGGGGTTTGGTTTGAGGTTCCAACTGTGAACGAGTTCTTACAATTAAGAACATTAGAGTATGATGAACTCGTTCGAAATCTAGGCTTAAGATATACAAAGAGTTTGGCCTAGGGAACAGACGAAAAACTAAGCAGTTTCTGAACTAGAAACACTTTAAGATAAAGTGTTCTTTGAGCTATGTAGAACTGCTTGAGAGCTTTTGAATGATTGATGATTTCAGAGAATGAAAGGTTATAGAGAGTTTTTCGTGTCTGATCCTGAGGTTGAAGACGGGTTTATATAGGTAGAGATTCAAGACTAGCCGTTGGAGGAGCCGTTTGAATCTTACCTACTCTTCTTAAATTGAAGATCTGCCGTTGGGCGAATCTGCACCTGTCTTCATTTGTGTCACATCCTAGGTCCTGAAGTCTAGAATGCTGATTTGACAATCCCTCATTGGTCGAGGCATGTTGACTTCCTCTGACGCCGGGATCTTCTGCCTTTGGAGCTGGCTTTTAAATTCAGAGCTGGACTGACTTGAAGTGATGTCTTCAGTTAGTTCCCTTGTTCGTGCATAATGGACCGGATGTGTTTTGAACTCAGCTCGAATTCTCTTCAGCTTGATCATGCTCTGCTGAAGGACTCAGCTGAAGGTTGACGCCTGCTGTCTTTTGCTAGCTGACTTCACCGTAGACACCTGGTCGACCGTCGTCTTCCGCTAGCCGACTCCCCGTTGTAGACACAAACTCGGGTCGACCGTCGTCTTCCGCTTCCTTAACCTGTAAACCTAGAAAATCTAAAGCTCAAACAGGCGAGCTGGAAAACACTATTTAGGTTGAAGCGATCATCTATTCGGTTGGAGAATCAGTTGGGTTTTGGTATCAAATCGAAACCTTATAATTTTCCCAACAATTTCCCCCTATTTTATGATGCCAAAAGCTAACTGAGACAACTTATGACGCAGAAAAACTTGTATTTTATTAATGTAAGAATATACATTATAACACAGGAAGAAGAAAGAGAAAAAAAATCTTCAAATCTTCAGTCTTCAATCCCAGTTGGCTGGGTCTTCTCTTCTGCATCCGTTGCTTCTTTCTTTTGACTCGTCTTCTTCAGCTGATTCTAATTCAGCTGATTCCTCTAGCTCAACAGTTTGCCTCTTCTTTGACTTGTCTCTTCTCCCTTACTTCCCCCTTTTTGGCATGATCAAACAGGGTGGGAGAGATACACCATCGGCTGTTGCGATGTTTTAGTTTGGCGAAACTGTGGTCTTCAGCTCTGAGCAGCGAGGTTTGGAGTCTTGGTGGCTCAACTGTTGTATTAGCTGGCTCTTCTTCAGTAGCATTAGCCTCAGCTGTGATTGCAGACACAACGTCCTTGGCCAGATTCAGCTGGGGCGGTCCAGCTGAGTGCTTGGAGGGATGAGTTGGTACGGGAAATAGCATCTTCTGAGTCGGGCACAACTTTATTCCTTGTAAATTTTGCTTCTTCAGACTTCTTAGATTGAATGAGAAAGTCTGATTCAGCACTTGAGGGACTTGGGTTCAGCTTATATCATCATCATCCAGCTGCAGGTGATCATTGGCTGGGTGATGTTTCTCATTTGAGCTTGGTGCAGGGGCTTGAGCATCTTTCATCGGAAGATCTCGAAGCTGGTGTCCCTGTGGAGCTGAAGGAAACTGAGGAGAAGCCGGTTGTAGTATTCCATCTGTCTTGGGGTGTAAGCTTGGTTGACCAGCTGGAATACTCCGTTGCGGTGTTGGTGACGATTATGTTCACGCAGGCGCATGAACTTCTCCTCCATCGTAAGAAACGACCGCTTGTAGGCCTTCTGCTCCTCGGAGAGTAATTACGAATTATCTCATAATGTCAGCTGGCTTCTCGGCTGACTGACTGAGCACCTTTGACTTGAGTCTTCTGTTTGAAGACGGTACTTCAGCATGTTTTGTCTCCTCAAGTTGTCTCCGATTCCCAGCTGGGACGGAGATAGATGCATGCTGCTTTGTCTCTTGCATCTTTTTCTGTGCCTCCTGTGGTGGAGCAAGAGCTTTGTCATGACTGCTCTTGAATACTCCGGCTTTATCAACATCTGGTCCAGATCTGTTGACATTGATTTTTTGCATCCCAGGGAGTTGTATGTCCCGTTCTCTCTATTATGTTGAGAGAAACAGTGGGGCGGAGGAGGTCTTTTTCCTTTGACATTCCCAGGAAGTTTTCTACACCTTCCTGGTGAATGACGTTCTTGAGCTTTGCAGTCTCTCACTGCGTTGGCCTGGATCTGTCTATGGGCTTCACCTTCTTCTAGACTTTCGTCTTCTTTGAGGTTCCTGAGAGTTAAGCAACTCTTATCTTGAAGCTTTGACAGATTCTTCAAGTTTGATCGGCTTCGGGAGATATCTTTCTGGATTCCATGTTCTTCTTCTGCAACTTTTGTTAGTAGAGACAAATAATACCAATTGATGGAAATAAGAAAGAATGCCGAGAAACTTTTTAGGGTTGATGCAATGCTTTACGTATATCTTCTAGCATATTTAAAGAGTTTTCTTGATGAATGGACGATCAAGATTTATCTATTGATAAGAAGATCTACGACTAGGAGTGATTCTCGCGTTATGTCAGTTTCTTGATTAGAAGATGCGAGTTAATGCGCGAGACAGGACGGTTGAGGCGTTTTGACTTTTGCCTCAAAACTCCCATGATTCAATTCTATGCAGACTTTTAATTAAATTTGATTAGATTTGACAAGATATGAGTTGACTGAAAACAGATTGAGTAGGTGTAGTTAATGTTTTTTTTTGCAAACCTCTCAGCTGATCATTGTAGTCAGCTGATACCTCGGTTGAGTGGGTGTGTTGGGTGATCGTGGTTCCAGTTGGTTCCCCCTTAGCTGAATAATCCTTCACTTTCAGCATCTGGTTTAGCTGGATTCTTTCTCAGCTGATATCAGTGACGTTAATTCTGAGTTACAGCTGTCTGCTTGCATTCAGCTGGGTCTTCTTTCATTCAGCTGGGTCTGCTTCCATTTAGCTGGGTCTGCTTCCATTCAGCTGGGTGAAGCATCGTCTGGGTTGAGTAGTCCAAGTAATCCGCACAGCATTTTGAATCTTGCTTCTATCAGCGGTTTTGTGAGAATATCAGCCCGCTGTATATCTGTGTGAATTTTCTCAACAATCACATCCCTCTTTTCTACGTGATCTCTGATGAAATGATGTCGTACGTCTACATGCTTGCATCTTGTGTGAAGTACTGGATTCTCTGAAATGGCAATCGCACTTGAGCTATCACAGAAAATTGGAACCTGTCCAGTTTTCACTTCATAGTCATCCAGCTGATGTTTCAGCCAGAGAATTTGTGAGCAACAGCTTCCAGCGGCCATATATTCTGCTTCTGTTGTGAAAGTTGCTACGCACATTTGCTTCTTTGAAAACCATGAAATCAACTTACTTCCTAAGAACTGACAAGTTCCTGAAGTTGATTTTCTGTCCAACCGATCTCCAGCGAAGTCTGAGTCTGAGTATCCAGTCAGCTGTAGATTGTCTTCAGCTGGGTACCACAGCCCAACATTCTGAGTTCCTTTGAGATATTTGAGAATGTTCTTGGCTGCTTGCATGTGTGCTTCCTTTGGATCAACTTGAAATCTGGCACACACTCCGACTGCGAAAGAGATGTCTGGATGACTTGCTGTTAGATACAACAGGGATCCTATTATCCCTCTGTATTTGCTGGAATCAACTGACTTCCCTTCAGTTTCTGGTTCAATCTTTCAGTTGGTGTTCATTGGAATCTTTACAGTTCTACTGAATTGAACTCCATACTAGGCGATCAAGTCTTTCACGTATTTGGATTGATTTATGAAAATACCTTCTGATGATTGCTTGACTTGAAGTCCTAGGAAGAAACTCATTTCTCCCATCATGGACATTTGGAACTTCTCTGACATCATCTCTCCAAATCTTTGGCATAAGAAGCTTGATCTTGATCCAAAGATGATGTCGTCTACATAGATTTGAACAACCAGAATATCTTCTCCTGACTTGATGGTGAAGAGAGTTCTGTCTACTAAGCCCTTTTTGAATCCTTTGGATATAAGAAAATTTGACAGAGTGTCATACCAAGCTCGAGGTGCTTGCTTCAATCCATAAAGAGCCTTCTTTAGCTTGTAGACTTTATTTCCTTCTACTTCAAATCCTGGAGGTTGTTCAACGTAGACATCTTCTTGGATTTCTCCATTTAAGAATGCACACTTCACATCCATTTGATAGACCTTGAATTTGTGATGTGCTGCATAGGCGAGAAAGAGTCTGATTGCTTCCAATCGTGCTACTGGAGCAAATGATTCTTCGAAGTCAATTTCTTCCTGCTGAGTGTAGCCCTTGGCAACCAGTCGAGCTTTATTTCTGATGACGACTCCCAGGGTATCCAATTTGTTCTTGAATATCCATTTTAGTCCTATGACTTTGACTTCTTGAGGTCTGTCGACCAATTCCCAGACACAATTTCTGAGGAATTCGTTCAGCTCTTCTTGCATGGCGTTAGTCCAAGGTACGCTCTTCAAAGCTTCGAGAATTGATTGAGGCTCTGGCACTTGAGCTACGTAACACGCCATTAGAGCTGTGTCTTCATCATAGACCGTCAGTTCTAGCTCTACTGAGAGTTGAGCTGTGTCAGTTGCTTCTTGATGATCCGATGAAGCTTGAGCAGCTGAGCTTCTGGTTTTGACTTGGTCAGATAGTTCTCCAATGATTGCTGATGATGGATGATCTTCAATCCATCTTCTCCTCTTACGAATTTCTTCATCCAATTGATTGATGCTTGACGTGGCTAAATTTCGTCTGACTTGGAGTTGCTCAGGTGTTAAGTCTTGAGAGATTGGTTCTCTTTGATTTAGATTTTGAGGAGACTTCTGTAGAGGCTCAGCTGGAGATGGAGCTGGGGATTCAGCTGTGTTTGGATTTCCAGCTGATGATGTTCCCCCTTGATTTGGCGTTGAAGGTTCTTCTCGATTTTCAGCTGGTGGAGCTTCTTGGTTGATTTGAAGTTCCTCCTCTGGCTCATCGTCCCAAATTAATGGTTCGGCCAGATTCCTGATTCTATTTTCTTAAGCTCGTGTCTGAATCGGTCTTGAAGATTCTCCTTCATTTCTTCGTTTGATAGACTCTCTATATTCGAAGGAGGATTCGTCAAAGGTAACATGTGGAGTTACCTCGACTATTTGAGTTCTTCTGTTGCAGACTCTGTATGCTTTACTCACAGCGGAGTAACCAAGGAATACTCCTCGGTCTATCTTCACGTCGAACGTCTTGAGCTGTGTCTTACCATTATTGAGGATGTGACATTTGGATCCGAATACCTTGAAATACCCTATGTATGGTATTCTGTTGTTCCATAGCTCATACGGTGTCTTTCCTTGCCTTGATGTGAGTAGGGAGCGATTCTGAGTGAAGCAAGTTGTGTTGATTGCTTCAGCCCAGAACTTCTTTGGAATGGCAGAGCTAGCTAGCATTGAGGTAGCTGCTTCCTTGAGAGTTCTGTTTCTTCTTCGCTACACCATTCGCCGAGGTGTGCGTCTTTGCGGATGTTTGATGTTGAACTCCGTTCTTCTCGCAGTAATCAAAAATAGTTTCATTCAGAAACTCCGTTCCACGATCTGATCTTATTGACATTATCTTGGACTCCTTCTGTGTTGATAATCTTTCCAGCAGGATAGGCAGCTTAGTCCTGGTTTCGCTCTTCTGGTACAAGAATGATACCCATGTGAATCTTGAGAAATCATCCACTACGACCAGAGTATATTTTCTGCCATTGAAGCTTGCTGGAGTAACTGGACCAAAAAGATCCATGTGAAGGAGTTGAAGTACTCGATCGATGACCGAAGCGGCAGAGAGAATGAAATTCTTGTCTCGCTTTCCTTGTTGACACGCGCCGCACATATGACTTTTGTCATATACTTGATCCGGAATTCCATTAGCGAGCCGGTTCCTAGCCGGTTGTTGATTGTCTTGAAGTTGAGATGATTCACCGTTTGTGCCATGACCGGTGACTTTATTCTTGCTTTTCGATACAAGACAAGTCTCCGGAGACATTTCTTGTTCCGATCGGCAAAATACATATTTCCTTCTCTTTTCCCTCTTAGGAGTATCTGCTTGGTTTCCCTGTGCATCCCTGTGCATCAAACTTGACAGAAAAACCGTTGTCGCAGAATTGGCTAATGGAAAGCAAGTTGTGTTGCAATCCTTGTACATAGGAAACATTTGGGATTATAACATTTCTAGTTTTAAATGTACCATAACCTTTGGTTAGGCCTTTGGAGTTGTCACCAAATGTTACTTGTGGACCTGTACGCTCGATATACTCCTGGAGTAGATGCTTTAAGTGCGTCATGTGCTTGGAACATCCACTGTCCAAGTACCATAGCATTCTCATCGACTCCTCAGAGATGCGTCGATTCCTTGCAACCTATATAAAAAATTAAAATTCAGGTACCCAGTTTTAATTGGGTCCTTGTGGGTTAGACAGAGATCCTTTGACGACCCAGATCTGCTTGATGACTCGAATTGGGTCATTTGATCTGATAATTCTCCCAGCTGAGTCGATATACACATTCTTTGTGTTCTTCGATTGTTGCTGGCATGGTCTTGATCCCAGTGTCTTCCCGTTTTGATGTCTTGATTACTTTTGGTTTCCAGCTGTGTGCCTAGCTGAGATGTTCCTTTGTCTCTGCTCTCTTATGTGATGCTGTGGCTGGAAATGATTATCCATTCGGTACTCGTGGTGGTATCAGTGGGTATCTACGATATCTCGGTTGATATAGTTCAACGTCTTTATTCTTTATTCGGTATCTGTAAAATCCAGCTAGTTGTCTTCGTTGAGGTTGAGCACGTTGCTGTCTGAGTTGTACTTGAGGTTGTCGCACAGCTGACCTTCTTGATGCCTGCTGTGTCCTCGACGGAGCTTGAGGATGTTTCACAGCTGGTCTTCCTGACGCCTGCTGTGTCCTAAACTGTTGATGCTGAGTTGCTGGGATTGGATATTCTTTTGCTCGTACAAACATTACCATAGTTTCACTTGTGGAGGCAATGTTTGAGGCATCCTTTGATTCGTTGTATCTCAGTCCCGCTTTGAGTGCTGCTGGACGTTGAGCGCTAATGATCTCGTCCATTGTTGACGTGGCTTTGATGAGAGCTACTATGTTCTTAGATAGTACCTCTTCGGTGCTTTTCAGCTCAATGATCTCAGCTGACTTCTTTTCCGATTCAGCTGTGACCTTTTCCACATCTTCCATCAGCTGTTTCTTCTCATAGTAGAATTCATTCATCAGCTGATCTTGTTTCACTATTTTGTCTTTTAGTGAAATAACTTCCTGTTGGAGCTGTGTTGTATCAGCTGCGTCTGATGCCTTTGTCTTTTCCAGTTCTGCCTTCAGCTCGGCATTCTCACACATAATGACGTCAAGGATCTCTTGAAGCTCCTTGGAATCGTTCATTACTTTCTCTACTAGACTCCAATCAGGTAGTCCAGATTCTGAGACCTGTGTAGAGTGTTCGTATGATGGTGAGATGTCTGATAGATTTTGAGTTCGAGACATTTCCTCATCTTCATCGATGCTGTCTGTTTGTCCCATGAAGCATGTATCCCAATCAGGTTCATCATGGGCCATCAGGGCTTCTTCTTTCTAGTCTGAAAATGACATGTTATCCATTTTGTTGCACTTTGATTCTTCATCGGCGATATAAGCTCTCCTTCTGCCAGCTGCCTTAGCTTTCAGTTGGTCTTTGTCTTTCTTTGACAGCTTTGGACAATCTAGCCGATAGTGTCCTGGTTCCTTGCAGTTGAAGCAACCTTCTTCTGTTCGTTTGTCGGCTGACTTCTCATCAGCTGCTGCGTACTTGTCTCTGTAAGTTCTTGCGAACTTCTTGTATTTGTCCTTGCTGGTGTTGAGTCTGTTGTAGTTTTTGACCAGCATGGCTATTTCTTCAAGTAGCTCTTCCTTGCTCATGTCCTTCTTATCCTTCTTCGATGACTCAGCTGACTGCCTGTATGCGGATATTTCAGAGTTGGCTCTGAACGCAATCTCCTTTGTTACAGGTGTCAGCTCTTCATCATTCTGATTGTTTGAAGATTCTTTCATTGTAATCTTCAAGTTTTACTCGTTGGCTTTGAGCAGGGAGTATAATCTTTCAGTTGAAAGATCACCTAAGTCACTTCGACTTTGGTGTACCACCTTATAGGTGTTCCATTCAGCTGTGAGCGCTGAAAGAACTTTTAGATTCTTTTCTCGCTGGGTGTATTTCCCAGTTCTGATGGTTTCTATTTCCACCACAATATTGGAGAATCTGAGTTCCATCCCTTCGATGGACTCGTTGACCAGCTGCTTGAAGTTATCAAACTTCTGGCATGCAATCGTGAATTTATTCTCCTTTATCTCCTCCGATCCTTCGCATAGCTTTGCTAGGGTTTCCCACATCTCCTTTGCGGTTTCGCAGTTGATGATTTTGCTGAGGTAGGCATTGGAGACCGTTGAAGATATGGTGTTCCTCGCAAAGCTGTCTAGTCCAGCTTGCTTCCTTTCTTCTAAGGTGTGCTCATTCTTGGGCTTGGGAATGAGCTGATATCTTGGTTGTTCGCCATCTTGAGTTGGGACAAGCTCGTTCCCTGATTTGTAGATGATGATGGGTCCGTCTGTGATGACATCCCATATCATATCGTGATGCACACAGAGAAAGCTCTTCAGTCTGAACTTCCATATTGCATAATCGTCTACCGAGAAGGTGGGAAGATTCCTGTTAAGATAAGAATCCATAGAAATATGCAGTATGTAATAAAATGAGTTTTTCACAAAGAGGATCTGTTCAGATGACCACTGACAGATTGTCAAGAGAGATCTCTTGATACAGAAACGGTGGTCTGTTGAACCACTGCTCTGATACCAATTGATGGTCCCTGAGCTAGGTATTTGGTGTAGAGGGGGGGTGAATACACCAAATAGATTTTTAGAAAACTTTTTCAAGTTAAATCACAGAGTTGGTGAGCTCAGTTATCGATCCAGCTGGGGAGGGTCAGCTGGGTAAATAACTCAGCTGGCGGTGCGGAAAATGGTGGTTTGAAAACTTAGCTCGGTTACTTAGAAAAACTCAGTTTGAAAAGATTAACTTTAGGTTTTCAGCTTAGTCAAGTTGTGCAACTTTCTGAGAGACACAACTGTCTTTGGAGAGCAGCTGCATATGCAGTTTTGATCAAATATGCAATGTTATGAAAGAGTTAGTACAAAACTGAATATAACGAAAAAAGTAAAGTACACGCGAGTTTTTACGTGGTTCGGAGTAACACCTCCTACGTCCACGACCAGGTTCACTGGTAATCCACTACCACTTGGTTTCCAAGTACCAAGCAACTTCACAACTCTAACCCGAGCTGTGTTCCAACAGTTTGCGGAGCCTCGTCAAGCCTAACCTTTCGGTTTACGGGCATGCGAAAAAACCTTACACACTTGAATTTCCCGCTTCAAGCAAGCGTAACCTTGACCTAACCTTTCTGGGTAAGAGGGGTTTGGTTTGAGGTTCCAACTGTGAACGAGTTCTTACAATTAAAAACTTTAGAGTATGATGAACTCGTTCGAAATCTAGGCTTAAGATATACAAAGAGTTTGGCCTAGGGAACAGACGAAAAACTAAGCAGTTTCTGAACTAGAAACACTTTAAGATAAAGTGTTCTTTGAGCTATGTAGAACTGCTTGAGAGCTTTTGAATGATTGATGATTTCAGAGAATGAAAGCTTGTAGAGAGTTTTTCGTGTCTGATCCTGAGGTTGAAGACGGGTTTATATAGGTAGAGATTCAAGACTAGCCATTGGAGGAACCGTTTGAATCTTACCTACTCTTCTTAAATTCAAGATCTGCCGTTGGGCGAATCTGCACCTGTCTTCATTTGTGTCACATCCTAGGTCCTGAAGTCTAGGATGCTGATTTGGCAATCCCTCATTGGTCGAGGCATGTTGACTTCCTCTGACGCCGGGATCTTCTGCCTTTGGAGCTGGCTTTTGAATTCGTAGCCGGACCGACTTGAAGTGATGTCTTCGCTTAGTTCCCTTTGTTCTGTCTGTTGGACATTTGTGTTTTGAACTCGGCTCGAATTCTCTTGCCTTGATCATGCTCGGAGGACTCTGAAGGTTGACGCTCGTCGACTTCATTTGTAGACACAAACTCGGGTCGACCGTCGTCTTCCGCTAGGCCGACTCCCCGCCGTAGACACAGCTGGGTCGACTGCTGTCTTCCGCTTCCTTAACCTGTAAACCTAGAAAATCTAAAGCTCAAACAGGCGAGCTAGAAAACACTATTTAGGTTGACGCGATCATCTATTCGGTTGGAGAATCAGTTGGATTTTGGTATCAAATCGAAACCTTATAATTTTCCCAACATTTTATTACATCAGTGTGTTTTGTGAGTGTCTTGCCCACCATTTCACTCACTTTACCGAAGGAAAAGTGTGTGGGTGGGGGTTGTTGGTCAAAATATTTTTGGAGTCAGTTGTTGATCAGTATGTTGGCATGATAGGTCGAAGTAGGTATGATGATGTATATGTGAGTATGCCGTATCTAGATAGGTAGGACAGAATGAGTTGTTGGGCACCATCTGTGAGGTTTTGAGCTATTGACTGCCATATGCATGCAGTACCTGATTCTTTCTTGTGTGATAATGACCAGTGAAACATGTTGATCTAGCACTTGCCTGCAACTCTTAGTCAAAGCTTCATGTAACTTAGTTGAATTACTTATATGATTTAGGTGTTTTTGTTCAATAAGCCCATGGCCAAAGATTTCCCTATCTATGCATTTATCCTTTGTTAGCCCTTCTGAGCTTAAAATTTTTTCTTTTTGATTCACTTATAGTAGCCTGGATTTTATGAGCCTTTCCGGTCAATAACTCAGGTCTAGAAGTAAAGGGATGAAAAGAAAATGTAGGGGTAGCAGATGCTGGGTGATAACACCCACGATTAGGAGGTGTTGATCAGGAAAAAGAAAAATATAAAGAAAAAAAAAAGACAAAAAAGGGAAAAAGCCGAGAAGAAAAAGAAGAAAAAAAAATATCCTGACAAATAAGTGAGCTAGGCCCGATGTTATGCTTGAGAGGAGTGAGAGATCTAAGGCATACTTATTGCCCAAGAACTGAGTTCTTCTTGACATAGTCAGTATCCAAATTTTCTTACCATGTTATGACCTAATAAAATCCTAAGGATAAGTAGTTTAACTTTGTTCAAAGAAGTAGAGATATAGAGGGCAGACAAGCCTATGGAAAAACGTTGTGGATCTTGGTCAAGAGCGATACACTGAACCTTATACACTTGAGAGTTGAGTGCTGGTGAGGATAACATGTTTGCCCATTAACTCTATCTTGACCTATCTGATGGCAATATTTGCTTACATTATTCATGCTCTATTTTAACTAACATGTTGACTTACTGATCAGTTGTATTTGAGTCTTGGGCAAGATCAAATTTGCACACTTGAGGGCAAGCGTGGTTCAAGAGTGTGGGTGAGATGAACCCAATTTTGTGTTTATATTTCTTGTGTTTTGTCTTTTTTTGTGTCTTTATCGAGTCAAAGTGTATCTGAAAGGACACAATGTCGAGAGAAGGTGTGCAGGGAAGAACAGGTCGGATGTCGGGCACATCCGGTGGAAAATCTGTTGTTGAGATGCTGAGATGGAGATACGATGCAAATGGGCAAAGGGCTGGAAGTTTGTAGCTGAGCATCAACGATAAGGATCGAAGATCTTGGGAAGGCAACAGAGAGAGTACCCGGAGGAGTCAAGATCTTGGGAAGCATGGAAGCAGGACAAGATGCAGACAATGAAGGCAAAATGTAGGTCGAGAAGCAGCAGCAGATTTCTTTTTCTCCAAAGAAGAGGATAAGGATCGAAGATTTCTTTCCTTATCCTAGACGAGCCTGGTCAATGACGATATCTACCGAGAAGGAAAGAGGATCTGCGGTGGTCTTTAAAAGGAAGGAGATGCCATGGTTGGGAGGAGTCCTTGCCCTACAAGGATTCCAATTTAACCCTAAATTCATCGCCTATATATATAGGGCCGATCATATCTTGTACGATATACAATTTTTAGGGTTTTAGTCTGCAATTTACTTTGAGAATGCGAGGAAAAAACAAGTCCTACGGGCGATTTTACTTTTAAGTTTCGTTTTATATTTTCTGCGTTTAATTCGTAGCTGTTGGCGAGAAGTCCAGACTTCAGTTGTTGACTTGCGCTGTTGAGCAGCGACCAGTTTTAGTTTTTATTAAAAATTGTTTTCTTTTAATCATGTTGTGCTTTCGTTTATGAGTATGTCTAGCTAAATTTAATTGTTTGGATTGGAGAAGATGATGTGATCTGAATTACTCGTTCTAAACTCGTGAGATCTAATTGTTTGAGTTCGTTGCATGATTTTATTCCCGAAACACTTAGGATTAAATATAGACTTAATTGATATTGACATATGCTTGATCACCATCTGGATATTGAGATTAAGTAACTAACAGGATTTGGGGTTAAATTCGAGAGAGTCTCTCGTGCCCAAGAAGGTAGTAAGTGATGGAGAGTAGTCGGTATCTGATACCTCTTGGCTATCTTGGGATCTTTAGTTCTTAATGCCTTTTGGGCAGCAGCGTTGCTGAAGTGTCTTCGTGACGTTGTTGATCGAGAGAAGTGATCTTGCCTTCTGGACAAGATCTGTAAAATTGAATGGATCTAGGCTTAGAGTATTTGAGTTGTGACTTCGTGACCATAGGGCTTAAATTAATCTTTGCTTAAAACCAAGTGATAAAGTCTTGTAATTGAATATTATTGCATCGATGAACGAGTAAGAGCAATAAGGATCATTGATTCGAATCCAATCAAAGCATCTTTTGTTATTTGATAATTTTCTTTGTTAAGTTACAGGTTTTTGAGATACATCTCGACCACAAACCCTATATTGAGTACCATCTGAAGAATAGGCTACGCCGGTTCCCTAGGGTTCGACCCCACTTGCCATAGCTACGCCTTGTTGGGCAAGAGAAGAAATTTATTTGTGCGAAGTGTGAAACGACGCTTTCGACACCATCCATTACAACCCACTAGTTCAACCCTTAGAATATGAAAGTTTAGCCAAGCATCTTCATGTCTAACAAAAATTCGAAATAAAAAACAAACATTCTCAAATATTCAAAGAAGTAAGAAATGAAGAGACAAATCCTAGATCTTTAGATCTCCAATAGTGTAGCTTTGATTCTTCTTCTTCAAGCCCTAAATCTTCAAGATTCCATGGTGGAGGGTTTTAGTGTGTGAAATATGTGAAATGCGTGTGGGTGGTGGTGGAATGAAACTTGACCTAGGAAAATGAGAATTATTGGGTATTTATAGTTGCTGGGTAAGATAATAAGGAGTTAGAGGTGAAAGTCTAGTCAAAATAAAGAGAAATGAGGAGTAAAATAAACTTTCTCCGCGCACAGCACAGTAGCCGCGGTCATGATACACACCCGCGGGCCCGTTTCATGCGCAAAGAAGGAAGCCCGCGGTCAGGCCCGCTCCCACGGGTTGAACCGCGTGGCCCTTCTTCAAAAATACCTTCGCATATCATTTTTCCTACGGTCGGAAGTCATGTTGCGTTTCTTCATCTTTTTGGCTCGTTCTTCCTCGTTTGAACTCTGACTTCCGTTTCTTCCTACGGCTTCGTATTGAACTCCTTTACGTCATTCCAAGCTCCTTCACTCTATAAGTGTCTCCAATTTTTTGCATTTATTCCAAAACTTATAAACAAGCGTAAATCCTCATAAAATAAAGATAAACTACGAGAAAAACTTACACAAACATGATTTTCACTAACAAATAACATCAAATGCACCCTAATCAACGTGAAAAATCCATGTTTATCAACCCCCCAAACTTAAACCGTTGTTTGTCCCCAAACAACAAAAAGAAAAGGAAAGAAGCACAAATATGGAAGGGTGAATTGGTGGCATTAAAAAGGACTTCAGAAATTATTCACTTCAAAAACAAAATTTCCAATGCATTTCTCAATCAATATTGAATATGCTATAACAAAGTTAAATATTCAACCTCTTAAATGAAGCACTCAACGCTCAAGTATATAAATGGGACGTGTTTTCGCTCAATTTGACGACATGCATGAGTTCTACCATAGGCTTGCCATTCGTCTAGCCTATCTATTGCTCAATGTGCTCCAAGATAAAGATCAAAAAGGGCTTTCACGAGGTTGTAATGAAGCTCTTTGGTAGGTTAATGATTTTTAGACAAAGTGACTTCCCAAATGATATAACAAAATCAACTCTCACGACCACAATTGTCAAATTTTACACAACAACCACTAATCACACTCACTCTTTTACTTTTGTTTTTCTTGCTTGAGCTTCCTCTTTACTTGCCATTTCCACCCTTTATTGCTCTTTTCAACTTTCAACAATTCTCAAGAATTTGAAATTTTTCTTTCTTTTTCCCTTTTTCAACCATTTTCTAGTGCTCATAAGGGCTAGCTTTCCAATACAATTCAAGCCCAAGGCAAGATAACCACACTGATTTACCAACTCCTCATTTTCCTAAATTCACAAGCTATCACAAGTTCTCCCCCTTCCCAATCCGGCTAAATCAAAGAAAAGATAATGGCTCAAAAGGGCAAACTAGGATCGTGTTTTGTCTTTTTGGTCAAAAGTGTGGGGAAGTTTGGCTAACAAAGAAGGCCTTCAATCATATCAAAATCTAGAGCACATCTACTCATTTTCAAGGAAGAACCATGGCAAGTTCTAGAGATAGAAATACATGCTCAAATAATCACACATAAGAAGCGAGAATGACTATAATTCATGGATAGTCAAAGGCTCAAATCTCACATTGGTTCATTTAATCTACAACCTAAGAGGTTAAAAATTGCTTCATCAAAACATATCCAACATATCAATCAAAACACATAGGCAACCATTTCAATCAAAACCAATTTTTTCTATTCTCATCATTAGCCATATCAACAATCCACCCTACACATGCTTTGCAAAACTAACCCCTGTTTTCATTTTTTTTTCATTTTTCTTTCTTTTTGGAGAACTAATTAAGACCCAAAAGTTCAAAATAAGCAAACAAGAAAATAAAAAGACGAAGGAAAAAAACGAGATAAGTGAATCACGCTTTCCCTCCCCCCAAACTTATTTGACACATAGGGCAAATAAGTTTGGGAGCAGAAGAAGAGATTTACTTATCTCAAACTCACAGAGCTGTCACTGTGGCGGTGATTGAGGTGGCCATATACGTGCCATCATCTCTTGTATCATTCCTGTCAAGGTGGTGAACTTCTCTTCTTGGCAAGTGCGCAACTCATCAACACTCCGTTTTAGCCCAATTTGGTCGGCACTTATGATAGCAAGCCTTTGATCAATCAAATCTAGACGGTCTTCTTGGACATCTTCTCGAGTCCATTTTCTCCTTTCTTCGATAGTGGATGATTGTGGCCCAATATTACCATCCTGTGCACGAGCGGCTTGATGGAGTGGAGTGTCCATCAACCAATTACTACGTTCAGAAACGGTAGTAAGAGTCGGATTGGACAGCGGGATATTAAAGAGAGATTCTTTTTGAAGCAAGATAAAGGGTCCATCCCCTTTAATGATGCGCATAGTATGAAGTTGCACAATATCCATGTCCATAACGCCCGGTAAGACTGGCATGTTGATGTACCTCACTCCAAAATGATCGGCAAGTACCGTAACAATGCCACCTATGCAAATAATGCTCTTTTCCTCAACTATAGTTTGGCTCTCAAGATGGTCAATTATATAAGACCCCAAATCCATATTTGTGCTTGTTGCCATGCAGTAATGAGCACATAACTCAATTCTCCTTAAGCCACTTTCGTTTTCACGAGCAAAGATAGATGATGCCAAGATTGCTCGAATGACCCGAAAAACTGGATTCTGAATAGCTGAGGCTTTTGATCGACTCGTATCGAAACTTGGTTCTCTACTTATCTCTTTCCAAAATTTATTCATGTCACCTGTAAGAATGGTGGATTGCATGCCCCCATGAGGAATTTGGAAGATGCTATTAAATTCTTTCACTGTGAGCTCCATTTCTTCATTCCCCAATTGAAATTCAATTTTTAACGGCCTAGACGATGATGACTTTGTGACAATCAACGTGCTGAGGAATTCGAGGGTTAGGTGACGATAAGTGGGTCGGCGAAGAGTCATCAAATGGAGCCATCCCACTCTGTCAAAAAGTCTTAGAACATCATCATGAATTCCAAGATCCTTTATTGTGTCCTCATAGTCGTACTTTGTAGGCCGCATTGGAACTTTCACCAGTCTATCCCATTCACGTCGGTGCTCTTCCTAGTAGAATTCGATGTTATAATATTCAAGATCATTTTCAGTATATTTGCGAGGCGCTTTGAGGCGACTCACACTAGTCTTTCCCTTTTTTCCTTTGTTCGGTGTCATCCTCCCTAAAATAAAATAACATAAAATAAGATAAAATAAAAAAAACAATTAAAAAGAGACTTTTTACAAAACAAAGTAGGCATCTTCATATGGATAAAGAAAATAGATAAATTTGGTTCATAAGAACATGCTTGCAACAATAGAGAGTTATAAATAATTAACCTCATTACTAATGGTCATTTAAGTTCAAAGAATCAACCTTCCAAGTTGCCGCAAACTAATGACAAATCACCCATATATGTCTATATACTCAGAGCCAAATAACAAAGAAAATAAAATAAAGACACCACAACATTTTTCAACTTCTCCCTCCTCATCTACACACATTCTTTCACCAATTCTTTGCATCATGGCCAAAGAATTCCTCAATTAAACACAAGCCCATCACAATTAGCACATAATCAAGACATGAGAAGCATGAATTAGCAAATTAGAGCTTAAATTCGAAAATTCCTAAATTAAGCCCTAACATGCATAATTTCAAAATTTGCTTCAACATACCCAAATTGGTCAATAAATTGAAGAATTAAGCATGAACCCATATTTCTAGGCATGTACATTCATCATAGAGAGCATCACTTCAAAGAAATATTCATGCCAAACAAAATTTTGAGTGTCTATGGCCTAGGTTCAAACTTCATTCAAATCCTCAAATTTCATAAAAAAATCGGTCCCAAGGCTTCTAAATCATGATTAGAATTCGATAATACAAAGAATTAGAGAGGAATTTACATACCTTAGTGTTGTTGAGAAAAAGAAAAGTGGAGAGAGGAAATTGCTACTGCTGTGCGTGTTTGTAAGAAGAGAGAAGAGAAAGAGATTTTGAAAATAAAAGAATAACGCACAGGTGGTCCGACCCGCGGGTCCGACGCAAGAGACATGAGAGATGCCCGCGGTCAGACCTGAGCCCGCAGGCTAAACCGTGGTCAACCTTCTTCAAAAGTGCTTTCGCACTCAAAATTCTCCATGCCCGCGGAAGATCAAATTCTAACTTTCAACATTTGTTTTGTTTTTTTTTTCCTTTTCTTTGTTTTTTTTAGAAAGCAGCACGCATGCAACATATATTATATATATTATATAAGGTATATAAGAGCACTACTAATTAATTACGTAGATATATATATATATATATATATATATATATAATTATATACATAAAAACATGTTGCCATGTTTGTCACATTTTTAATTTTTTTTATTGAAAAAATATATACATATGCTATAATTAATAAATAAAAAGAAAAACATATACTTATATATACAAATATATAGATATAGAGTAAAATAAAAATAATAAAAATAAAGATAAAAATAAAACTAAAGATAAAGCTAAAAATTAAACTAGTGCAAAAATTAAATCTAACCTTGTTGGGGTGCCTCCCAATGAGCGCTAAGTTTAACGTCGTTAGCTCGACTTTTTCTTGACTAGGCCTTTGCTTGGGTGTGGTAGATGACGAACACATCCTCCTTTTGCACTTGCTTGAAATAGGCCTTGATACGTTACCCGTTGACCATGAAAGTACTACCATCACGTCCCATCAATTCAACGGCTCCATTTTCAAACACCTTTTGATAGTAAAAGGCCCTGACCATTTTGATCTCAACTTGCCCGGAAATAGAGATAGACGAGAATTAAAGAGAAGAACTTCATCACCGGGTACACACTCCTGTTTCTTGATTAGCTTATCATGGAATCTCTTTGTTCTCTCCTTGTAGAGGCTTGAATTCTCGAATGCCTCACTTATAAATTCATCCAAGTTGGAGAATTCTTGCTTGGCCCGTCTTCTTGAAATCAAAATTGATCTTCTTTATTGCCCAATATGCCTTATGCTCCAACTCAACGGGCAAGTGGCATGACTTTCCAAAAACTAATTGATACGGGGACATCCCAAGCGGAGTCTTGTAAGCCGTCCTATAAGCCCAAAGAGCTTCATCAAGCAACATCGCCCAATCCTTCCGGCTCCCATTCACCGTCTTTTCCAAGATTTGCTTTATCTCCCGATTTGCAAGCTCCGTTTGCCCGTTAGCTTGCGGATGGTAGGCGGTGATGACTCTATGCTTCACTCCAAACTTGGTCAAGAGACCATTCACCCATCTATTTCAAAAGTGGCCCGGGGTGCTCCATACTTCCACAAAATGTTCTTTTGAACAAATTTCAATACAACCTTAGCATCATTTGTTTGGGTAGGAATTGCTTCCAACCATCTAGAAACGTACTCAACCGCCAATAATATATATTGAAATCCAAAAGAAACGGAAAATGGCCCCATAAAATCAATGCCCCAAACATCAAACAATTCAACCTCCACCACACTCGTCAAGGGCATCTCAGGCATTTTAGAAATTCCCCCAGTCCTTTGGCATCTATCACAACAACTCACAAAAGCATAGAAATCTTTATAAACTGTAGGCCAATAAAAACTACATTGAAGTACCTTCATTGTCGTTCGGTGAGCTCCAAAGTGTCCACCACTTAGTGAAGAGTGACATTGCTTAATGATCGGCTCACATTCTTCTTGAGGCACACACCGTCGGATAACCATGCCGGTGCATCTTCTATACAAGTAGGGCTCCTCCGAAAAATAAATCTTCACGTCGTGGTAGAACTTTTTTCTTTGGTACAAGGGCAAGTCGGACGGTGGTGGAACTTTGGCAACGAGATAATTTACAAAGTCCGCATACCAAGGAACATTTGCTTGCACTTGAAAGAGCTGTTCATCCGAAAAGCTCTCATTGATTGGGACTCCAAGCTCCTCCCCTTCAATCGGATTCTCAATTCTTGAAAGGTGGTTGGCTACCACATTTTCACATCCCTTTCGATCCCGGATTTCAATATCAAATTCTTGGAGGAGTATAATCCACTGGATTAGTCTTGGCTTTGCATCTTTCTTGTCAAAGAGATAACGGATGACGGCATGATCGGTGTAGACTATAGACTTAGTCCCAATCAAATAAGACCGGAACTTATCAAATGCATACACCACCGCTAGCATTTCCTTCTCGGTGGTGGTATAATTGGCTTGGGCTTTGTCGAGGGTTCTACTAGCATGGTAGATCACCCGGATGATTTTATCTCTCTTTTGACCCAAGACGGCCCCGACGGCTATATCACTTGCATCACACATAAGCTCAAACAGTTGAGATCAATCCGAAGATATCAAAACATGAGCAATCACAAGTGCCTTCTTCAAATCTTCAAAAGCCTTCAAACATTCTTCATTAAAATCAAAAGTGGCATACTTTTCAAGAAAATGGCACAAGGGCTTAGAAATCTTGGAGAAGTCCTTGATGAATCGTCTATAGAAACCGGCGTGACCAAGGAAACTTCTAACGGCTTTCTCATTGGAAGGAGGTGGCAACTTTTGAATGGCTACAACCTTGGCTCTATCCACTTCCAATCCGGCACTAGAAACCTTGTGCCCGAGGACCACACCTTCTCTCACTATGAAATGGCATTTCTCCCAATTCAACACAAGATTGCTTTCTTCACACCTTTTCAAGAATAAGGAGAGATTGTAGAGATATTGATCAAAAGAATTCCCAAACCCGGAGAAGTCATCCATAATGTTGGGAAAATTAATAGAGTTTTGATTTGATTCCAAAACCCAGCTGACCCCAACCGAGTAGATGATTGCACAAGCCTAAGCATTTTTCAGCTTACCTGTTTGAGCTTATAGAGTTTCTAAGTATACAGGTAGAGTCGCTGAAGACAGCAGAAGATACAACAGAAGACGCAGCTAAGCGGACACAGCTGAAGAACTCAGCAGAATAGACCAAGCAGAGTAAAAGACCCAGCAGTATCAAGACCCAGCTCAGTGACGGAAACCCAGCTCAGTGTCGAAGACCCAGCTCAGTGTAAAAGACCCAGCTTAGTGTTAATGACACAACTCAGGTCTAAGACAGCTCAGGTTAATGACACAGCTCAGGTTGAAGACACAGCTCAGGTTAATGATACAACACAGGTCTAAGACACAGCTTAGAGTCGAGACGCAGCAGAGTCCAAGACTCTGAAGACACAGCAGAGACGCTTAGCAACTCAAAGACGAAGACCTTCTCCAAGACAAGATCCCGATGTCAGAAGATCTTGTTTAACACAGTCAAATCAAGGAAGAAATAGCTTCTGCAGATGTAGACCTACTTCATATGTTAAAGGCCAGAAGTCAATGAGAGTAGGTAAGATTCAAACGGCTCTCTTCCAACGGCTAGTTTGAATCTCCATCTATACATATCTCCTCACCATTGAAGAAAAGAGGCTGGCGAGACGACTGAAAAAATAAAAGAGCAAACAGAAAAATGAACAACAATCTTCAAAGCCAAATCTTTCAAGAACACCCAGCCAGTCAGCTGTGTTCTTAGTTGTTCACAAATTCAGTCATAGGCAGAATAGATTAGAATAGAAATATCTTAAGCCTAGTTTGAACGAGTTCATCATACTCCTTGTTCTTCATTGTAAGAACTCGTTCATAGTTGGAAAATCCATACCCAAACCCAAACCCAGAAAGGTTAGGTCAAGGTACGCTTGCTCGAACCGTGTAATTCTAGTGGTCAGGTTTTACAGTACCCGGAAACTGTAAGTCAGGTTTTTTCAGTACCTGCAAACTGAAAGGTGTAGGCTTGACAGTGCCCGTAAACTGTTGGAACACATCTCAGGTTAGAGTTGTGAAGTTGCTTGGTACTTGGAAACCAAGTGGTAGTAAATTACCAGTGAATCTGGTCGTGGACGTAGGAGGTGTTAATTACCAGTAAATTACCAGTGTTACCAGTGAACACAACTCCTCTCACGTATATATTTCAAGCTGCATAAACTGACTAACTGAAAAGAGAAACAAAGCTTTGCAATATATTTGAAGTAACAGACGGACTTTCCAAATCCACCACGTTCCGCACACAGCCAGCTGTGTCGATCAAGCTGCCTTCCAGCTGGATCGGACACAGCCAGCTCACTCAAAAGAGTTTTTAATTGGAAAAGTTTTTAAACCTTGGTGTCTTCATCCCCCCTCTAAACCAAGATATCCGTCTTGGGACCAAAACATAAAAACCTCCATAACCTTTTCAATCAACCCATCGAAGATAGCCATCATACATCTTTGGAAGGTGGCGGGAGTATTACACAAGCCAAATGACATGAACCGGAAAGCAAAGATTCCATATGGGTATGTGAAAGCGGTTTTTTCTTGGTCCTCGGGTGTAATCATGATTTGGTTGTACCCTGAATAGCCATCAAGGAAGCAATAAAACTCAAACCTGGCAAGCCTATCCAAAATTTGATCAATAAACGGGAGGGGGAAATGATCCTTGCTGGTGGCGGCATTCAACATCCTATAATCAATGCAAACTCTCCAACCACTCACTATCCTAGTAGCAATTAATTCGTTCTTCTCATCTTTTGTAACTGCCATACCCTCATTTTTGTTCACCACTTGAGTAGGACTTATCCACTTGCTATCCGAGATAGAATAAACTATCCCAACATCCAACCATTTGTAAACTTCCTTCCTAACGACTTCTTGCATCAACGGATTCAATCGCCTTTGATTTTGCCTCATAGGCGTATAGTCATCTTTCATGAGAATCCTATGCATGCAAATGGATGGGCTAATTCTCTTCAAATCCGAGATTGACCATTCTATTGCCGATTTATGCTCCCTCAATACCTCTAGCAATTTTTCAAGCTCAATAGAAGAGAGATATGAAGATACTATAACCGGATAAGTGTCATTGTCACCAAGAAAAGCATACTTCAAATGCAAAACGGGAGATTCCTTCTTCTCTTTCCTTTGCTTTGCTTCCTCTTTTTCTTCTTCACTCCGGAGTTCTAGAAAGCTTTATTTGAGCCTAGGAATTTTCTTTGCAACATTCAAAGCATTAACACAATCAAGCATACTTGAATCATCACAGTCATCATTTAAAACATAAGGGTAAAGAGAGTTGAGTAAGCAAGCCTCCAAGGATCCTTTGGGTGAGCAATACGACTAAAAATCCATGCAAGAATCCACGATGCTCAACACCTTGCATTCATCCACCCTTTGCACATCTTCATCATCATGGAGTTTGAGGGCTCGATGAATAGAGAATGTGAAGCTCTCCTCATTGAATCGAAGTGTGAGCTCTCCTTTGAAAACATCGATAAGAGCTCTCCCCGTATCTAGGAATGGGTGCCCTAGAATTAATGGAACATCATTGTCTTCCTCTATATCCAAGACAACAAAGTCCACCGGAAAGATAAAATCATTCACCTTGACAAGCACGTTTTCTACAATACCCTTCGGATCGGAAATGGATCGGTCCGCCATTTGAAGAGCAATAGTGGTTGGCTTGATGACCCTAATTTGTAGCTTGTTGAAGATAGAAAGGGGCATCAAATTGATGCTTTCCCCTAAATCACATAGTGCCTTCTCAAAGCTATCATTTTCAATGCCACACGGTACGGTGAAACTTGCAGGATCATTGATCTTGGTAGGCAATTTTATTTGAATGACGGCGCTACACTCCTCCGTGAGATTAACCGTTTTACAATCTCCCAATTTCTTCTTTCTCGATACAACATCCTTCAAGAATTTAGCATAATTGGGCATTTGTTGTAATGCCTCAACTAAAGGAATGTTGATGTGCACTTTCCTAAAGATATCAAGGAATTTAGTGAATTGCTCCTTCGTTTTCTTCTTTTGTAGCCTTTATGGAAATGGAATGAGAGGGAAATAGGAAGGTGGAGCTTTGGTTTTCTCATTCTTCTTCTTGCTATCTTGCTCTTTGGAAGCTAGAGGAGTCGGATTAGGTGAGCTAGTTGAAGAAGAAGGAATATCACTTGGTATTGTATTTCTACTTCCTTCGTCTTTATCACTCACCTTCTCATATTCTTTTGAGTGCTCATTTTAAACATTTTCCGACTCATGTTCAACATTTTCATCTTCTTCATTGGGTATCTTGGGTCCTTCATAGGAAGTACCACTTCGAAGCTTGATGGCCTTACAATGCTCATTGGGATTGACAATAGTGTTGCTTGGTAATTGGCCTTGTTGGTGTTGATTGCTCATTGAAGGAGCTATTTGGCTCAATTGTTTCTCAATTATCTTAAGTTGAGCCTCTTGAGCTTCTACAATGGCTTCGGTTTTCTCAATTCGAGATTTAGTAGTCTCCATGAATTTCATGAGCATGTCATCCATACTTGGCTTCTTTTCCTCATTAATCATCCCATTTGTCACCAAACATCCCGGCGGAGGTTGTAGGGCATTATTGGGATTTCATAAGAAAGATTAGGGTGTGCTCGGTTTCCTTGATACCCTTGATGGTATTGATTGCCACCTTGTTGACGCCGATAATTCCCATAATTCAGGTTGTTGTGTATGTAGTTGACATATCTTCCACATTGGTTGGTTCCTCTACTCTTGGCTCAATCTTTGTTTGTGCCATAGCATCAATCTTGCTATTCATAGTAGACATTTGAGCCGCCAATAGAGCAATAGATCTGAGCTTGTGGTGGAGGCAACCTTCTTCAATGTAGTCCTCTCTCCCGGCCATTGATAGCTATTGATAGCCATATTCTCAACTATCTCCATGACTTGGGGGTACGAAGAACAAGATACCAAAGTATTTTGGAGCACTGGAGAGAGGAATTTCACTCAGCAGCAAACCGGATGGACTATGATGCAATCATCTCAAGCCACCAGGAGATGAGAAGAACATAAAGGCTGATTGACGACTTGAAACGTCTCATACTCAGAGTATATGACACCATGAAAAACAACCATCAGAGTCATCACAATATCTGATGGATTTTATGAAGAATGTCCAAGAGATGAAACCAACAAAATTGATCTGGGGTCACAAAAAGAAGAATCATCTAGCCAGATGAATGAAACAAACTGACTCCCAAGGCAATAGAGACAGCCTTCAGAGCTCAATCAAGAAGACCAGCTCAATCAGCTCAGCCTGGAAGAATCAACCAGGAGCACAGAAATATGAGCAAAGGATTGCATGAAGAAGTTGCCATGATTGCACGCTGGATCTCAGCAAGGAAAGATGCAAGAATTTCGTGAAGATTCATCTCGACAAGCAACTCTGCCCAAAAGAAAAACCCAGCTGAATCAACCTCCTGAAGAGGATAAAAGCCGATGAAGAAATTGAAGAAACCCGGCTAGATGACTGAAACCAGTTGTGAAATAAAGACAGCTGGATACAAAACTAAAAACTCAGCAAGTCACACTGCAGAGTACAATCGATAAGCAGCAGATGAATCAGCTGGATTCGGGACAGCAGTCTACCTGCTATACAGACAGAGATTTCATCGAAGAAGTGAGCCAATGTTGAGAAACTTTGCTCGATAAAAGGAAGTAGGATGCAGATGAAGAAACCTCATCCAGCTGAGGGGGAACAAGACTCAGCTGGATAATGAAAAGCTAATGGGACATCAGGATAGAAGAATTCAAACCCAGCTGGATCTTTCAACTCAGTTTAACAAGGGAAACCAGCTGAGGGGGAATCAAGCTCAGCTGGATAATAAAACTGAAGAAAAGCTCATTCAACATAAAGAAAACACAGCCGTGGTATCAGCTGACTACAATGATCAGCTGACAGGTTTGCAGACTTTTTTTTATCTATTTCCCTGAAGAATATGCTATTTAAAGATAAAAATATTTGAATTTAACTCAAATACCCAGACATTCCTTAAATGGATTAGTCAGTAAGCCATCCATCCCATCGCATTTAATGAAAAGCATGCAGAATACTGTAGCTCGGGAGAACTGAGGCAGAAGTCAGAACGGTTCGATTACCTCACGCGCGCGTGACCTACACTCTATATACACACGTCATGTGACGTGTTGCACAAATCTCTCTCAGCCGCAGATCTTCAATTCCTTTGCCAAGATCTCAACCTTCCATCAAAATGGACAGTTGATATATACATCTAAAATATGCAAATCTTCGCCATGTTTTCTATCGCTCATACTTATCTCTAAAATTTATATCTCAGATTCTTGATTATCTCTTTGCAAACACGCTCCCTTAGTATCTTCGTCTTTCTAACCTCTTGCTACAGAAGAAGATCATAGCCCCAAAGAAGATGACACCAGGAGCAAGCCAGACTGAGAATTTGATGTCAAAGCTTCATTTCGAGAGTTGTTTAACTCTCAAGAACTACAAGAACTCAGAATTCCAGGATGTATTGGATCTCATCGAGAAAGCCGGACTTTTGCAGTGGGCGACTGCAAGACCGAAGAACATCTTCCGCAGAGAAGTCGCAGAGTTCTTCCTAGAGATGACTAACCGAGATGATCGACTCCGCTCCAACGTCTCTCTGCAACTCAAGGAGAAGACAAGACATACAACTCCATGGGATGTCGACATCAACATCAACCGGATATTGAACAAGCTATTCAACTTAACGACTCTTGGGGACCGCTCCCCAGATAACTACACCAGAGAAGAAATCCAGGCCGAACTGGATAAGATGTTGTTCAAGCCGGAACCTTACAGGGCGAGCATGTCCAAGCTCCTGCTCAAGCCCAAGTTCAGACTACTTCTGGATGTCACCCAGAAGTGCATCCTCGGTATCGCTGGATTTCAAGGAGAGATCAGCATACCCAAACTAAAGCCAATGATAGCCATCCTCAGGAATGACCCTGTGGATTGGTTCTCCTTCTTCATGGGAAAGTTGGAGAATGAATCGAAGAAGATTCATTTTGAAGATGACAGCTTCACTCGGTGCAGCTGCATAAAAATAATCTACTTATGCACCAAAGTGGCGTACATAATAGAAAATTATACTACCGGAAGGCAAATCAAGACACAGAAGAATTTCCTGTGTCCAGAATACTTTTTGAGAAGCCAAGTCGGCTCACTGACTTGTTGAAGAAAGCAGCTCCTAAAGGGAAGAAGAAGGTGCAGGAGGCAAAGCAACAGACTGCCTCTCCCTCTCAAGCGGGAAAAAAGAAGCAACCGGAAGAGACACAGCCAGCTGGATCTCCACCTGCCAAAAAGAAGCTGAAATTCAAGGCAGCCAGCAAGCCAGCTAAGGAGGCAGCAGAGAAACCAGCTGATGAGCCACCTGAATCTGAGTTCACTCCCACAGCATCCCCAATCCAAAAGAAGAAAACTGAGTGGAGACCAGTCACTGAGGAGACAGCTCAGGGATCCTCTTCCAGCTCAGACAATGGAAGGGAGGTCGTGATTGCATCACGAGAAATTGAAGAACCACAAATAGTGGTCTCCCACCCTGACACAGAGGATGCTATTCCCCTTCGTCAATTTCTTCAAGCATCTTCACAACCCGCTCCAGCTGATCCCACATCAACTGGAACCACTCAACAAGACTATCATCTCCTTCCTCTTCATCCTCAGGTACCTCCCTCAGATTCCCCACCCACTTGCTCAGTACCTGAAACCGCTCAATTCCAAATTTCAGCACCCAGTTCTCCAACCAAAGAACCATCTCCTGTAAGAGAACAGGTAGATATTCAACTGACTGAAGCTCCTTCACAGCCAGCTGACACCCAAGCTGAACTCTCTTCTAATCCCAGCTCACCCAAAGAACCCCATCCAGCTGAAGCTCCTATGCAACTGGATGATGAAAACCAAGCTGAACCTACAAGCCCTTCTGAGGAATTTGAAATCCTCAGTCCCAGAGCCGTTGCACGTGCTGCCACTATCATGAGATTCGATGACCTCAGGCTTCAAAGGGTAAAGAGCGCACTGCAACAGTACCCTTCTCTTACTTCACTCCCCGCCACACTAGTCACCGTCAGCGACTTCAAATTTTACCTTGCTACCAAGATGACTACTTGGTATGCAAATGAGGAACTTGTGGAGTTCTACTCTTTCAAAAAGCTCAAAGCCGAAGAAGTTGCTCTGCAAGAGATCTTTGGATTTGGAAGTCTTCAGGATGCCTTCATGCATCAAGAACGACTGATCCAAACTCTCATCCAGAAGGCTAAGCAAGATGAAGTACCGCCGTCTGAGGAGGTAATCGCAAGAGCCAACTCTTACCTCCACACTCTCAGCTGGATTGTTCCAGTTGAGAATGCCAAGGAAGTTATCCCTGCCGACACAGCTGAGGCAATGTTGATTGAAGAAGAGCCAACTAATGCAACAGTTGAGCCTACCGAAGCTGCCCCACCAAGTCCAATTGCCGATGACACTCGCTCACTGGTCGAGATCAAGGCAGACAAACCCAGCCAAGTCGAATTCGGGATCCAGACGGATCCTGATGCCATGCTTTCAGATACAATGAATGACGAAATCGCGAAACAAGTTGAGAAAATCCAATTGCAGGATAGATTCAAATCATTTGCTGACATCCTTCTGCGTATCACAGATGTAGAATGGCAAGTCCATTGTCATGGACAGTCCATTGATGAAGTTCACACTTTTGCCCAGAACATACAGGAAAGCACCAGTCGAGATCTCAAACAATCTCTCGTCTCTCAATGCATTGATCAGTCACATCATCTAGAGAAGAGAGTCCCTGAGATCATTTCAAAACTCCAAGCTCCACTGGAAAAGAGCGTTACTGACTTATCCAGCCAGATGGTAGCTCTCCAAAAGCAAACGTTCTCCAACAGAACTGACATTCAAACGCTGTTCAACCTCTACAAAGAGCTAGACACTCAGTTTAAAGCTGGAAGTAACAGCACAGCACAGCTCAACCTCGTCACAGCAGACAACACAGCCAAGATTGCTGATGTTGACAAAGCCCTGGCCCAGCTGAATGAGACAATCGTCAACCTATCCTCCACCCTTGTTGATAATGCCAAAAAGGGGGAATGTAATGACAAGAGAAAAACATCAAGGGCAGGCAAAGGGAAAGCTGTAGCTGAAAATGAAATCCAAGTGCTGCAGTCTGAGATTGATGAAGTTGTTGCTGAGCTGGAAGCAGAAGAACCCGCTGAACGGAGAGGAAAATAGAGAAAAATGATCATTCCTCTTGCCAAAGCAAGCGGAGCCACGCCAAAACAAATCAATGATACTCAATGGCTCTGCAACTTTGTAAATCAACAAAAGCAAGAGATGAAAAGCTTTCAAGAGCAGCAGAAGAAGAAGAAAGCTTGCTCAATGCTGAAGAAAAGAAGTAGAAGAAGAAAAGAACAAACATCAGAGCATCGAAAAAAAAGTCTCAGATGCCAATGAACTGGAGAAGAATAGATGAATGGATCCCAGAAGAGTTAAACGACGACTGGGAACATACAAAATTCGAGTTCATTGAAGATTACTACTATTTATGAGCTTACCCAAATACGCCACCAGATGTTGCTTTCAAGATGCACCCCAATGAGCTTTTTCATCATGATAGGATGACTGCTAAAGCATTCTTCAATGCCGCAAAGACCGCGAAGATCCAGTTCTCTGCTCCCCAGCTGTATCATCTCCAACCTCCACTGATACCTGGAACCAATCTTCCTGATAAATCGTAAATTATCGCAGAAGTAAATAAATGGGCAATCAGGAGAAAAATTTCTAAGGTAAACAATGAAGAAGAGTACAGGAAGCCGGAACAGATGATCTTCAACCGGTACAGGTTGAGAACGGATGAGCAACTAGAAGAAGATAGACAGAAGAATCAGCAGCAGAAGCAGAAATGAAAACCCAGCCAACTGGGAATCTTTTCTTTTGAACTTTTGTAATTTTAAAGTTGTAAAATTTCGTATTAATGAAAAGTTCGTTTTATCAAAATCAACCTGAAGACAATCTCTCTTTGTCCAGGCTCTGAATTTGATTATCCGCTATGAATATTTATTTTTTTTGAAACCCCATTTCCTGTTAAGGGGGAAGTAAATTGTTTTTCTCAGTTAGGTTTTGGCATCATCAAAAAGGGAGAAATTGTTGCGAAAATTAATAGAGTTTTGATTTGATTCCAAAACCCAGCTGAGTCCAACCGAGTAGATGATTGCACAAGCCTAAGCGTTTTTCAGCTCACCTGTTTGAGCTTATAGAGTTTCTAAGTTTACAGGTAGAGTCGCTGAAGATAGCAGAAGACATAGCAGAAGACGCAGCTAAGCGGACACAGCTGAGGAACTCAGCAGACCAGACCAAGCAGAGTCAAAGAGCCAGCAGTATCAAGACCCAGCTCAGTGAAGGAAACCCAGCTCAGTGTCGAAGACCCAGCTCAGTGTAATAGACCCAGCTTAGTGTCAATGACACAGCTCAGGTCTAAGACAGCTCAGGTTAATGACACAGCTCAGGTTGAAGACACAGCTCAGGTTAATGATACAGCACAGGTCTAAGACATAGCTCAGAGTCGAGACGCAGCAGAGTCCAAGACACTGAAGACACAACAACGATGCTTAGCAGCTCAAAGACGAAGACCTTCTCCAAAACAAGATCCCGATGTCAGAAGATCTTGTCTGACGCGGTCAAATCAGAGAAGAAAAAGCTTCTGCAGATGCAGACCTACTTCGTAGGTTAAAGGCCAGAAGTCAATGAGAGTAGGTAAGATTCAAACGGCTCTCTTCCAACGGCTAGTTTGAATCTCCACCTATATATATCTCCTCACCATTGAAGAAATGAGGCTGGCGAGACGACTGAAGAAATAAAAGAGCAAACAGAAAAATGAACAACAATCTTCAAAGCCAAATCTTTCAAGAACACCCAGCCAGTCAGCTGTGTTCTTAGTTGTTCACATATTCAGTCATAGGCAGAATAGATTAGAATAGAAATATCTTAAGCCTAGTTTGAACGAGTTCATCATACACCTTGTTCTTCATTGTAAGAACTCGTTCATAGTTGAAAAACCCATACCCAAACCCAAACCCAGAAAGGTTAGGACAAGGTACGCTTGCTCGAAGCGTGTAATTCGAGTGGTCAGGTTTTACAGTACCCGGAAACTGTAAGTCAGGTTTTTTCAGTACCCGCAAACTGAAAGGTGTAGGCTTGACAGCGCCTGTAAACTGTTGGAACACAACTCAGGTTAGAGTTGTGATGTTTCTTGGTACTTGGAAACCAAGTGGTAGTGAATTACCAGTGAATCTGGTCGTGGACGTAGGAGGTGTTACTCCGAACCACATTAAAATTGCTTTGTTCTTTACTGCTTTGTTTTATGCATTCTGCTAACTCCTCTCACGCATACATTTCAAGCTGCATAAATTGACTAACTGAAAAGAGAAACAAAGCTTTGCAATATATTTGAAGCAACAGACGGACTTTCCAAATCCACCACATTTCGCACACAGCCAGCTGTGTCGATGAAGCTGCCTTCCAGCTGGATCGGACATAGCCAGCTCACTCAAAAGAGTTTTTAATTGGAAAAGTTTTTAAACCTTGGTGTATTCACCCCCCCCCCTCTACACCAAGGTATCCGTCATGGGACCAACACATAAAAACCTCCATAACCTTTTCAATCAACCCATCGAAGATAGCCATCATACATCTTTGGAAGGTGGCGGGAGTATTGCACAAGCCAAATGACATGAACCGGAAAGCAAAGATTCCATACGGGTATGTGAAAGTGGTTTTTTCTTGGTCCTCGGGTGTAATCATGATTTGGTTGTACCCTGAATAGCCATCAAGGAAGCAATAAAACTCAAACCCGACAAGCCTATCCAAAATTTGATCAATAAACGGGAGGGGGAAATGATCCTTGCTGGTGGCGGCATTCAACATCCTATAATCAATGCAAACTATCCAACCACTCACTATCCTAGTAGCAATTAATTCGTTCTTCTCATCTTTTGTAACTGTCATACCCCCATTTTTTCTCACCACTTGAGTAGGACTTACCCACTTGCTATCCGAGATAGGATAAACTATCCCAACATCCAACCATTTGAGAACTTCCTTCCTAACGGCTTCTTGCATCACCGGATTCAATCGCCTTTGATTTTGCCTCTTAGGCGTATAGTCATCTTTCATGAGAATCCTATGCATGCTAATGGATGGTCTAATTCCCTTCAAATCCGAGATTGACCATCCTATTGCCGATTTATGCTCTCTCAATACCTCTAGCAATTTTTCAAGCTCAATAGAAGAGAGATATGAAGATACTATAATCGGATAAGTGTCATTGTCACCAAGAAAAGCATACTTCAAATGCTCAGGAAGAGGCTTCAAATCCAAAACGGGAGCTTCCTTTTTCTCTTTCCTTTGCTTTGCTTCCTCTTTTTCTTCTTCACTTCGGAGTTCTAGAAAGCTTTATTTGAACCTAGGAATTTCCTTTGCAACATTCAAAGCATTAACACAATCAAGCAAACTTGAATCATCACAGTCATCATTTAAAACATAAGGGTAAAGAGAGTTGAGTAAGCAAGCCTCCAAGGATCCTTTGGGTGAGCACACTACTAGAAAAACAAACATACATGACGGTTAAAAACCGTCATGTATGTGTATCCAGAACCGTTAAAAAAGGTGGTGTAATCTATAGTGGGTACTATACATGACGGTTAATAACCGTCATCTATACGGTTAATTAATGACGGTTTATCACCGTCATCTTTACTACAATTTACTGTAATGCATATCCACTTTATAATGACGGTTTTCTTTAAGGACCGTCATGTATCTTGAACATCATAGTTGATATTTGTTTGCAACCGTCATCTATTTTCGGGGCCATATTTTATTTTGTTTTATTTTATTTTATTTATTAATTTTTACCTGTTTTATATCCGAATCACCAATAAATTAAATCATACAAAATAACTAATAAATATTGTACACTTGCTAAGTAAAAATTTCATGCATTGAAATAAAAATGTGTTTGAATCCATAAAAACTAATTAAAAGTTACAAAATGCATTATCTCCATACAAGACTCCATGTCTTTCCAGGTACACGTACTTCCAATGCTGCGGGCTCACGTTCAATCGAGTACCTAGTAGAACTTGTAAAGTGAGAAATAATATCAGCTCTATATATATTCAAATTACCAGGATTAAGGCAGAATCACAACAATTGATAGTACGTATACATGATCAGTTATGTTACCAATACCAGCAGAACAAAATGTGTATTATAGTACATCATCAGATCAGTTCATCAATTCTATCATTATCAATATTATTACCTTATGAATATGATCACAAAACCAGAATATATACAGTACAAATACATACCATATATATACAAAATTATTACCCTATAACTAAGCCTAAATCAAAACAATAGCACCAAAAATGCATGAAATATAATGAAATATATACCTGTTTAAGTATCTCATACATGCTCAAATATACAAGTAGCCCAATCCTCACGGACTTCATCGATCTCTCCTCGAGAGTACTATTTTTTCTTAAACTATCAACAAAATAAATGCACAAAAATATTTTAGCAACAAGTAGTAAAGTTACATTAAAAATAGGACGGATATTTTATTACCAGTGAGCTAATAGAAATGGAGTCATCATTTTGAAAACCTTCTACTATTTCTTTCATGTATAAAAATCTTGAACCTTGAAGACCAACAAATATATGGTTTACCTAATAATTTCATAACAGGAACACTTCCAATTAATACTTCCAAAGCGTGTTGAACCATCTTATGATAAGGAAAAAATAGATTGAGAAGTGAATATAAACAAAGAAGTTGGATAATCAAACAATTCGAGCAGAGAATACTTCTTGTAAGCTTTTAATGCTCCTAAAATATCAATTAATTATATGATAACAAATGCTACGCACACACAATTGGCAATCAAATGATTTTGAATATCTACAGAAAATTAAGAAAGGAACTTCCCAGAAAGTTGTGAAAAAAAAAATTAAAATAACTAATTTGGATGGTTTAGGCACTCCACGTATGCAAACCAATTAGATAAATTTAGATTCAACTCTTTGAAAAAGGTCATATGGGTGCCAAACCAGCATTGTTCCCAAACAAACAGAGTAGAAATTGTCAAGTGTCACTATCAGCTAAATAGAAGCAAATAGCATAAATTTTTAAAAAATAAATTCCAGAATATTTCCAGATAAATGAAAACAAGCATTGTTAACCATGGATAACTTAGTACAAACTCATACCACAAACCAACTAAAAATGAGAAGGTTGAACCATAAAAATGCCAGTACAATGAGCTAGAGTATACATCAACTTCTCTGAACAGAAACATACAACGATTATCATACACAATCCTACTTAATTACTGAAAGCAACATGTTTATACAAGTCAAAGAAACATTACCTGTGGATAAAGATCACAATTTCCCAGTTCCTTAACTGCCAAAGGCAGTCTCTCTCCATCAACAACTTGAGATAACTTAATCACAGAACTACATTGGTCTTTTAATTGCATTGATAAATTCAAAAATATTCAAACCTCATAATCTTCCCCAACACTCTTGATGTTAACAGTCTGAATTTTATTATGCTTGGCCCAAATTATTTTCCCTCCATTATCCATACTAGCAACAGGTACCTCACGACTAAGCTTTACCATGATAGTGCCTTCATCATAACTGATTACAACCCTTAGCATTGAGTGATTCAGATGTATATGTATACAAGCATTTAAGATAACTAAAACCAACGCACTTCTTATCACAAGTTTCTCAGCATAGAGATTCAAGAATAAGTAAACAGTTTACTCTCACTTTTTGCTTAAACAACTTTAAAATGTAAATTCAATAGATAAGACAGCCCCCAATCACTAAATAAAATCAACAGCAATAGGACTTACCTTCTTGAACCTTTTATGTAGCCAACTGCCCAAACTCTTTCAAGGTCATATTTCTTGTATTTTCAAGTCTGCAAAATGATACAAAGGTGAGACATCTTATACACGTAATGTGGAAAGAGAAAATGGGAAAAGAAACCCATAATGGTTGATGTATACAACAAAGAGGGGTGTGTAGCATATTCCACAATAACAATGGTGGAGTATAAGCACTTGTTATTACTGCATTTTTATGCCACACATACAGAATATTCATAAGCCTAATCAGCCCCTTATCCGAGGTCGATTTTGAAAGAAATTCTTCCTGTAATAGCAAAAGATTCATCATATCTCTCACTAGAACAACAACAACAACAACAACATACAGCACCTATATATGAATCCATCTTTTCATGCTTACTCACCAGACTGTCTCCAATCTCACACTTGGTCACAAGGGAACTAGAATTCTTCCCCTTCGATGCCTTCATCGATGAATTTGGTGCCAAGCGCAATAACTCTCCAAATATGGAGCTCCCTTTCGAGCTCTGCACCCAACATTTCATGCTAATTAACAATCATATATAATCTTTATAAGCATTAGTATAAAAATTCGATCTTTGATAATATATATCTCCTACTTTTCATGGCTGCATTGTGATAAAGATTGACATAATATAATATAATACATACAGGAAAAAGGAAAGAATGATTCAAGAGAAGCAGATTTTTCATAAACGTATAGTGTGCTCTCTCTCAAAAATCATTACATAATTAGTTTCTAGTTTATATTTATCCAAAAGTTCTCTTAAAACAGAAGAAGTTCCCAATCACTAAGACGAAAACTTCAAGATAGCAAGACTTCTCATCTTGTTCAGACACTGATTCAGCCACTAAAAATGACATGATTAAATCATGGAAAAGTTGTTTTCAGTTCAGAAAATGATCTGTTAAATACACTTAGAAAATAACATATAAAATCAAAACCTCTACACAACTATTAGAGGTGATGACAAAGAATAATCATCACTGCAGCAAGCCATTACGTAAAAACGAAATCCAAAAGTTTATGCAAATAGACATGCTCGAATAGCACACATACTATTCCATCTACTAATTACAGCTTCCAACTTGATAAAAACAAAATTGAAAGTGAGAGATAAAGAAACCCTAACCTCGGGGTCTGCTGCGGCTGCGGTGGTGCGAGGCCAAGGACGGCGTCAGTTGCAACTGGCGACGGTGGTGACAGCATTTTCTGCTACTACTGTAATGACATTGGGCGGCACGCAGGTATGGTGGTGGAGATAGATGAGACATCGTCGGACTTGTAATTTTACAAGACGACAGAGGGATCTCAATTAACAACAAGTGGCGAACGCAGCAGAGCCACGAATATAACGACGAAAGGAGTGAAGACGGTGGCTCGGACCACCAAGGTGGCGGCGGTGGGAGCTGTGGAGACGGGGCTGAGGTGTGGAGACGGAGCTGAGGCTTGGGAAAATGGTGAAGCAGACAGTGGAGAACATCAGAGACTCAGTTACCGATGATACTCATAATGGCGGTGGCGGTGGACATCTGATATCGATTGGGGATTATTGGGGATTTTCGATAGGTAGGAAATTGGAGAGGGAGAGAGAGAGAGAGAGAGATAGATACATAGATAGATAGAGAGAGAGAGAGAGACGTCAGTTGAGTGGATAATGAAGGTGACCGGCGGTCAATTTCCCGCCGGTGAAGAAGAAGAGGAGAATAGTGTCGCGCGCGCAAGAGAGAAGAGAGAATAGTGGTCTGTGTTTGGTAAAATGGTTTTAATTAAGAAATTATGTTTTTTTTTAATAATTTAAAAAAAAAAGTTAAACAAAGATTACGGTTCATCTCAAAGTGTCATGTACGGTAAATATATACATGACGGTTTACTATATACTATCATCCATATCTTTCAAGGCACGCACATAGATGACGGTTTCATTATAGAACCGTCATCTATAGAAAAAAGACGCACATATATGACAGTTCGTAAAATAAACCGTCATCTATACAGTGTCATGTATTGTTATTTTTCTAGTAGTGGCAATACGACTCCAAATCCATGCAAGAATCCACGATGCTCAATACCTTGCATTCATCCATCCTTTGTACATCTTCATCATCATGGAGTTTGAGGGCTCGATGAATAGAGAATGTGAAGCTCTTCTCGTTGAATCGAAGTGTGAGCTCTCCTTTGGAAACATCGATAAGAGCTCTTCCCGTATCTAGGAATGGGTGCCCTAGAATTAATGGAACATCATTGTCTTCCTCCATATCCGAGACAACAAAGTCCATCGGAAAGATAAAATCATTCACCTTGACAAGCACGTCTTCTACAATACCCTTCGGATAGGAAATGGATCAGTCTGCCATTTGAAGAGCAATAGTGGTTGGCTTGATGACCCTAATTTGTAGCTTGTTGAAGATAGAAAGGGACATCAAATTGATGCTTGCCCCTATATCACATAGTGCATTCTCAAAGCTATCATTTTCAATGCCGCACGGTATGGTGAAACTTGCAGGATCCTTGATCTTGGTAGGCAATTTTGTTTGAATGACGGCGCTACACTCCTCCGTGAGATTAACCGTTTTACAATCTCCTCATTTCCTCTTTCTCGATACAACATCCTTCAAGAATTTAGCATAATTGGGCATTTGTTGTAATGCCTCAACTAAAGGAATGTTGATGTGCACTTTCCTAAAGATATCAAGAAATTTAGTGAATTGCTCCTCCGTTTTCTTCTTTTGTAGCGTTTGTGGAAATGGAATGAGAGGGCAATAGGAAGGTGGAGCTTTGGTTTTCTCATTCTTCTTCTTGCTATCTTGCTCTTTGGAAGCTAGAGGAGTCGGATTAGGTAAGCTAGTTGAAGAAGAAGGAATATCACTTGATATTGTTTTTCTACTTCCTTCGTCTTTATCACTCACCTTCTCATATTCTTTTGAGTGCTCATTTTCAACATTTTCCGACTCATGTTCAACATTTTCATCTTCTTCATTGGGTATCTTGGGTCCTTCATAGGAAGTACCGCTTCGAAGCTTGATGGCCTTACAATGCTCCTTGGGATTGACAATAGTGTTGCTTGGAAATTGGCCTTGTTGGTGTTGATTGCTCATTGAAGTAGCTATTTGGCTCAATTGTTTCTCAATTATCTTAAGTTGAGCCTCTTGAACTTCTACAATGGCTTCGGTTTTCTGTATTCGAGATTTAGTAGTCTCCATGAATTTCATGAGCATGTCATCCATACTTGGCTTCGTTTCCTCATTAATCATCCCATTTGTCACCAAAAATCCCGGCAGAGGTTATAGGGCATTATTGGGATTCCATAAGAAAGATTAGGGTGTGCCCGGTTTCCTTGATACCCTTGATGGTATTGATTGCCACCTTGTTGAGGCCGGTAATTCCCATAATTCCGGTTGTTGTGTATGTAGTTGACATATCTTCCACATTGGTTGGTTCCTCCACTCTTGGCTCAATCTTTGTTTGCGCCATAGCATCAAAATCTTGCTATTCATAGTAGACATTTGAGCCGCCAATAGAGCAATAGGATCCGAGCTTGTGGTGAAGGCAACCTTCTTCAATGTAGTCTTCTCTCCCGGCCATTGATAGCTATTGATAGCCATATTCTCAATTATCTCCGTAGCAACCTCATGACTCTTTCTAAATAGAGAACCACCCGCCGCGGCATCGATTAGCCTCTTCATTTCACCATTGCAACCATTGTAGAAAAACAAAATTTTTGCATCTTGATCAAAACCATGGTTGGGTCATTTCCTCACCAACTCCTTGAACCTTTCCCAAGCCTCATAAAAGATTTCTCCATTCAATTGTTGGAATTGCATGATCTCCTCCTTTAGCTTCATAGTCATTCCCGGCGGAAAGATCTTCATATGGAACTTGTGGATCATGTCATCCCATGTCTTTATGCTCCCATCAGCTAAAGATTGATACCACAACTTTGCCTTATCCCTAAGAGAAAAGGAAAAGAAACGAAGTTTAATGACATCGTCCGACACGCCATTTATCTACATAGTGCTACATATCACCAAAAATTGGGCAAGATGATCATTGGGATCTTCCAACGGACGCCCTCCGAAAGTAATTTGTTGGACCATGTAGATGAGAGTGGGCTTGAGCTCGAAGTTATTGGCATTGATCGTTGGGCCATGATTGCCCCCTTGTTGAAAACCGGGTTGTAAGACATCTCGAATAGGGAGAATTGGTTCCCTATTCCGTTCTTCCTCTCGTGCTCTCAATTGAGCTTGCATAGCCTCCAATTGCGCTTGGAGTTGCCTTATCATATTTTCGTCGGCCATTGTTCTCCGTGCTTCTCGTTTCCTCCTTGTCATTTCTTGATTCCTTCGGCAAGTTGCTTCGATCTCGGGATTTAAGAGATCAAATGATAACTTCTTAGACCTTGTGTTCATGCATCACCTAAAATCCAACGAAAAAGGCAAGTCAATTACTAGCAAAACACTTCAAAACAAAAACACAAATTAAACATAAATAATATCTAATCTAGATTATCACAACGGTTTATAATATCACAAGTAGTAAATTAATTAGTCCCCGGCAACGACGCCAAAAACTTGTTCGCCTTTTAATTATGCAAATATTAACCGCAAGTGTACGGTGTATATGTAGAAAATGGCAAGCAAGGTCGTATCCACGGAGACTAATTTTCAACACTTATGATTACTATTACTACGTCGTTCTAACCTATTTAGACTAATCAATTTTTGATGGGCAATTACTAAATTAAGCGAGCAAGTAATTTGAATTCAATTAAAGAATTGCTAAAATTAACAATTAAAACGGGAGAAAAACTCGAGAAAGAAGCTATCCTAGGGATCAAACTTAGGTGGATTCATAATTAGACATCAATTAACTCAACCAATTTCAGAAAAGATTAAACATATTTAGGGCGATCTCGATTTCACCTTAGCCTTCTCTCAGACGACTACGGTCGTGGATTATAAGCCAATTATGCCGTCTCCGGTCACTAAGTTAGCCTACAACTCCTAACGGCTCCTAGGATAAAAAATTCCTCACTCCTAATCTCAACCTCTCGGTTTGTTGAAAAGTCGTGCTTTGAGTGTCTATTCTAGCAGTAAATCTCATCTCTCGATTCTTGATTCAACGCCAATTAAAAATGCCCAAAAGATGGTCAATCAATCAAGCACAAATTCAAATCAAGCACACAAGGAAATATGAATAAACTCATCCATAAATTGGTCAAATCAACATCCATCCATTACAACCCACTAGTTCAACCCCTAGAATATGAAAGTTTAGTCAAGCATCTTCATGTCTAACAAAAATTCCAAATAAAAAACAAACATTCTCAAAGATTCAAAGAAGTAAGAAATGAATAGACAAATCCTAGATCTTTAGATCTCCAATAGTGTAGCTTTGATTCTTCTTCTTCAAGCCCCAAATCTTCAAGCTTCCATGGTGGAGGGTTTTAGTGTGTGAAATAGGTGAAATGTGTGTGGGTGGTGGTGGAATGAAACTTGACCTAGGAAAATGGGATTATTGGGTATTTATAGTTGTTGGGTGTAGTATCCCGTCTTTCTTGTGTAATATAATTTGTTAATCTAGTGAGAAAAATAAGAATTTTAACGAAATAAAAATTTTCGTTTTGAAAATTTTACCCGGCAGATATATTCTACCGGAAAAATGAGTTTTAAATAATTCTTATCGTCTCGGTTAATCCGAAACGAAAAAGTTTTTATATTTATCAGTAAATTGTAAATGTTTAGTCATAAATTTACTGAAAGAATAATTTAATTTAATTACGTGAAATTCTACGTAATTTATCAGCTAAAAATTTAGTTTCGGTCGATTTGAAAATATTTCGAATCTCCGATTCTTTCTGTAAGATTTTTATCTAAAGCTCGTGAAACCTTAAGCTAAATTACTGTGTTGAGAAATTAAGAGTTTAATGGATGATTAGTTGATAATTAATTAATTTAATTAATTAATAAATTAACTAATGACTTAACTTAGCAATTAAGTTATATTATTTTATTACTCTATCCTTTATCTATCTATATATATGTTGTGATAATCTTCCTCCCTCCTCCCAAACCTCTCGACAGCACACACACCATACACACACTCTTAAAATTTCTTCCATTTTTGTGTTCTTTTGAGCTCATGTTCAAGATCAAGATTGATCCAAATTCTTCCAAGCAATTAAGTGTATATCTATGTTCTTATACACTTGTAGCTTAATTCCTATGGTTGAAATCTTCTCTTCCATATATATATATATGTATTGAAAATTTTGGAAAGAATTTGAAGAAATGGTTAAATGATGTTATGATCTTCATGAATTATTCTTATTTTATGCTTAGAAGATCATTTATATGATTAAATCAAGAGAAAGAAAACCCTAGCCCTAGAATTCATAATTTTCGAAAATTATGGAAAATGTTAAGTTTTGATTCATGCATTGTATGATTGTTTTGATATTAAATATGTGTTTAATTAATTATTTTAAGTATGCTTGATGTTGAGAAGAAGCATGAAATCATTAATCTCCTAATTTTCTTTATTTTAGTCGAAAATATGAAATGGAAATTAAGGTTTGTGATGTTGAGGTTATATGATGTATTTGATGATTGAATTGATGTTATATGTTGTTAATGAAGTATCTTTAAAACAAGTGTTAATGAAATATGAGCTTGAGAAACCCTAGAAACCCTAGAAAATGGAATTAGGGTTCTTAAAATTAGGGTTTAAAGTTTAATGATGAATTAAATAAAATTAAAATGAAGAAAAGAGCTTAAAATGTTTAATTAAGTAAGTTAGAAATTAAAAAGAAGAGAAAATAATTCTAGAAATTCTAAAATTGAAACTACCAAAAATTTAATAAATAAAATAAATAATTATTTGATTTTTAATTAATAAACTAATTGCATTTATGAACTTCTTAATAAAAATTAAGTGTTATATGATTTTCTGGAAATTTAATTCAAAGTAATAAAGATTTTCTATTTTTGGTTGATTTTTCCGATTTGGGAGTTTATATGTTTAATAGAGTTTATGTGTGTAATGAATGTGTAAATATGGTTGTTATGTTTAAATAAATGTATAGAATTAAATTGAAAATTTTCTGAATCCGTGAGACAGATTAAAATCGACTTAGATGATTTCTGTGAATAGTAAATCATGTATGTTGATATTAAGTTATAAGTATGAATTGTTTGAATGTTTGATGATTAACGATGAGTTAAGATAGAGTAAGAGCGTTTAAGAAGTTAAGATAGAAATTCTCGAATTTCTTCGAGATTCGACGTAGAAAAAAATTCAAATCGAATTACGTTAAGATTATCGAAGTCATTATTCGATAGAAGTTACTCGTTCTAAAGTAGCTATTCCATTTCGATTTAAAGGAGCAAGTGGAAGCAGGAGCAGGACCGTGAAGTAGAAGTTGAATGAGCGTTAAAGTTAAAAGTTAAAAGTTAAAGCTTAAGTTTACCAGGTGGTCTTTCTTAACTGAAAAATGTGAAAAGCATGATATTATATGATTTTCAAAGCTTTGATACTTGCCAAAATATTTTAAAATGCTTAAGTATATTACCATCTACTTAAGAAGGACGAATTCGGTCCCGCACAAGGTGGGATTTGCGTACACATATGTAATCGTGCACATTTCTTTGATGGGCCGGTTATATGTAACTGTGAGTCTTTCCTTGATATGCCGGTTACAAGTGATTGAGAAAGAGGGCTCTTTTTCATCACTATTATTTATCGTAGATATGGTTAATACTGTTTAATATGTCTGTAGACAAATGTTTTATAAAAATAAAAATGTGTTAACATTGCACAAGTTGTTTTCAGAAAATCCTTGTGCTATGTTTTCTGGCAAGTTTTCAAAATATAGTTGTATTCAGCAAGTTTCAAATGTTTTCAGCATGTGTTCACATGTTATTTCTAAAACGTGCAGGTTAGCAGGGATGAAGATGACGAGTGTTGGGCTAGTTATCGTTGTTGTTATTGTTGTTGTTGATATGAGTTGACCTAAAATATATATATTCATATATATATTTTCTCGTTTTTTCGCTACAATGTTAAGATGTTTGTTTTTGTGAGATTATGAAGTCTGATGTTGTATAATGATGATGATGATGTTTGGATTCTAGAGTCAAACTATGTTGAAGTCGTTTAAATTTTAAAGTCGAATTCTGGTTGTCAAGTTCTTTTGAAACCCAACCACTTGATTATATGTATATTAGCTGCTTGTTGTTTTGAGAAAGCTTTGTCAATCTTGAAACAATTTTCTTTATCGTGCTTTCTTGATCCTAAAATCAGTTTGTCGTCTTCTTGTTTGTTGTCGATAATTTGGTTGATCAGGTCCATTGATTTCCGAGCTCATTTGAGATATATTCGTTAACATGCATGTTGTTATTGAATTCAGTTGATCGTCTCGTTGATCTCGAATCACGCATGTCATATTTATTCTAAGTTTGATGAATCGTTGAATATGAGTATCTTTTGTTGTTCTTGAACGATAGCCGGGTCTCTATCATTTTCTTTGGTTAATCCTAAATTGTGTAAGTCGTGGGACCCACCGGCTTTGACATCTAATTTCCAGGCCGGACTGCGACAGAGTGGTATCAGAGCAATGCTTTCTTCTCTGATTACATGTTCATTTAAAGTCTAGTTGGTTTGAAACCCTAGATTTGATCAAAGCAATGTTTTTCTGCTCTAAGATGTTATATTAAAAAAAAAGTCTAGTCTGGTTTGAATTCCTAGACTAGTCGAACTTTAACAACAACGAAAGTCCAGCATCTCTCATCTCATCCAGCTATTTAGGTACGAATTTCAAAAGTTTTCTAGTTTAAAGAAAGTGTAAAGTTTAAAAGTTTGAAAGATTGAGATAAATAAGATTGCATTGTTATGATAGAGCTCCTAATGCGATTGGTTGTTGGTGATCGATCGTAAGCGAGATGATGGATCAGTTGTGCAAGCAAGTTGAATGTTTAACTGTGGAATGTAACATGAGCCCAGTACCACCTTTTGGAAGCGACATTGAGTATGTTGAGACTGTGGATTCTCGAAAGCGTTCGTAGTTTCGGTTTAGCTAACTAGTTTAAATTTTCTTTTTAGTATAGTGAATTCTCGAAGCGTCGAGTCTATGATTGAATTCCACCATATAAGAATGAGCTACACGGAAACCCTAGCAGAGTTCTTAGCTCGGTTTCATAGGGTTTGGATGGATATCCATGAATCAAATATTTCTGGAATTATCGGTATCGTCAGGTTAGTACCTCTTCTTCCAGAGGATTGGCAGGAATGGGCGGCGTCGATTGCTGCAAGGTACGTCACTCCCTAGTATTGGGATGGTGTTTTGATCAGAGATTGCAGAGCATTCATAGCTGCAATTAGTACTCAATATATGTATTTCTCGTATCCACCTCCAGGACCGTATCAGCCATTAATTCCGGTTGGTGAGTTTGGATTGCAAAATCTCATGCCCCAAGACGATCCTATCTTTGATCATATTCCTTCAGAGAATCCCGAACCTATTGCTACTCCTATCCATGAAAATGATGGATTTGATATTAACTCTTTTCTTGTTGAGCCATTGGCAAATGGCTATGTTTCATCTCCCTCTCGATTGGAGAATTTAGTCTTCGTTCCCAAGTCTTCGGTTTTGCCAAATGGCGTAGCTTCAGCCTCTTTCGTTGAAGAAGTTCCAACCGATCCTTCTTTGGATACTTCACAAGCTCTGAATTCTTCAGAGTTTGAGCCTTTCCTTGGATCTCAGTTCGTTTCTTCTATTCCTCACGAGTGAAGTACCTCAGGGCCACGTCACTATGACAGTGACGAAGAGAACGTTGATCCGAAAGTTGGACCAACAGAAGGAAATTTCCATCTCCATCGAATACCGTTTAGTCATCTAAGTTTTTAGCCTAGCTTTAGGCCTTCGCCGGGAGAGGACTATACTCATGCCCCTCGGTTGACTTTGGATGGAGTAGAGAGAGTGGAGGAGAGCACGGAGTAGGAGGAAGACCCGAGTGAGGAAGAGCCAATAGAGGATGGGAAAGAAGAGGAGGAGCCATCCGAGGACGAGCAGTAAGAAGGAAGGAGGATTGTCGAGAAAGTTTCGAGAGAAGTTAATGTAAATATAATGTAATAGATTAGTAATCGAACAACTTTTATGTTTTTATAGTTTGTATGTTTGTAAATAAGTTCTCGTACAAAGAAGCATAATATGATAGTTTGTAGTGAATCGGTAGCGATGTAGAATTCCGCTCCGATAAAATATTTTGCGTACGTAATAGAAAATCATGGTTAACATAGGAAATTTTTGGATGTAAATAATTCCCTAACATTTGTAAAAGTCCTCGAAGAGGCAAGTTTTCCCATTAAATGAAGAAGTATGGCAGAAGAGGTCGTTTTGATAATTTTCTAAGTTATCGTTAGTTTTTGTCATTTTAAATTTGGTTTAATCATCTTAAAGAGAAAGGAAGAAAACGAAGTAAAATGAAGTTTAATTATCGTCGAGAAGCGTTAAAATAAATTAAGATGAAGTATACTTGAAGAAGAAGAGTGTTGAAAATAAAGTGAAGAAAAAAACGCAACATGACTCCAGACCGCGGGGAAACTGATACGCGAACGTATTTTTGAAGGACACACGCGGTTAGACCCGCGGGCGCGGGCTTGACCGTGGGCTTCCTTCTTTGTGCATGAAATGGACCCGCGGGTGTATGCCATGATCGCGGCTACTGTGCTGTACGTGGGAAAAATTTGTTGTGTGCTTCGTTCGTAGTTCGTTTCGTTCTTCGTTCGTTTCGTTCGCCGTTCTTTTCTTTCATTAGCTATATTTGTTGTGCATTAGAAGATGTTTAATGAAGATTAAGATGTCAAGATAAGATGATTTCTTTCTTGAATTGTTAGAAATGCTTGAACTAAATTTATTTAGAAAAATAGAGCATGAAAAAAAATGTTTGTTATTTGAATTTCTTTATTTTCATTTTTCTTTTGCTTTTCTTTTTCTGCTTAAGTGATGAAGTGACCTTATGATAATAAGAATAAATCATTTGATTCATTTATGATGATGAAAAAGAATCGTTTGATTCATTATGTATAAAGATGAGAGTGAATCGGTTGATTCATTAATTATGATGAGCATGTTATGAGTTAATGATGTGATTAAAAAATTTTCTAAGTTTTTAAAACCTAGAATTTTTTTTTATTTCTTTAAACAATTTAAAGAAAGTAAGAATTTTTCTGATTTATCAACTTAGAAAGAAAAAATTGTTTTAAAGAAAGTAGAATTCTTTTGAAAAACCTTAGTTGTTTAATCAGAATGCCGCCAAGAGGTAGAGGTCGAGGAAGGGTTGAAGATGAGCCAGAAAGAGAACCTACACTACCCCCTCCTCAACCCGAAAGAAGAATAGAAGAATTGTTTTTACGTCAAAATCCTCCAACCCTAGATGGAAAAGGAAACCCTTCGGAAGCCGAATAGTGGATTCTTTCTTTGGAAAGAATTTTCCGTTTTCTTTGTTGTACGGATTAAGAACGTCTTACGTGCATGTCTTACCAGCTCAAAGGATCTGCGGATTATTGGTGGGAAGCTCGTCAAAGGGCGTATACTCCTGAGTAGCTAGAGAATCTGACGTGGGAGCAATTCAAGGATGCTTTGTTCGAAAAGTTCATTCCTTGAAGTTATTGAAAGCAGAAGGAGAATGAGTTTGCTAATCTCAAGTAAGGAAAGAAGTCGGTATCCGAGTATGATCGAGAATTTTGCGATCTAGCTCGTTTTGCTCAAGACAAGGTGGACACTGATGAGAAGATAGCAGAACTCTTTCGAGCAGGACTTCGTCAAGAGATAAGAGTCGTGCTAGTTAGTCAGAGTGCGTTGTCATATGCAGAGACTTTAAATCGAGCTTTAGACATGGAATTGGCTATGCAGCCGGATAAGTCTTCTCAATCGACAGTATCTACTCCTTTGCAAATTCAAACTCCAGCAGTAGCCAGTCCTCAATCGTCATATCAAAATCAAAAGAGAAAGTGGAATTTTGGAGTCCAACCTAATAAGAAGCCATGGCAAGGCCAACAAGGTCAGAAAAGTCAGCAACAGTTTAATCAAGGACATTTTAAGAAGCCTTTCGTTAGTCAAGGCAGTTCATCGCAAACTTATCAAGGATTTCTCCATGTCCTAAGTGCAGTAAAATGCACCAAGGAGTCTGCAAGGCTGGAAGTAATAGCTGTTATACGTGTGCACAAGTGGGTCATTATTCTTATCAATGCCCGACTAAGCAGCAAGGAATATGAGTAAGCAGACCAAACCAGAATCAACCTCCGCATTTAAAGGCGATAGAAGGAGCTCATCAGCAGCAACGGCGCAATCGCCAAGGGCAGCAATTTCAGCAAAAGCAGAAGCAACCTCAGCAATTGCAAATAAAACCCCAGCAGCAGTATCAAAGGGTTGTTGCTCTTGATCAGAAGCCGTTCGATAAAGATCAAGGAAATTTAACAGGTTTGGGTCAATTAAAAGGCGTACCTGTTATAATTTTGTTTGATACTGGTGCATCGCATTCATTTATATCAAATGCCTACGTAGATAATCTTGATCTTAAAGTATAACGTGCTAGTCAAGACTTAAGGGTAACTACTCCAATAGGTAAATCTACCTCAGTTACTTGCATCTGTCCTAATGTAGAGTTTGAATTAGGATCTCTAAAGATGTCAGCTAAAACCCTAAATCTGATTAAAATGTCGGATGTTGATATTATTCTGGGAATGGATTAGTTGACCGAGAATTTTGCAACCATTTTGTGCAAACAAAGGAAAATTTCATTTCATATGCCTGGTCAGGAACTAACTCTGTTCTTTGGAATTGAAAGAAGTCATAGAAAATCACTGATTATCTCGGCAGTTCAAGCAAAGAGATTGTTGAAAATTAAATATGTGAAAGCATATCTTATCTATCTCAACAAGAATGAAATTAAAGAAAAGAGTATTGAAGAAGTAGTTGTAGTCAGAGAATTTCAGGATGTATTTCCTGAAGTTTTGCCAGGTTTGCCACCAGATAGGCAAGTGGAGTTCACAATAGATCTTGAATCGGGATCAACTCCAGTTTCCAAGGCACCATATAGAATGGCTACGAAGGAGTTGCAAGAGTTGAAAATTCAACTTCAAAAGTTGTTTGACCTAGGTTTCATCAGACCTAGTGTTTCTCCGTGGAGAGCGCCAATTCTGTTTGTCAAGAAGAAATACGGTAGTTTGATGATGTGCATCGACTACCGTGAATTAAACAAATTAACTTTGAAAAATAAGTATCCTTTGCCGAGAATACATGATCTGTTTGATCAGCTCAAAGGAGCTAGTGTATTCTCGAAGATTGATCTGAAATCTGGTTATAACCAGTTGAAGATTAAGCAAGATGATATTTCAAAGACGGCTTTCAGTACAAGATATGGCCATTACGAGTTTGTAGTAATGCTATTTGGTGTGACAAATGCTCCAGCAGTATTTATGGATCTCATGAATTGAGTATTTTCTGAATTTTTGGACAAGTTTGTCGTGGTATTCATTGATGATATTCTCGTGTATTCAAAGACTGAATTGGAACACGAAGAACATCTCAGAATTATTATGAAAAGTTTAGAATTGAGAAATTATATGCCAAGTTCAGCAAATGTGAATTTTGGCTAAAAGAAGTACATTTTCTTGGACATGTTGTATCTTCTGAAGGAATCAAAGTCGATCCGACAAAAGTACAAGCAGTCCAAGAATGAAAGGTTCCAACTACACCACATGAGATTAGGAGTTTCTTAGGTCTAGCAGGTTACTATCGAAGATTTATCGAAGGATTTTCCAAGATAGCAAAGCCAATGACCCATCTTTTAACGAAAGAATCAAAGTTCAAGTGGTCAGAAGAGTGTGAAGAAAGCTTTCAGGAACTTAAGAAGAGATTGACCACTGCCCCAGTGTTAGCAGTTCCAGATTCAGACAAGGATTATACTGTTTTCACAGATGCATCGAAGAACGGACTAGGCTGTGTTCTGATGCAAGAAGGAAGAGTCATTGCTTATGCTTCTAGACAGCTTAGACTTCACGAGGTAAGCTATCCAACTCATGACTTGGAACTAGCAGCAGTAGTGCATGCTCTAAAGATATGGAGACACCATCTTTATGGAGCAAGATGTGAGATTTTCACAGACCATAAAAGTCTCAAATACTTCTTTGAGCAGAAGGAATTAAATATGAGACAAAAAAGATGACTTGAATTAGTCAAAGACTACGATTGTAAAATCTCCTATCATCCAGGAAAAGCAAACGTAGTAGCTGACGCATTGAGCAGAAAAGGTAAATCGGAATTAGGATTTCTTCTAACTCAAGAGAAAGAACTGATTAAGAGTTTTGGAGAACTGAGACTAGAAGTGATTCTATCACCGCAATCTGTTGCTCAGATGATTGCAGCCATGGAAATAATTCCAGACTTAAGGTTAAGATTTTCCAATGCTCAGAGAAAAGATGAGAAATTGGAAAAGTTACGAATGAAAATTCGTCAAGAAAAGGTTGAAGATTTCAAAGAGGCAAGAGATAATGTTCTCTTATATAGAGAAAGACTTTGTGTGCCTAATGATCAGGAATTAAGGAATGAAATCATGAGTGAAGCTCATGAAACTCCTTATTCAGCTCACCCTGGAAGCACCAAAATGTATCAAGATTTACAACAATAGCTATCATGCATCCTTAGGCATGGCTCCGTATGAAGCTTTGTATGAGAGAAAGTGTTGATCACTACTGCATTGGGATGAAGTTGGCGAGAAGCGAGTTCTAGGACCGAAGATAGTGAAAGAGACGGTAGATGTGATTAGTAAGATTCGTGATCGCCTTAAAATAGCTTAAGATCGGCAGAAGTCATATGCCGATTTAAAGAGGAGACATTTTCATTTTAAAGTCGGTGACAAAGTTTTTCTAAGGTTGTCGCCGATGAAGGGAGTGTTTCGAATAGGCAAATATAGTAAATTAAGACCTCGTTATATCGGACCTTTTGATATACTCGATAGAATTGGAGAGTTAGCTTATCGTTTAACATTGCCACCCAGCTTAACATCTATACACAACGTGTTCCAAATTTCATCTTTGAGAACGTACGTTCACGATCCGAGCAATATCGTGAATCATGTCGAGCTAGAGTTGGATAAGGATTAGTCTTACAAGGAGCATCCTATGTTGATTTTGGATAGAAAGGTCCATGTGCTTAGAAATAAGGAGATTCCTCTAGTCATAGTTCAATGGAGTAGACACGATAAGAGTGAGGCCACCTGGGAGAAAGAAGAGGACATTACAGCTAAGTATCCAAACTTCTTAGACTAAGGTAAGTAATTTCGAGGACGGAATTTTTCTTAGTAGGGGAAAATGTGGCAACCCGAATTTTATTTTGCTAATTTCCTCATATGAAGTATATATTTTATTATTTCTGTAATTATTTATTTAAGTCTTATAAGTCGCGCCTAGAATTATTGCATGAGCATAAGCATGATTTTATATTATTCAATTTGCATGGTCCAAAGCATTTATGATTTTAAGCTCAAAAAAATTTTATGCATCAAATTTAATTTATAGAATGAAATAGATCTTTTAATCAAATTCTTACTAAAATATGATTCTTCAAAAGTGTACTTTTAAAAGTTTTGAAATAAAGTTTGTTTCCTTTAAAAGTTTAGCATTCGATTAAAACAAAAGGAGACCAAATGCAAAGTTTGTTTTTAGATATCTTTAAATAAATAAAATAAATTAGACTAAAGTATTTTATTTATCCTAGCCTATATTTTTTTCCTCTGATTTATTCCGCCACATGTATCTCTCTGCCCAAAAGTTTAATTGTTAGATATATATAAGCTTTAGTTTATTATTTAAGATATATACATTTATAAATTAGATTGTAATTTTCTTATTCAACTCGTTAAAAAAAAAAAGCATCCTTAGACTTCTACTCACACTTATATTCTTTGGAAATCTTTTAGATTACAAATCCTTTGGAATTCTATTTTTTTTTTCCGTTCAGATTATCTCTTGGAGATCTTTTCAATTAAATTCATGTTTATCCAACAGTATCAAACTATTAGTATAAATGCGTAGCCACCACTTCAAATCTCTTCACACCAAAAATTTCAATCTTAACCCAAGCAAGGTGTGAAGGTATTTACTCTCTTTTCCTTCTTCGTCTGGCTGGTTTATTAATAAATGGAGGAATATAAGTCAGCCGAGAGGTAGTCGAAAGGTAGGGACTCGGCGGTGCCAGCGACGGTGTCTATGCTAGTTGTCTACCATTCTTCCTCTTCTCCTTGATATTTTTTTTCTTCCTTTTGTTTTCTATAATTGTCTTCTTCTATCTCTATTTTGTTTTTTTCTGAAATGGCTTTATCACTCTTCTTTTCTATGTCGTATCATTCTTATTTGCCGATAACTAAGTCAAAAAGAAAAAAAAAACTTTCAGAATAGTGCACTGTGTTTTCTTTCAAGCAAACCATTCCTTTTAAATACCCAAAGTTTTGCCCTGGTCCCACTTCTACATTTTGTAAGTTTTTACGTAGCTATCTTGTATCAATATGCATATATAGACACATAATATAAGTTGTAGTAAAAAGGTGGTCAAAATTTATTAATAAATTGGCTTTTTTCTTTTGTACGTGTATATATGTATAAACTAATGATAAACTATATTTTTTTATATATAAGTATGATACTCTTCTGCATGCATGTTCCGAATTTCTTTTAGTAGGAAGAAAATAATTAAGTCCATGTTTCATTCCTAGGCAAGGCGTGCACGGCTTAAGTATTTAATTGCAGCTTTTGAATCGTATCAAGTCAAAAGAAAGTTAAGGTGGGGTTAAAGTTGCTTTGAATATTTATCCTTATTATATATTTTGCACAATTTATACGTATGATATGCAGGCAGTGCCTTCGGGCTAATTCAGTAAAAGAAGTTAGCCTTCGGGCTATTTGAAACTAAACAGTTATAGCCTCTGGGCTACGAGACAGTAAAGTTAAAGCCTTCGGACTACCAGACAGTTAAACATTGCTTTCGGGTGATGTGATTAAAGTGACAATTTTTTATCTATTTTTATTGTTGTAACTTATATAATTTGGATAAATGCACCCCACTAAGTTTATAGTACTCACCCCAAAACTATATCTTTTTCAGGAGATGACTCGGGCGATGATGGGCGTGGCGCGTGATGATGGTCAATTATCAAGAAATAATAAGAATAAATCATAGGGTTTATATTTTCAGTTGAACAATTTATATTATTTTATTTTCCGCTGTATTTTTTAGATAAATATTTTATTAAGTTTTCAATAATAATGTTTCTTTTTTATTTAAATAAATTGGGGCGTTATATTTCCTAACCTGGAAATAGGGGTTTTGAGTAGGTAGGGTTTTCCAACTTTGTGAACAAACTTTTACAAAGAAGAACACAGTTTTGGATTGTTTGTTCACTTCTAAGCCTAGGATATGGAAGATATATATGCCTAGTTTACAAAAGAAGAAAACTCAACAGTCTAAAGAACACTTTAAGAAATTATGGAGTTTTGAGTGTTCTTGAGAGATATTAGCAGACTATCGTAGAGAGTATGTATTTTGATTTTCAGGAATTTTCTCCCCCCTTTGATTCTAATGATGAAGGCTTGTATTTATAGGTGGAGATTCGAACTAGCCGTTGGAAGAGCTGTTTGAATCTCATCTACTTTCTGACTTCACGTCGCTTTCTTCGTACTTCTTCATCTGCTTTTTCCGTCTGTCAGATACTAGGTTTACTTTCTAAGATTTGCTAAGTTGTCGAAACTTCATTGGTCTCGAAACCTCATTGGTCGAGGTTGATTTTATCCTCTGACATTGGAGTCTTGTCTTGGAGTTGGCTTCGACGTTGAGCTGAATCTTGTCCACCCAAAAGCTTTGTTAGATTAGCTCCGCTTGATCTACTCAGTTGGATCCACTCTGCTTGATCTACTCCGTTGGATCCACTCTGCTGATCTACTCTGCTTGGTACAACTCTGCTTGATCAGTTTTGCTCAGCTGACCTCTCATCTAGATACTCTGGATGTCTTCAGTTGCTTTACCTGTAAACTTTAAAAATCTAATAGCTCAAAACAAGTGATGTCCCAGCCCGACTTAGAGTGAAGATGACTAAGCCGGTGGGTCCCGCGACTTACACAATTTATGATTAACCAAAGGATAAGATAACGACCCAAGTTATCAAACAAGAACCAAATTACACCAAATTATACTTTCAAAACAACAAAACATGCTATCAAGACAAACGGAATCAAATCACATATTAAACAAGGACGTCATTGCTCAAGAACGACAATTCATATATCAAGTTCGATCAAAGATCAACGAGTATGGTCAAGAAGCTACACCATCTCGTATCAGAGTTAAGCATACTGAAATTTAAGGTTTAACAAACTGAACCATGGTTTAGAATTTCATAACTTAAGTGACATACAAAAAAACAGAAATTTGAAACAAGTTCAGAATATTGCAGCGGAAAAACATAGGTTTTGGTTACATGTATGAAGACATATAACCGTGCTCTAACTTAGACTGATAAATTGAGATGTCAACAACAAAAGCCTGCCCAGCACAGTCCATCTCCATCCGAGCTAACCTGCACATTTTAGAAATAACATGCATAGCTGAGTACTTTCGTACTCAGTGAACACGTGCCAAAAATAATTTAAAAGTTGCTACTTAGAGCTATAGATTGAATACTTGCCATAAAGCATAACACAAGCAAACTTAAAAAAAAACGAACCTGTGCATGCCAAAACATTTACTTTCATTATAAGAGACTGCAGTCAAAAATACTTATCATGTATGTACCAAATCTACTATCACTTAATAGTGTTGAGAAGTAGGCCTCCTTCTCAAACACCTGTAATCGGCCTACCAAAAAGGAAGGCGCACGATTACAAACTGTGCACACAGATCCCACCTTGCGTAGGACCGAATTCGTCTTTCCTTGGTAGATGGTAACATACAAAAACACTTTAAACATTGGCAAGTCAATCAATTTAAAAACATCACATAATCATAATCATATAGTCACATTCGACATTTCTTTAGTTTAGAAAGCCCACCTGTTTTGAAGTTGCTGAACTAAACTTTACTTCTCGATTCCCCTTCACTTATTGGTCCCGCTCGGTCCTTCAATTTAAAATTAGATTTAAACATAAGAGCGAGAAAAGTAAAATCGAGGAATGAGGGATGCTGCTTCGATACTATGATCTTTCTCGGCTTTCTAGGGTTTTCACTCTACAACTAACACTTAAACTTTTCTATCTTAAATCTTAGTTCTTAATCATTCACTACTCAAAAATAACTTCTAAAGACATAAGCAAACATATACTTTATGTCTAATCCTTTCATCTTTTCATTAATATTTATTGACTTATAACTTATACTATTGTCAACATTGATCACATCATCATAAATAATCAACAATTCATATCATCTAAGTCTATCATCAATCATTCCATCACATTACTAACACATAAGCATTTCATTATCATATATGATTATCATTAACATATAATTAACAATTAAACTTATCATTAGTATATTAATAATAATTTAACAATTTATCTCATCATTAACACTTAATTAACAATCAATTTCATCATTAGATTGTAATTAACAATTAATCTCATCATTCACTATTCATACTTTTTAACTTAACACATTCTCGACTCGACAACGAGCTCCAAAAATTCTCAATTTAATTCCATAAGCTTATTATACCATTTTAATCATAACTATGCAATCACATCATCAATCAAAGTAATCTATACGTATAAACCTTCGTCTTCGAAAAATAGTCGGAAAATAGAAAATTTTCAAAACGTCGTATTAAAATTTCGAAAAATTCTACGTCACTTAATTTTTAACGTAGATTCCATTTCTATCATTAGTTTCTTAATTAAAAATTAAATACATGGCTTTATTACCTATATATATTTCGGTCCTTTTTAAAAAATTAAGGATTAAATTCCAAATTTCATTCTAATCACTTCTAAACATGTTAATTTAATTTATAAACCTCAATTATAACATAATTTCTTAAATAATTTGGAGAAAAATCAAAACCCTATACTTAAAACCTTCGAATTTTTCATCTTTAGGGTTTAGAAAAATTATTTTTCTCCAATTCCACTTCTAACATGTTTAGAAACAATTATAGAGGCTAATTAAATCATTAGTTAACCAATTTATGCTTTAGATTAAAAAGCCCTAAATTTTAGTAAACTTTAATTTTAGAAATTCTTTAATTAAGCTCCTAAAATTCCCAAAAATTCATCATAAGCTTATTTCAACTTCATAAACCTTAATCCATCATCAATTTTACCATAAAAATTCATCATCAAAAATCCCCAAATTAAGAACCCTAAATTTTGAATTAAAATAAAAATTAGGGCAAGGAGGATTTAATTCATTCAATCTATACATCAACATGTTTAATAACATCATATAAGCTAAATTAAACCATCAATTTAATCATAGAAGATCAAAATCAAAATTTCATAATTTAGCCCTAAATTTTCGGCCAAATCAAAAATAAAATAAAATTGATCAACTCTTGATAAATCAAACCATCTAACATGCTTATAAACATCATAGGAGCTCATAGAAATCATCAATTTGATCATATAATCAAAGGATCAAAAATCCCTAATTTATGCATAAATTTTGAAAAAATAAGAAATTAGGTTTAGGGTTTAATTTCTCTTAAATTGATGCTAGAAATAAGATCTAGATCATGGATTTAACATTACAGTAGAAGATCACACTCATCCACCCAAGATCATTGAATTTTCGAAATTTTTAGAAGTAGAAGGAGGTGGAGAATTCATGCTTAATTTGAGTTAAGAACATGATTAGCATGGATCTAACCTTTGAAGATTAATTTGGAAACTAGATCTTCTTGATTCTTGAGCTTGAGGATGAAGATGACAATGGAGATTTCTTGATTGTGTGTTAGTGTGTAGTATGCGTGTGTGTATGGAGAGCCGAGAGAGAGTGAGAGAGATGAGTGATGAATGTTAGATAATTACTAACCTCATTAATACATTAGACCTAGGTTACTATTTGAAATCTTAGGTAAAATCTAATAGAATCCTAGGTTAGATATGTTAGTACATTTAATATCTAAATTAGGATTTTACGAATTAATTTTAATACTATTAATGATGACATAATATTCCTTTTGGATATTAATAGATTAAAATTAATGCTAAATCAAATAAAAACTTATAAGATAAGCTTCATTTAAATATCTAACATAATACTTAGTTTAATCAATTAATTAATTTTTTTTAATTAATTAATTAAACACATCCAACATTAATCAAATTATTTCGGCTATAAAAAAATAATTCTCGAGCTCTATAAATTTTAAAGAAACCCTAATTTAAGCTTTCTCGAGAAAAATTCCAGAAATAAAATTCGGACTAAAAATAACATTGCCGGAGAAATTCTACGATCTCCGGAGAAGTCAAATCTTCAAATTAACACACACTTCTCAAATAAAATTCAACATGTAAGCACATAATCATAAGCACATTCGTGATCTTTCTCGGATCTACCGAGACGAGATTAACATCCTAATTTACTTAATTTCTTTACTTTCGGCAAATTAGGGCTGCCGAAATATTTTTATTGCCGGAACATAAATTCTTTCTAAATTCTCACGGTTTAATTATCTGAGCGATTTTCTAATTAACCCTAGGTTTGATTATGAAAGAGCGGGGTATTACATTCTTCCCCCCTAAAAATAAATTTCGTCCCGAAATTTGCTTACCTTGAAGAAAAAGCTCGGGGTACTTCTCTCTCATCTTATCTTCAAGTTCCCATGTCGCTTCCTCTTGCCCGTGATGTCTCCATTTGATCTTGACCGACGCGATTGATTTATTCCTTAGCTATTGGACCTTTCGATCCAAAATCGCTTCCGGTTTCTCTTCGTAACTGAGGTCCGGTTCTAGGGCCACTTCTTCTTGACGAATGACATGCTTGGGATCAAACATGTATCGGCGCAACTGGGATACATGAAAAACATTGTGCGAGTTCCCAAAGCTTGGCGGTAAAGCCAACTTATACGCAACTTGACATATTCTCTCCAGAACTTCGTACGGTCCTATGTAGCGGGGCTTTAGCTTTCCTTTCACGCCAAATCTGTAAACTCCTCTCGAAGGCGAAACTTTTAGAAAAACTTTATCTCCGACTGCGAACTCGAGTTCTGATCTTCGGGTATCCGCATATGACTTTTGGCGATCTTGAGCTTCTTTAATCCGTTGCTTGATAAGACGGACGATCTCAATCATCTCTTCAATTGCATTGGGCCCTAATACTTTTCTTTCACCTACTTCGTCCCAAAAGAGCGGGGAACGACATTTTCTTCCATAAAGAGCTTCGTATGGCGCCATGCCGATTGTCATCTGGTAACTGTTGTTGTACGCAAACTCAATGAGAGGCAAAACTTGCTCCCATTGGTCACCTCGATCCAACACAACAGTTCTGAGCATATCTTCTAAAATTTGAATAGTCCTTTCGGATTGACCATCCGTCTGAGGATGAAAAACGGTGCTGAAATTTAGGTTGGTTCCCAACTCACTTTGCAGGCTTCTCCAGAAACGGGAGGTAAACTTGGAATCTCGATCTGACGTAATCGATTTGGGCACACCGTGCAGACGCACGATCTCTCGAACATACAGCTGAGCTAACTTGTCCGATCCATACGTCATCGGAATTGGAATGAAGTGAGCAGATTTTGTCAATCTGTCCACGATCACCCAAATAGCTGTATTTCCTCTCTTGGATTTAGGTAACTGGGTTACAAAATCCATTGTGATATCATCCCATTTCCACTCCGGGATGTCTAACGGCTGAAGCTTTCCATAAGGCCGCTGATGTAAAGCTTTAACTTGCTGACAAGCTAAACATCGCTCTACAAAAGTAGCTATATCTCGCTTCATTCCTTCCCACCAGAATTTCTGCTTTAAATCTTGATACATCTTGGTGCTTCCGGGGTGAGCGGTGTAAGGCGTTTCATGAGCTTCTCTCATGACTTCAGCTCTCAATTCTTCTTCATCTGGAACACAAAGTCTTTCTCTGAACAAAAGAGCATTATCTCCAGCTTCACAAAACTCTTCGACCTTTCCTTCACGGATTCTGAAATTCTTGTTCTCAAGTCTGGAGTTATTTCTAGAGCTGCAATTAGCTGCTCTGTAGATTGTGGTGGTAAAACCACTTCTATTTTCAACTCTCCAAGACTCTTAATCAGCTCTTCTTCTTGAGTGAGCAGAAATCCTAACTCTGATCTGCTCTTCCTGCTTAAAGCATCGGCTACTACGTTTGCTTTTCCTGGATGATAGGAAATCTTGCAATCGTAGTCCTTTACTAGCTCGAGCCATCTTCTTTGCCTCATATTTAACTCTTTCTGCTCGAAAAAATATTTGAGGCTCTTGTGATCTGTGAAGATTTCACACTTGGCTTCAAAAAGATGGTGTCTCCAAATCTTCAGAGCATGCACAACTGCTGCTAACTCTAAATCATGAGTTGGATAATTCTCCTCATGAGGTCTGAGTTGTCGTGACGCATAGGCTATGACTCTTCCATCTTGCATCAGGACACAACCTAGTCCATTCTTCGATGCATCCGTATACACGGCATAGTCCTTGCCTGCTTCTGGTACTGCCAAGACTGGAGCAGTGGTCAACTTTTTCTTTAGCTCTTGAAAACTTTCTTCGCATTCGGGAAACCACTTGAACTTTGATTCTTTCTTGAGAAGTTGGGTCATCGGCCTTGCTATCTTGGAGAATCCTTCGATGAATCTTTGATAGTAACCTGCTACACCCAAGAAACTACGAATCTCATGGGGTGATGCTGGCGTTTTCCATTCTTGAACTGCCTGCACCTTTGAATCGTCAACTTTAATTCCTTCGGACGAAACAACATGTCCGAGAAAATTCACTTCTTTTAGCCAGAATTCACACTTGCTGAATTTGGCATATAACCTTTCGGATCTCAACTTTTCTAGGACAATTCTGAGATGCTCTTCATGCTCCAATTCGCTCTTTGAATAAACAAGAATGTCATCAATGAAGACTATGACAAATCTATCCAGAAATTCATGGAAAACTCGATTCATAAGATCCATGAATACTGCTGGAGCATTTGTTAATCCGAACGGCATTACTACAAACTCGTAGTGGCCATATCTTGTTCGGAATGCAGTTTTCGGAATATTTTCTTGCCGAATCTTCAGCTGATGATAGCCAGATTTTAGATCAATCTTTGAGAAAACACTGGCTCCTCTGAGCTGATCAAACAGATCATCTATCCTTGGCAAAGGATACTTGTTCTTCAACGTCAGCTTGTTTAGCTCTCGGTAGTCTATGCACATTCTTAGACTACCGTCTTTCTTCTTAACGAACAAGATTGGTACTCCCCACGGGGAAACACTAGGTCGGATAAAACCAAGGTCGAGCAATTCTTGCAACTGAATATTCAGTTCTTGTAACTCCTTCGGGGCCATTCTATACGGCGCTTTGGATATTGGAGCCGAACCAGGCTCTAGGTCGATGGTGAACTCCAATTGCCTGTCTGGGGGTAATCCTGACAAAACTTCAGGAAACACATCCTTGAAATCTCGAACAACAGCTACATCATCAATACCCTTTTCTTGAGTTTCATCTTTGTTGAGATAAACCAGATATGCTTGCGCATCTTTTCTTTTCAACAGCCTTCTTGCTTGAATTGCCGAAATAATCGGCATTCTTCTACTACTTCACTATATTCCGAAGAATAGGATCGGCTCTTTTCCAGGTGGCTGGAAAGAGATCTGTCTTTGCTTGCACCGAATGGTGGGAAAGTTCTCGATTAACCAATCCATTCCCAAAATGATGTCTACATCCCACATTCGAATTAAATTTAGGGTTTTGGCTGACATCTTAAGGGATCCAATCTCAAATTCCAAATTAGGGCAAACATGCATAACTGTGGCAGATTTACCTACCGGGGTCGATACTCTTAGATTCTGGCTAGATCGCTCTACATTAAGGCCAAGAGTATCTACGCATGCACTTGATATGAAAGAATGTGATGCACCAGTATCAAAAAGAATTATCACAGGTACACCATTTAACTGACCCATACCTGCCAGATTGCCCTGGTCCTTGACGCATGCTTTCTGATCGAGTGCAAAAACTCGCTGATACTGCTGCTGCGGTTGCTGCTGCTGCTGCTGCTGAGGACGGGGCGCTTGGCGCTGGCGCGTTTGCAGTTGCGGGACTCCTTCAATAGCCTTCAATTGCTGAGGTTGATACTGGCCAGGTCTTCCACCACTAGTCCCTTGCTGCTTGTTTGGACACTGATAAGAGAAATGCCCAACTTGCCCGCATGCATAGCAGCTGTTACTTCCTGCTCTGCAAATTCCCTGATGCATTTTGCCATATTTTAAACATGCAGAATTTCCTCGCTGCCTCTGGACGAGCTACCCTGACCAGCAAAAGGTGGTCTGGACTTTCCTGGAGTCGATTGCTGCTGACTCTGCCCCTGCCAGGGCTTCTTGCTGGGTTGGTTTCCAGCATTCCATTTCCTTTTTCCCTTCTGCTGCTGGCCATGGTGCGAAGATTGCTGTCTGACGGCCACTGGGGCTTGAATCTGATACTGAGGAGGTACTGGAGTTTGAACTGGCTTCTCAGGCTGCATAGTCAACTCCATATCCAAGGCTCGGTTCAAAGCCTCGGCATAGGTCAAAGCACTCTGACTTGCTAAGACCACTCTTATATCCTGCCTAAGCCCGGTACGGAAAAGCTCGGACATCTTCTCATCGGAATCAACTTTATCGGGGGCAAAACGAGCTAGATCACAGAATTCACAGTCATACTCGGCGACCGTTTTCTTTCCTTGCTTAAGGTTGGCGAACTCATTCTCTTTCTGCTTGCGGTAACTTCTTGGTACATACTTCTCAAAAAGAGCTTCCTTGAACTGTTCCCATGTAAGATTTTCGAGCTGATCGGGAGTATACGTCTTCTGGCGAGCTTCCCACCAGTAGTCTGCAGATCCTTTCAACTGATAGGACATACATGTGAGACGCTCATGGTCATCACATCGAAGGAACCTAAAGATTCACTCGAGAGCGCGAATCCATTCTTCTGCTTCTGAGCGCAAAAAAGTTCTTCGATTCTCCTTTCAGGCGGAGGAGGTGGGGTAGGTTCTCGGTGCTCTTCCTCTTCTACCCGATTCCTTCTCCTAGGAGGCATTCTGATTTAAGAAATAAAAGAATCAACAAAGAGTAACTTTATTCTTATCGAACACTTCTCTCTGAGCACTTGTTAATTTATCCTCTTGCATTAAAGCAAACATTCATAAGCAATTTCTTAAATCATAGAACTTATCGTTCAAACATTTCAACTCATATTATACCATTATCACTTTTATAACTTTACTTTAAAATCACGCAACAACGGCACAACTTAACTTCACAAATCTGCCTCAACCATTCAACAATTTCGATCAAGACATATCATCATCACTTTTAAAATTTAACTTAATAATCATACAATAATAAACCATCTTAGATTTATATACTTTTCTCACCTTAACAATTAATAACAAAATTCAATTTCATAAACTTTTCATAAATTAATAATCAATAACAACAACTTAACTTAATAAGCCCATCTTGTCCTTCAAGCAATCAATAAAATCCCTTATCTCATAACTTGATTATTTAGCAAATACAGAATTAACTTAACTTCCTTCATTTCCTTAGTTTAACCTTAAAACCTTCTGCAAAGCATTTTACTTTTCATGCTTTAATTTAATTTCAGGAAATTCTCAAGGCATTATCTATTTATACTTAAGCATATTATAAAAGCATCAACTTAATTTAAATGACCGCCCTGGCCATTCTTTATCATATATATATATTTGGAAAATTGCCTCTTAGAGGTCTTTTCAAAATATGGGATTTTATCTACAACAAAAGATATCCCTACGTCATCCGTGATGTCCTAACATCACGCAAAAGATAACTACGGTACGGTCTACTATCCGATACCGAGCTACTAAACCATATTATGCATCATAGTTCTTAGTCATATTTACATCATATACATACAAACATAAAGCAACAACAACACAAGAACGACTCTCTCTACTCGTCGTCCTCTGACGGGTCCTCCTCCTCTGACTCGTTCTTCTCATTCGAACTCTCAGGAACAACCTCACCCTCGGCCCTCACGTCTCTGACACTGTCGTCCCGACGGGGCCTCGACGAGCTGCCCTCGTCTAAGCTCAGAGGCTCGGGGTGGTAAGAACGGTAGAGAGCCTCGTGGTCAAAGGAGTCGAAAACTCGAGGGATCTCACTGGGAGGAGAGAAAGAAACTACCTCCAGCGGAGGTGCTGGGTACAACTCTGAGACAGGAGGAACTGTAACCAGAGCTAAAGTATCTGTCGGTGGTGGGGGTGAAGCAAAACCATCCGACGGTACACTGGGCTGAGTGGCAAAAACACTCGGGTCAAAACGAAAATAGGTCGACTGGGGATCAAAGTATACTGACTCGGGTTCAACCTGCAGAATCATAAACGGGATAGGGTCATCCTGGGGTAGGAACTCAGTCAGCTGACCCTCTGCGGGGTGGTGAGTGGGTGGAGGGTACGGTCCTGGCGGCGGTGCTGAATAGCATATGTATCGGGAGCTGATCTCGGTGATAAAACCTCGACAGTCGCCGTAGAGGTTGTGGTCCCAGTACTGCTCAGTCACAAAATGAGACACGAGTGAAGCTGCCCACTCCTGCCATTCCTCTGGGAGAAGAGGAACTAGACGGATGATGCCCTGTACACCTGAGATGTCTGTCTCGCAGATATCCATCCAGACGCGATGGAAACGTGCCAAGAACTCGGCTAAGGTCTCACGGTAACTCATCCTGATATGTTGAAACTCTCTCATCGCATCATCACGACGAGGTGCTGCCATCCTATATATAAAAAAAATTTAAAAATCAATCACACGGAGACTAAATACGTCTCCAAAAATACACAGTTTCCACATACTCAATATCGCTTCCCATTGATGGTACCAAGCTCACGTTACTTCCCAAAGACAAACAACTCACTTGCTTGCACAATTGTTCCATCATCACGCTTACGAATGCCATCACAAAACAATCTCATCAGAACCTCAGGCTCGTCACACAAGCCACGAATAAACATATATAAACATAGACATAAACATGTACATAAACACATCTCAAAATTCAATTCAAACTTAAAACTTTTAAACGTTAGAAAAACTTTTAAATACGTACCTGACTAGCCGGATGAGATGAGGTGCTGGACTTTTGTTGTTTTAAAACTCAACTAGTCTAGGGATTCAAGTCTAGACTAGACTCAAGAGAAAATTTTAGACTTAGAGCAGACAAGCTGCTCTGATACCACTCTGTCGCAGCCCGACTTAGAGTGAAGATGACTAAGCCGGTGGGTCCCGCGACTTACACAATTTATGATTAACCAAAGGATAAGATAACGACCCAAGTTATCAAACAGGAACCAAATTGCACCAAATCATACTTTCAAAACAACAAAATATGCTATCAAGACAAACGGAATCAAATCACATATTAAACAAGGACGTCATTGCTCAAGAACGACAATTCATATATCAAGTTGGATCAAAGATCAACGAGTATGGTCAAGAAGCTACACCGTCTCGTATCAGAGTTAAGCATACTGAAATTTAAGGTTTAACAAACTGAACCATGGTTTAGAATTTCATAACTTAAGTGACATACAAAACAACAGAAATTTGAAACAAGTTCAGAATATTGCAGCGGAAAAACATAGGTTTTGGTTACATGTATGAAGACATATAACCTACTCTAACTTAGACTGATAAATTGAGATGTCAACAACAAAAGCCTGCCCAGCACACTCCATCTCCATCCGAGCTAACCTGCACATTTTAGAAATAACATGCAGGGCTGAGTACTTTCATACTCAGTGAACACGTGCCAAAAATAATTTAAAAGTGCTACTTAGAGCTATAGATTGAATACTTGCCATAAAGCATAACACAAGCAAACTTAAAAAAAACGAACCTGTGCATGCCAAAACATTTACTTTCATTATAAGAGACTGCAGTCAAAAATACTTATCATGTATGTACCAAATCTACTATCACTTAATAGTGTTGAGAAGTAGGCCTCCTTCTCAAACACCTGTAATCGGCCTACCAAAAAGGAAGGCGCACGATTACAAACTGTGCACACAGATCCCACCTTGCGTAGGACCGAATTCGTCTTTCCTTGGTAGACGGTAACATACAAAAACACTTTAAACATTGGCAAGTCAATCAATTTAAAAACATCACATAATCATAAAGTCACATTCGACATTTCTTTAGTTTAGAAAGCCCACCTGTTTCGAAGTTGCTGAACTAAACTTTACTTCTCGATTCCCCTACACTTATTGGTCCTGCTCGGTCCTTCAATTTAAAATTAGGTTTAAACATAAGAGCGAGAAAAGTAAAATCGAGGAATGAGGGATGCTGCTTCGATACTATGATCTTTCTCGGCTTTCTAGGGTTTTCACTCTACAACTAACACTTAAACTTTTCTATCTTAAATCTTAGTTCTTAAACATTCACTACTCAAAAATAACTTCTAAAGACATAAGCAAACATATACTTTATGTCTAATCCTTTCATCTTTTCATTAATATTTATTGACTTATAACTTATACTATTGTCAACATTGATCACATCATCATAAATAATCAACAATTCATATCATCTAAGTCTATCATCAATAATTCCATCACATTACTAACACATAAGCATTTCATTATCATATATGATTATCATTAACATATAATTAACAATTAAACTTATCATTAGTATATTAATAATAATTTAACAATTTATCTCATCATTAACACTTAATTAACAATTAATTTCATCATTAGATTGTAATTAACAATTAATCTCATCATTCACTATTCATACTTTTTAACTTAACACATTCTCGACTCGACAACGAGCTCCAAAAATTCTCAATTTAATTCCATAAGCTTATTATACCATTTTAATCATAACTATGCAATCACATCATCAATCAAAGTAATCTATACGTATAAACCTTCGTCTTCGAAAAATAGTCGGAAAATAGAAAATTTTCAAAACGTCGTATTAAAATTCCGAAAAATTCTACGTCACTTAATTTTTAACGTAGATTCCATTTCTATCATTAGTTTCTTAATTAAAAATTAAATACATGGCTTTATTACCTATATATATTTCGGTCCTTTTTAAAAAATTAAGGATTAAATTCCAAATTTCATTCTAATCACTTCTAAACATGTTAATTTAATTTATAAACCTCAATTATAACATAATTTCTTAAATAATTTGGAGAAAAATCAAAACCCTATACTTAAAACCTTCGAATTTTTCATCTTTAGGGTTTAGAAAAATTATTTTTCTCCAATTCCACTTCTAACATGTTTAGAAACAATTATAGAGGCTAATTAAATCATTAGTTAACCAATTTATGCTTTAGATTAAAAAGCCCTAAATTTTAGTAAACTTTAATTTTAGAAATTCTTTAATTAAGCTCCTAAAATTCCCAAAAATTCACCATAAGCTTATTTCAACTTCATAAACCTTAATCCATCATCAATTTTACCATAAAAATTCATCATCAAAAATCCCCAAATTAAGAACCCTAAATTTCGAATTAAAATAAAAATTAGGGCAAGGAGGATTTAATTCATTCAATCTATAAATCAACATGTTTAATAACATCATATAAGCTCAATTAAACCATCAATTTAATCATAGAAGATCAAAATCAAAATTTCATAATTTAGCCCTAAATTTTCGGCCAAATCAAAAATAAAATAAAATTGATCAACTCTTGATAAATCAAACCATCTAACATGCTTATAAACATCATAGGAGCTCATAGAAATCATCAATTTGATCATATAATCAAAGGATCAAAAATCCCTAATTTATGCATAAATTTCGAAAAAATAAGAAATTAGGTTTAGGATTTAATTTCTCTTAAATTGATGCTAGAAATAAGATCTAGATCATGGATTTAACATCATAGTAGAAGATCACACTCATCCACCCAAGATCATTGAATTTTTGAAATTTTTAGAAGTAGAAGGAGGTGGAGAATTGTTGGGAAAATTATAAGGTTTCGATTTGATACCAAAACCCAACTGATTCTCCAACCGAATAGATGATCGCGTCAACCTAAATAGTGTTTTCCAGCTCGCCTGTTTGAGCCTTAGATGTTCTAGGTTTACAGGTTAAGGAAGCGGAAGACAGCAGTCAACCCAGCTGTGTCTACAGCAGGAGTCAGCTAGCGGAAGACAGCAGTCGACCCAGCTGTGTTCACAGCTGGAGTCAGCTAGCAAAAGAAAGCAGGCGTCAACCTTCAGCTGAGTGATCCAGCAGAGCCTGATCAAGCTGAAGAGAATTCGAGCTGAGTTCAAAACACAGCTGGTCCAGCTGTACAGAACAAAGGAACTATCTCTGAAGACTCCACTTCGAGACAGTCCAGCTCTGAATTCAAAAGCCATCTCTAAAGGCAGAAGATCCCGGAATCAGAGGAAGTCAACCTACCTCGACCAATGAGGGATTGCCAGATCAGCATCCTAGACTTCAGAACCTAGGATGTGACACAAATGAAGACAGGTGCAGATACGCCCAACGGCAGATCTTGTATTTAAGAAGAGTAGGTAAGATTCAAACGGCTCCTCCAACGGCTAGTCTTGAATCTCTACCTATATAAACCCGTCTTCAACCTCAGGATCAGATACGAAAAACTCTCTACAAGCTTTCATTATCTGAAATCATTATTCTTTCAAAAGCTCTCAAGCAGTTCTACATAGATCAAAGAACACTTTATCTTAAAGTGTTTCTAGTTAAGAAACTGCTTAGTTTTTCGTCTGTTCCCTAGGCCAAACTCTTTGTATATCTTAAGCCTAGATTTCGAACGAGTTCATCATACTCTGAAGTTCTTAATTGTAAGAACTCGTTCATAGTTGGAACCCCATACCCAAACCCAAACCCAGAAAGGTTAGGTAAAGGTACGCTTGCTCGAAGCGCGTAATTCGAGTGGTTAGGTTCTTCAGTACCCGGAAACTGAAGGTGTATAGGCTTGATGCTGCCCGCAACCGTTGGAACACAGCTCGGGTTAGAGTTGTGAAGTTGCTTGGTACTTGGAAACCAAGTGGTAGTGGATTACCAGTGAACCTGGTCGTGGACGTAGGAGGTGTTACTCCGAACCACGTAAAAACTCGCGTGCTTCTAACTCTTTCTCTTTACTATTGCTTTATATTCAGCTGTGTACTAACTCCTTCGTATCATTGCATACTTGTTCAAAACTGCACACACAGCTGCTCTCCAAAGACAGCTGTGTCTCTCGAAAAGTTGCACAACCTGACTAAGCTGAAAACGTTAAGTTAATATTTTCAAACTGAGTTTTTCTAAGTAACTGAGCTAAGTTTTCAAACCACCACTTTCCGCACCACAAATGAGTTATTTACCCAGCTGACCCTCCCCAGCTGGATCAATAACTGAGCTCACCAACTCTGTGTTTTAACTTGAAAAAGTTTCGAAAAATCCACTTGGTGTATTCACCCCCCCCTCTACACCAAGTACCCAGCTCAGGGACCATCAATTGGTATCAGAGCAGTGGTTCAAAAGACCACCGTTTCTGTATCAAGAGATCTCTCTTGACACTCTGTGTCTGTGGTCAACTGAACAGATTATCAATTGGCATCCCTCATCTTATCACATACTGCACATGTCTATGGATTCTTATCTTAACAGGAATCTCCCCACCTTCTCGGTAGACGACTATGCAATCTGGAAATTCAGATTGAAAAGCTTCCTTTGTGCACATCACGACATCATGTGGGACGTCATCACAGACAGATCCATCCTTATCTATAAACAAGGAAATGAACTCGTACCTGCTCATGATGGAGGACAACCAGAATACCGGCCAATTCTCAAGCCAAAGAAGGATTACTCGTCAGAAGAACGAAAGCAAGCTGGTCTGGACAGCTTCGCAAGAAACACCATCTCATCAACAGTCTCAAACGCCTACCTGAGTAAGATCATCAAGTGCGAGACAGCCAAAGAGATGTGGGAAATACTTGTCAAGCTATGTGAAGGATCTGAAGAAATCAAAGAAAACAAATTCACAATAGCTTGCCAAAAATTCGACAACTTCAAGCAGCTAGCCAACGAGTCCATCGAAGCGATGGAGCTAAGGTTCTCAAACATAGTCATTGAGATAGAGACAATCAGAACTGGGAAGTATACCCAGCGGGAAAAGAATCTAAAGGTTCTTTCAGCTCTTTCAGCTGAATGGAACACTTACAAGGTAGTTCACCAAAGTCGAAGTGACTTGGGTGATCTATCTACAGAAAGGTTGTTCTCACTCTTAAAAGCCAACGAATACAACTTGAAGATCACTCAAGAAGAATCTTCAAGCAGACAGAATGACGGAGAACTCACCCCAGCTCCAAAAGAAATAGCTTTCAGAGCCAACTCTGAAAAGTCAGCTCATGTCAAGTCAGCTGAGTCCTCCAAGATGAAGAAGGACAAAAAGGATATGAGCAAAGAGGGGCTACTCGAAGAAATTGCCATGATGGTGAAAAGTTATAACAGACTCAACACCAGCAAGGGCAAATATAAGAAGTTCTTTAGGACTTACAGAGATAAGTACGCAGCAGCTGATGAGAAGTCAGCTGACCAACGAACAGGTGAAGGTTGCTTCAACTGCAAGGAACCAGGACACTACCGACAAGATTGTCCAAAGCTGTCCAAGAAAGACAAAGACCAATTAAAAGCTAAGGCAGCAGACAAAAGGAGAGCTTATATCGCTGATGAAGAATCAGAGTGCAAGAAAATGGATGACATGCAATTTTCAGACTCGGAAGAAGAAGCCCTGATGGCCCATCATGAACCTGATTGGGATACATGCTTCATGGGACAAACAGATGGCATCGATGAAGATGAGGTAACGTCTCGAACTCTAAATCTATCTAACATCTCACCATCACACGATCACTCTACACAGGACTCAGAATCTGGACCACCTGATTGGAATCTAGTAGAGAAAGTAATGAACGATTCCAAGGAGCTTCAAGAGATCCTTGACGTCATTATGTGTGAGAATGCCGAGCTGAAGGCGGAACTGGAAAAGACAAAAGTATCAGACACAGCTGATACAACTCAGCTCCAACAAGAAGTCGTTTCACTAAAAGACAAAATAGTGAAACAAGATCAGCTGATGAAGAAATTCAACACTGAGAAGAAACAGCTGATAGAAGATGTGAAAAAGGTCACAGCTGAATCGGAAAGGAAGTCAGCTGAGATCATTGAGCTGAAAAGCACCGAAGAGGTACTATCTAAAAAGATAGTAGCTCTCATCAAAACCACGTCAACAATGGACAAGATCATTAGTGCTCAGCGTCCAGCAGCACTCAAAGCGGGACTGGGATACAACGAATCAAAGGATGCCTCAAACATTGCCTCCACAAGTGGAACAAAGGTTATGTTTATACGTGCAAATGAACCTTCAATCCCAGCAGCTCAGCATCAACAGTTGAGGACACAGCAGGCGTCGGGAAGAACAGCTGTGAAACATTCTCAAGCTCCGTCGAGGACACAGCAGACGTCAAGAAGAACAGCTGTGAAACAGTCTCAAACTCCGTCGAGAACACAGCAGACAACAAGAAGGTCAGCTGTGCGACAACCTCAAGCCCAACTCAGACAACAACGTGCTCAACCTCAATGAAGACCACAAGCTGGATTTTACAGATACCAGCCACAGCACCAGCACGTTGATCGATATCAACCAAGATATCAGAGATACCCAGGTGGATAACACTCATACGAGTATCAGCTGGATAATCATTTCCAGCCACAGCATCACATGAGATAGCAGAGACAAAGGAACGTCTCAGCTAGGCACACAGCTGGAAACCAAAAGAAATCCAGACAACAAAACAAGAAGACACGAAGATCAAGACCCCGCCAGCAACAACAGAAGAACACAAAGAATGTGTATATCGACTCAGCTGGGAGAATTATCAGATCAAATGACCCAATTCGAGTCATCAAGCAGATCTGGATCGTCAAAGGATCTATGTCTAACCCACAAGGACCCAATTAAAACTGGGTACCTGAATTTTAACTTTTTGTTTAGGTTGCAAGGAATCGACGCATCTCTGAGGAGTCGATGAGAACGCTTTGGTACTTGGACAGTGGATGTTCCAAGCACATGACGCACCTAAAGCATCTACTCCAAGAGTATATTGAGCGTACAGGTCCACAAGTAACATTTGGTGACAACTCCAAAGGCCTAACCAAAGGTTATGGTACATTTAAAACTAGAAATGTTATAATCCCAAATGTTTCTTATGTACAAGGATTGCAACATAACTTGCTTTCCATTAGCCAATTCTGCGACAACGGTTTTTCTGTCAAGTTTGATGCACGGGATGCACAGGAAGCACGGGAAACCAAGCAGATACTCCTAAGAGGGAAAAGAGAAGGAAATATGTACTTCGCCGACCGAAACAAAGAGCCTCCGGAGACTTGTCTTGTATCAAAAAACAGCAATGAAGTCAGCTGGCTGTGGCACAGACGGCTGAATCATCTCAACTTCAAGACAATCAACAAACTGGCTAGGAACCAGCTCTCTAATGGAATTCCAGATCAAGTATATGACAAAAGTCATATGTGCAGCGCGTGTCAACAAGGAAAGCAAACAAGAATTTCATTCTCTCTCAAGCCAGCTCGACCAGGCGATCGAGTTCTTCAACTTCTTCACATGGATCTTTTTGGTCCAGTTACTCCAGCAAGCTTCAATGGTAGAAAATATACTCTGGTCGTTGTGGATGATTTCTCAAGATTCACATGGGTATCATTCTTGTACCAGAAGAGCGAAACAAGAACTAAGCTGCCTATCCTGCTGGAAAGATTATCAACACAGAAGGAGTGCAAGATAATGGCAATAAGATCAGATCGTGGAACGGAGTTTCTAAATGAAACTATTTATGATTTTTGCGAGAAGAACGGAGTTCAACACCAAACATCCGCGGCTCGCACACCTCGGCGAATGGTGTAGCAGAAAGAAGAAACAGAACTCTCAAGGAAGCAGCTACCTCAATGCTAGCTAGCTCTGCCATTCAAAAGAAGTTCTGGGCTGAAGCAATCAACACAGCTTGCTTCACTCAGAATCGCTCCCTACTCACATCAAGGCAAGGAAAGACACCGTATGAGCTATGGAACAATAGAATACCATACATTGGATATTTCAAGGTATTCGGATCCAAATGTCACATTCTCAATAATGGGAAGACACAGCTCAAGACGTTCGACGAAAAGACAGACCGAGGAGTATTTCTTGGTTACTCCGCTGTGAGTAAAGCATACAGAGTTTTCAACAGAAGAACTCAAATAGTCAAAGTAACTCCACATGTTACCTTTGACGAATCCTCCTTCGAATATAGAGATTCTATCAAACGAAGAAGCGAAGGAGAATCTTCAAGATTGATTCAGACAAGGGCTCAAGAGAATAGAATCAGGAATCTGGCCGAACCATTAATTTGGGACAATGAGCCAGAGGAGGAAATTCAAATCAACCAAGAAGCTCCACCAGCTGGAAATCGAGAAGAAGCTTCAACGCCAAATCAAGGGGGAATATCATCAGCTGGGAATCCAAACTCAGCTAAGTCCCCAGCTCCATCTCCAGCTGAACCTCTTCAGAAGTCACCTCAAAATTCAAATCAAGGAGAATCAATCTCTCAAGACTTAACTCCAGAGCAACTCCAAGACAGACGAAATTTAGCCACTTCAAGCATCAATCAACTGGAAGAAGAAATTCGTAAGAGGAGAAGATGGATTGAAGATCATCCATCATCAGCAATCATTGGAGAACAATCTGACCAAGTCAAAACCAGAAGCTCAACTGCTCAAGCTTCATCGGATCATCAAGAGGCAGCTGACACAGCTCAACTCTCAGTAGAGCTAGAACTGACGGTCTATGATGAAGACACAGCTCTAATGGCGTGTTACGTAGCTCAAGTGCCAGAGCCTCAATCAATTCTTGAAGCTTTGAAGAGTGTGCCTTGGACAAATGCCATGCAAGAAGAGCTGAACGAATTCCTCAGAAATTATGTCTGGGAATTAGTCGACAGATCTCAAGAAGTCAAAGTTATAGGACTCAAATGGATATTCAAGAACAAGATGGATACCCTGGGAGTCGTCATCAGAAACAAAGCTCGACTCGTTGCCAAGGGCTACACTCAGCAGGAAGGAATTGACTTCGAAGAATCTTTTGCTCCAGTAGCACGATTGGAAGCAATCAGACTATTTCTCGCCTTTGCAGCACATCACAAATTCAAGGTCTATCAAATGGATGTGAAGTGTGCATTCTTAAATGGAGAAATCAAAGAAGATGTCTACGTTGAACAACCTCCAGGATTCGAAGTAGAAGGAAATAAAGTCTACAAACTAAAGAAGGCTCTTTATGGATTAAAGCAAGCACCTCGAGCTTGGTATGACACTCTGTCAAATTTTCTCATATCCAAAGGATTCAAGAAGGGCTCAGTAGACAGAACTCTCTTCACCATCAAGTCAGGAGAAGATATCCTGGTTGTTCAAATCTACGTAGACGACATCATCTTTGGATCAAGATCAAGCTTCTTATGCCAAAGATTTGGAGAGATAATGTCCGAGAAGTTCCAAATGTCCATGATGGGAGAAATGAGTTTCTTCCTAGGACTTCAAGTCAAGCAATCTTCAGAAGGGATCTTCATAAATCAATCCAAATACGTGAAAGATTTGATCGCCAAGTATGGAGTTCAATCCAGCAGAACTGTAAAGATTCCAATGAACACCAACTGGAAGATTGAACCAGGAACTAAAGGGAAGTCAGTTGATTCCAGCAAATACAGAGGGATAATAGGATCCCTTCTGTATCTAACAGCAAGTCGTCCAGACATCTCTTTCGCAGTCGGAGTGTGTGCCAGATTTCAAGTTGATCCAAAGGAAGCACACATGCAAGCAGCCAAGAACATTCTCAAATACCTCAAAGGAACTCAGAATGTTGGGTACATGGTACCGTGAAGACAATCTACAGCTGACTGGATACTCAGATTCAGACTTCGCTGGAGATCGATTGGACAGAAAATCAACTTCAGGAACTTGTCAGTTCTTAGAAAGTAAGTTGATTTCATGGTTTTCAAAGAAACAAACGTGCGTCGCAACTTCCACGACAGAAGCAGAATATATGGCGGAAGCCGCCGCTCGCAAATTCTCCGTCGAAACATCACTGGATGACTATGAAGTAAAAACTGGACAGGTTCCAATTTTCTGTGATAGCTCTAGTGCAATTGCCATTTCAGAGAATCCAGTACTTCACACAAGATGCAAGTATGTAGACGTACGATATCATTTCATCAGAGATCACGTAGAAAAGAAGGATGTGATTGTTGAGAAAATTCACACAGACATACAGCGGGCTGATATTCTCACAAAACCGCTGATAGAAGCAAGATTCAAAATGCTGTGCGGATTACTTGGACTTCTCAACCCAGACGATGCTTCACCTACCAACGGATGTACCCACTGAACGGATGCAGACCAATGAACGGAAGCTCCAACGAACGAACGAAGCAGACCAAATTGAACGGAAGCAGACCAGTGAATGGAAGAGACTACCGAATACAAGCAGTCAACTGAAATTCAGAATCAATGTCACTGATATCAGCTGAGAAAGAATTCAGCTAAACCAGATGTTGAAAGGAAAGGATTATTCAGCTGAGGGGGAACCAGCTGGAACCACGATGACCCAGCACACCCACTCAACCGAGGTATCAGCTGACTACAATGATCAGCTGAGAGGTTTGCAACAACATTAATTACTCCTACTCAATCTGTTTTCTGTCAACTCACATCTTGTCATTTCTAATCAATATTAATTAAAAGTCTGCAAAGAATTGAATAATGGGAGTTTCGAGGCAAAAGTCAAAACGCCTCAACCGTTCTCTCTCGCGCATTAAATTGACATGACGCGAGAATCACTCCCAGTCGTAGATCTTCTTATCAACAGACAAATCTTGATCGTCCATTCATCAAGAAAACTCTTTAAATATGCTAGAAGATATACGCATCAAACCTAGAAAGTTTTTTTTTCAGCATTCTTTCTTATTTCCATCAATTGGTATTGTTTGTTTCTACTAACAAAAGATGCAGAAAAAGAACATGGAATCCAGAAAGATGTCTCCCGAAGCTAATCAAACCTGAAGAATCTGTCAAAGCTTCAAGATAAGAGTTGCTTAACTCTCAGGAACCTCAAAGAAGACGGAAGTCCAGAAGAAGGTGAAGCCCATCGACAGAACCGAGCCAAGAAGAGGAGACTGCAAAGCTCAAGAACGTCATCCACTAGGAAGGTGCAGAAAACTTTCTGGGAATGACAAAGGAAAAAGACCTCCTCAGCCTCACTGTTTCTCTCAACATAAAAGAGAGAACGGGACACACAACTCCATGGGATGCAAAAATCAACGTCAACAGACCTGGACCAGATGTTGATAAAACCGGAGTATTCAAGAGCAGTCATGTCAAAGCTCTTGCTCCGCCACAGGAGCACGAAAAGATGCGGAGACAAAGCGGCATGCATCTAACTCCGTCCGGGGAATCGGAGACAACTTGAGGAGACAAAATATATCAAGCACTGTCTTCAAACCGAAGACTCAAGTCAAAGGTGCTCAGTCAGTCAGCAGAGAAGCCAGCTGACATTATGAGAGAATTCGTAATCACTCTCCGAGGAGCAGAAGGCCCACAAGCGGTCGTTTCTTTCGGTGGAAGAAAAGTTCACATCCCTGCGTGAACATAATCATCACCTACACCGCAACGGAGTATTCCAGCTGAACAACCAAGCTTAAATCCCAAGACAGATGGGATACTTCAACCGCCTTCTCCTCAGTTTCCTTCAGCTCCACAGGGATACCATCTTCGAGATCTTTCAATAAAAGATGCTCAAGTCCCTGCACCAAGCTCAAATGAGAAACATCACCCAGCCAACGATCACCTGCAGCTGGATGATGATGATATGAGCTGAATACAAGTCCCTCAAGTGCTGAATCAGACTTTCTCATTCAATCTAAGAAGTCTGAAGAAGCAAAATTGCAAGGAATGAAGTTATGCCCGACTCAGAAGATGCTATCTCCCGTGCTAACTCATCCCTCCAAGCACTCAGCTGGACTGCCCCAGCTGAATCAGGCCAAGGACGATGTGTCTGCAATCACAGCTGAGGCTAATGCAACAGAAGAAGAGCCAGCTAACACAATAGCTGAGCCACTTTGACTCTAAACCTCGCTGCTCAGAGCTGAAAACCACAGTTTTGCCAAACTAAAACATCGTAACAGCCGATGGTGTATATCTCCCACCCTGTTTTGATCATGCCAAAAAGGGGGAAGTAAGGGAGAAGAGAGACAAGTCAATGAAGAGGCAAACTGTTGAGCTAGAGGAACCAGCTGAATCAGAATCAGCTGAAGAAGAGACGAGTCAAAAGAAAGAAACAACGGATGCAGAAGAGAAGACCCAGCCAACTGGGACTGAAGACTGAAATAATTTAAAAGTGCTACTTAGAGCTATAGATTGAATACTTGCCATAAAGCATAACACAAGCAAACTTAAAAAAAACGAACCTGTGCATGCCAAAACATTTACTTTCATTATAAGAGACTGCAGTCAAAAATACTTATCATGTATGTACCAAATCTACTATCACTTAATAGTGTTGAGAAGTAGGCCTCCTTCTCAAACACCTGTAATCGGCCTACCAAAAAGGAAGGCGCACGATTACAAACTGTGCACACAGATCCCACCTTGCGTAGGACCGAATTCGTCTTTCCTTGGTAGACGGTAACATACAAAAACACTTTAAACATTGGCAAGTCAATCAATTTAAAAACATCACATAATCATAAAGTCACATTCGACATTTCTTTAGTTTAGAAAGCCCACCTGTTTCGAAGTTGCTGAACTAAACTTTACTTCTCGATTCCCCTACACTTATTGGTCCTGCTCGGTCCTTCAATTTAAAATTAGGTTTAAACATAAGAGCGAGAAAAGTAAAATCGAAGAATGAGGGATGCTGCTTCGATACTATGATCTTTCTCGGCTTTCTAGGATTTTCACTCTACAACTAACACTTAAACTTTTCTATCTTAAATCTTAGTTCTTAAACATTCACTACTCAAAAATAACTTCTAAAGACATAAGCAAACATATACTTTATGTCTAATCCTTTCATCTTTTCATTAATATTTATTGACTTATAACTTATACTATTGTCAACATTGATCACATCATCATAAATAATCAACAATTCATATCATCTAAGTCTATCATCAATAATTCCATCACATTACTAACACATAAGCATTTCATTATCATATATGATTATCATTAACATATAATTAACAATTAAACTTATCATTAGTATATTAATAATAATTTAACAATTTATCTCATCATTAACACTTAATTAACAATTAATTTCATCATTAGATTGTAATTAACAATTAATCTCGTCATTCACTATTCATACTTTTTAACTTAACACATTCTCGACTCGACAACGAGCTCCAAAAATTCTCAATTTAATTCCATAAGCTTATTATACCATTTTAATCATAACTATGCAATCACATCATCAATCAAAGTAATCTATACGTATAAACCTTCGTCTTCGAAAAATAGTCGGAAAATAGAAAATTTTCAAAACGTCGTATTAAAATTCCGAAAAATTCTACGTCACTTAATTTTTAACGTAGATTCCATTTCTATCATTAGTTTCTTAATTAAAAATTAAATACATGGCTTTATTACCTATATATATTTCGGTCCTTTTTAAAAAATTATGGATTAAATTCCAAATTTCATTCTAATCACTTCTAAACATGTTAATTTAATTTATAAACCTCAATTATAACATAATTTCTTAAATAATTTGGAGAAAAATCAAAACCCTATACTTAAAACCTTCGAATTTTTCATCTTTAGGGTTTAGAAAAATTATTTTTCTCCAATTCCACTTCTAACATGTTTAGAAACAATTATAGAGGCTAATTAAATCATTAGTTAACCAATTTATGCTTTAGATTAAAAAGCCCTAAATTTTAGTAAACTTTAATTTTAGAAATTCTTTAATTAAGCTCCTAAAATTCCCAAAAATTCACCATAAGCTTATTTCAACTTCATAAACCTTAATCCATCATCAATTTTACCATAAAAATTCATCATCAAAAATCCCCAAATTAAGAACCCTAAATTTCGAATTAAAATAAAAATTAGGGCAAGGAGGATTTAATTCATTCAATCTATAAATCAACATGTTTAATAACATCATATAAGCTCAATTAAACCATCAATTTAATCATAGAAGATCAAAATCAAAATTTCATAATTTAGCCCTAAATTTTCGGCCAAATCAAAAATAAAATAAAATTGATCAACTCTTGATAAATCAAACCATCTAACATGCTTATAAACATCATAGGAGCTCATAGAAATCATCAATTTGATCATATAATCAAAGGATCAAAAATCCCTAATTTATGCATAAATTTCGAAAAAATAAGAAATTAGGTTTAGGATTTAATTTCTCTTAAATTGATGCTAGAAATAAGATCTAGATCATGGATTTAACATCATAGTAGAAGATCACACTCATCCACCCAAGATCATTGAATTTTCGAAATTTTTAGAAGTAGAAGGAGGTGGAGAATTGTTGGGAAAATTATAAGGTTTCGATTTGATACCAAAACCCAACTGATTCTCCAACCGAATAGATGATCGCGTCAACCTAAATAGTGTTTTCCAGCTCGCCCGTTTGAGCCTTAGATGTTCTAGGTTTACAGTTAAGGAAGCGGAAGACAAGAATAACCCATTGTGTCTACAAGCAGAGTCACTAGCGGAAGACGACGCCGACCCGGCTATGTTCACAATGAGTCGCCTAGCAAAAGAAAGAAGGCGTCAACCTTCACTCGAGTGATCCAAACAGAGCTCGATCAAGTGAAGAGAATTCGAGCCGAGTTCAAAACACGGGTCCAACAGTAGAACAAAGGAACTATCTCGAAGACTCCACTTCGAGACGGTCCGGCTACGAATTCAAAAGCCGGCTCTAAAGGCGAAGATCCGGAATCGAGAGGAAGTCAACCTACCTCGACCAATGAGGGATTGCCGAGATCGCATCCTAGACTTCGAACCTAGGATGTGACACAAATGAAGACAGGTGCAGATACGCCCAACGGCAGATCTTGTATTTAAGAAGAGTAGGTAAGATTCAAACGGCTCCTCCAACGGCTAGTCTTGAATCTCTACCTATATAAACCCGTCTTCAACCTCAGGATCAGATACGAAAAACTCTCTACAAGCTTTCATTATCTGAAATCATTATTCTTTCAAAAGCTCTCAAGCAGTTCTACATAGATCAAAGAACACTTTATCTTAAAGTGTTTCTAGTTAAGAAACTGCTTAGTTTTTCGTCTGTTCCCTAGGCCAAACTCTTTGTATATCTTAAGCCTAGATTTCGAACGAGTTCATCATACTCTGAAGTTCTTAATTGTAAGAACTCGTTCATAGTTGGAACCCCATACCCAAACCCAAACCCAGAAAGGTTAGGTAAAGGTACGCTTGCTCGAAGCGCGTAATTCGAGTGGTTAGGTTCTTCAGTACCCGGAAACTGAAGGTGTATAGGCTTGACAGTGCCCGCAAACTGTTGGAACACAGCTCGGGTTAGAGTTGTGAAGTTGCTTGGTACTTGGAAACCAAGTGGTAGTGGATTACCAGTGAACCTGGTCGTGGACGTAGGAGGTGTTACTCCGAACCACGTAAAAACTTGTGTGCTTCTAACTCTTTCTCTTTACTATTGCTTTATATTCAGCTGTGTACTAACTCCTTCATATCATTGCATACTTGTTCAAAACTGCACACACAGCTGCTCTCCAAAGACAGCTGTGTCTCTCGAAAAGTTGCACAACCTGACTAAGCTGAAAACGTTAAGTTAATATTTTCAAACTGAGTTTTTCTAAGTAACTGAGCTAAGTTTTCAAACCACCACTTTCCGCACCGCCAGCTGAGTTATTTACCCAGCTGACCCTCCCCAGCTGGATCAATAACTGAGCTCACCAACTCTGTGTTTTAACTTGAAAAAGTTTCGAAAAATCCACTTGGTGTATTCACCCCCCCCCTCTACACCAAGTACCCAGCTCAGGGACCATCAAGAATTCATGCTTAATTTGAGTTAAGAACATGATTAGCATGGATCTAACCTTTGAAGATTAATTTGGAAACTAGATCTTCTTTATTCTTGAGCTTGAGGATGAAGATGACAATGGAGATTTCTTGATTGTGTGTTAGTGTGTAGTATGCGTGTGTGTGTTGAGAGCCGAGAGAGAGTGAGAGAGATGAGTGATGAATGTTAGATAATTACTAACCTCATTAATACATTAGACCTAGGTTACTATTTGAAATCTTAGGTAAAATCTAATAGAATCCTAGGTTAGATATGTTAGTACATTTAATATCTAAATTAGGATTTTATGAATTAATTTTAATACTATTAATGATGACATAATATTCCTTTTGGATATTAATAGATTAAAATTAATGCTAAATCAAATAAAAACTTATAAGATAAGCTTCATTTAAATATCTAACATAATACTTAGTTTAATCAATTAATTAATTTTTTTTTAATTAATTAATTAAACATTCATCCAACATTAATCAAATTATTTCGGCTATAAAAAAATAATTCTCGAGCTCTATAAATTTTAAAGAAACCCTAATTTAAGCTTTCTCGAGAAAAATTCCAGAAATAAAGTCCGGACTAAAAATAACATTGCCGGAGAAATTCTACGATCTCCGGAGAAGTCAAATGTTCAAATTAACACACACTTCTCAAATAAAATTCAACATGTAAGCACATAATCATAAGTGTTGGAAAAATTAATAAAGTTTTGATTGGATACCAAAACCCAGCTGACCCCAACCGAGTAGATGATCGCACAAGCCTAAGCGTTTTTCAGCTCACTTGTTTGAGCTTATAGAGTTTCTTTAGTTTACAGGTAGAGTCGCTGAAGATAGCAGAAGACATAGCAGAAGACGCAGCTAAGCGGACACAGCTGAGGAACTAAATTGTTTTCTTGTTAAGGGGGAAGTAAATTGTTTTTCTTAGTTAGGTTTTGGCATCATCAAAAAGGGGGAAATTGTTGGGAAAATTAATAGAGTTTTGATTGGATACCAAAACCCAGCTGACCCCAACCGAGTAGATGATCGCACAAGCCTAAGCGTTTTTCAGCTCACCTGTTTGAGCTTATAGAGTTTCTTTAGTTTACAGGTAGATTCGCTGAAGACAGCTGAAGACAGCAGAAGACACAGCTAAGCTGACAGCTTAAAGGACTCAGCAGAGCAAGACCAAGAAGAGTCAAAGATCTTGCAGTATCAAGACTCAGCTCAGTGACGGAAACCCAGCTTAGTGTCAAAGACCCAGCTCAGTGTAAAAGACCCAGCTTAGTGTCGTTGACACAGCTCAGGTCTAAAACACAGCTCAGGACAGTGACACAGCTCAGGTTGAAGACACAGCTCAGGTTGATGATACAGCACAGGTCTAAAGACAGCTCAGAATCAAGACACAGCAGAGTCCAAGCCGCTGAAGATACAGCTAAGACGCTTAGCAGCTCGAAGACGAAGACCTTCTCAAAGACAAGATCCCGATGTCAGAAGATCTTATCTGACGCAGTCAGATCAGAGAAGAACTAGCTTCTGCAGATGCAGACCTACTTCGTAGGTAAAGGCCAGAAGTCAACAAGAGTAGGTAAGATTCAAACGGCTCTCTTCCAACGGCTAGTTTGAATCTCCACCTATATATATCTCTCCTCCACCATTGAAGGAGAGGCTGGCAAGACGACTGAAGAAATAGAAGAAAACAGAAAAATGAACAACGATCTACAAAGCCAAATCTTTCAAGAACACCCAGCCAGTCAGTTGTGTTCTTAGTTGTTCACATATTCAGTCATAGGCAGAATAGATCAGAATAAATATCTTAAGCCTAGTTTGAACGAGTTCATCATACTCTTTGTTCTTCATTGTAAGAACTCGTTCATAGTTGGAAAACCATACCCAAACCCAAACCCAGAAAGGTTAGGTAAAGGTACGCTTGCTCGAAGCGTGTAATTCGAGTGGTTAGGTTCTTCAGTACCTGGAAACTGAAGGTGTAGGCTTGACAGTACCCGCAAACTATTGGAACACAGCTCGGGTTAGAGTTGTGAAGTTGCTTGGTACTTGGAAACCAAGTGGTAGTGAATTACCAGTGAATCTGGTCGTGGACGTAGGAGGGGTTACTCCGAACCACGTTAAGAATGCTCTGTTATTTATCGCTTTGTTTTATGCATGTTACTAACCCTCATAAGCATACATTTCAATCTGCATAAACTGACTAACTGAAAAGTGAAACAGAGCTTTGCAATATATTTGAAGCAACAGACGGACTTTCCAAATTCCACCACATTCCGTACACACACACAGCCAGCTGTGTCGATCAAGCTGCCATCCAGCTGGATCGAACACAGCCAGCTCTCTGAAAAGAGTTTTAACTTGGAAAAGTTTTTAAAACTTGGTGTATTCACCCCCCCTCTACACCAAGGTATCCGTCTTGGGACCAACAATTGGTATCAGAGCAGTGGTTCAAAAGATCACTATATCTGTCAAGTCAGCATTTCATTGCTGATAATGGCCACCTGAACAGATCCTTCATCGCTTCAATTTAAAATAAAAAAAAACATTATATTGCATACTGTCGCGAAATCCTCCTTGTGCAGGAATCTCTCAATAGAGGAGCAAAGAAGATGAAGAAATCCAGCTAGCTGACTGCGACCAGCTGTAAAATAAAGACAGCGGGATGCATAACGGAAGATGCAGCCAGTCATACAGCTGAGCACATTGGTCTCAAGGAAAGAATAAAGAAGCAGCAGAAGAATCAGCTGGATTTGGAACAGCTGACTACCTGCTATACAATCAGAGACCTCTTCAAAGAAATGAGCCGATGGTGAGAAGATCCGTTCATTAGAAGGAAGTAGGATGCAACTGAAGAAAAAGCCACCTACTATCAAATCGAGGGAGAACTCTACATAGCTGAAAAGAATCAGCAAAATCAAGTAGAAGACCCAGCAGGATGCACTCACCAAGATAGACTCAGCTGGAGTTACCAACTAAGGGGGAACAAACCCAGATGGATCACAAAAGCTCAGATCAGAAGGATTATCCAGCTAAAAGGAAATAAAGCTCAGCTGGACAAACAATCGAAGAGCTAAAGGGAACTCAGCTGAAGAAGCTTCAAGCTAATCACCAAGATACTCAGCTGAGGAGAACCTTCAATCTAGCAGAAGAGAATACAGTAGTGGTATCAGCTGACTACAATGATCAGCTGACGGGTTTGCAGATTTTGTTTATTATATTTCCTGTTGTAACACATTGTAAGGATAAAAGTATTTGAATTTAATTCAAACATCCAAACATTCCTTAAATGGATTATTCTGCAAGCTATACATCCCATCGCATTCAATGAAAAGCATGCAGAACACTGTAGCTCAAGAGAACTGAGTCAGAAGTCAGAACGTTTCGACTTCCTCACGCGCACGTGACATTCATTCAACATTCACACGTCATAGAACGTGTTTCGCAAATCTCTCTCAGCTGCAGATCTTCAATACAATTGCCAAGATCTCAACCATTAATCAAAATGGGCAATTGATATATTTATCAAATTTTTGCAAATCTTCGCCATATTTATTATCGCTCATACTTATCTGAAATTCATATCTCAGATTCTTGATTATCTTTTTGCTAATACGCTCCCCGAGTATCTTCGTCTTTCTAACCTCTTTCTACAGAAGAAAATCATGGCACCAAAGAAGACTACACCAGGAGCAAGCCAGACTGAGAACCTGATGTCAAAACTTCATTTTGAGAATTGTCTGACTCTCAAGAACTACCAGAACGCGGAGTTCCAGGAAGTTCTGGATCTCATTAAAAATGCCGGACCTTTGCAGTGGGTGACTGCAAGACCGAAGAACATCTTCCGCCGGGAAGTGGCAGAGTTCTTCTTAGAGATATCTAACCGAGATGATCGACTCTGTTCCAACGTCTCTCTACAAATCAAGGAGAAGACTGGACATACAACTCCATGGGACGTTGACATCAACATCAACCGGATGGTAAACAAGCTGTTCTGACTGAAGACTCTTGGGGACCGCTCCCCAGATAATTACACCAGAGAAGAAATCCAGATCGAACTGGATAAGATGTTGTTCAAGCCAGAACCGTACAGGGCGAGCATGTCCAAGCTCCTGCTCAAGCCCAAGTACAGATTACTTCTGGATGTCATCCAGAAATGCATCCTCGGTATCGCTGGATCTCAAGGAGAGATCAACATACCCAAACTAAAACCAATGATAGCCATCCTCAGAAATGACCCTGTGGATTGGTTCTCATACTTCATGGGAAAATTGGAAAAAGAATCTAAAAATATTCATTTTGAAGATGACAGCTCCACCTGCATACCAGAAAGAGACAATCTATCTATGCACCAAAGTAGCGTGCATAATAGAAAGTTACTCTACTGGAAGGAAAATCAAGTGGCATAACGCAGAAGAATTTTCTGTGTCCAGAATACTCTTTGAAAAGCCAAGTCAGCTCACTGACTTGTTGAAGAAAGCAGCCCCTGAAGGGAAGAAGAGGGCGCTAGAGGCAAAGCATCAGACTGCCTCTCCCTCTCAAGCAAGAAAAATGAAGCAATCAGAGGAGACACAGCCAGCTGGATCTCCACCTGCCAAGAAGAAGCTGAAATTCAAGGCAGCCATCAAACCAGCTAAGGAGGTAGCAGAGAAACCAGTTGTTGAGACAGCTGGATCGGAATCCACTCCCACAGCCTCCCCTGTCCAAAAGAATAAAACTGAGTGGAGACCAGTTACTGAGGAGACAGCTCAGGGATACTCCTCCAGCTCAGACAATGGAAGGGAGTTCGTGAGAACATCACGAGAAGCTGAAGAATCACAAATAGTGGTCACTGACCCAGACCCAGAGGATGCTATTCCCCTTCGCCAAATTCTTCAAGCATTCTCACACCCCACTCCAACTGACTACAAATCAGCTGGAATTTCTCTTCAACAATCTCTTCTTCCATCCCATCCTCAGGTACAAAACTCAGATTCCCCTTTCAATTCTTCAGTACCTGAAACCTCCTTGCTTCCACACACCCAAGTTTCAGCACCCAGCTCTCCTCCCAAAGAACCATCTCCTTTAAGAGAGCTGACAGACATTCAGTTGGCTGAAGCGTCTTCACGACACCGACTCCCAAGCTGAACTATCTTCTCTTCCCAGCTCACCTAAAGAGCCCCGTCCAGCTGATGTTCCTTCGCAGCTGGATGATGAAAACCAAGCTGAACCTTCAAGTCCCACTACTTCTGAAGAAGTTGAAATCCTCAGTCCCAAAGCCGTTGCACGTGCTGCCACCATCATGAGGTTCGATGACCTCAGGCTTCAAGAAGTAAAGAGCGCACTGCAACAATACCCGTCTCTTGTTTCACTCCCCGCCGCATTAGTCGCTGTAAGCGACTTCAAATTTTACCTCGCTACCAAGATGACTACTTGGTACGTAAATGAGGAACTTGTGGAGCTCTACTCCTTCAACAAGCTCAAAGTTGAAGAAGCTGCTCTACAGGAGATCTTCGGATTTGGAAGTCTTCAGGATGCCTTCTTGCATTAAGACGAGCTAATCCAAACTCTCATCCAGAAGACTAAGCAAGATGAAGTATCACCATCTGATGAGGTAATCGCAAGAGCCAACTCCTACCTCCACACTCTCAGCTGGATTGTTCCAGTTGAGACTGCCAAGGAAGCTGTACATGCAGACACAGCTGAGGCAATGATGACTGAAAACGAGCCATCTTCTGCAACAGTTGAGCCCGCAGAAGCTGCACCACCTAGTCCAATTGCTAATGACACTCGCTCACTGGTCAAGATCGAGGCAGTCAAACCCAGCCAAGTCGAATCCGGGACCCAAACGGATTCCAATGTCGTGCTTTCTGATGCAATGAAGGAGGAGATAGCCAAACAAGTTGAGGAAATCCTATTCCAGGATAGACTCAAATCAGACATTGACACCCTCCTACGCATCACAGCTGTAGAATGGCAAGTCCATTGTCATGGACAGTCCATTGATGAAGTTTACTCTTTTGCCCAGAACTTACAAAGAAGCTCTAGTGAAGATCTCAAGCAATCTCTCGTATCTCATCGCATTGATCAGTCACATCATCTAGAGAAGAGAGTTCCTGAGATCATTTCAAGCCTTCAAGCTCCACTGGAAAGCAGCTTCAGCGATTTATCCAGCCAGCTGCAAGCTCTACAACAACAAACCCTCTCCAACAGGACTGACATTCAAAAGTTGTTCAATCTTTACAAAGAGCTGGACACTCAGTTCAAAGTTGGAAGTACCAACACAGCACAACTCAACCTTGTCACAGCAGACAACACAGCCAAGATTGTTGATGTTGACAAAGCCCTGGCCCAGCTAAATGAGACAATTGTCAACCTATCCTCCACCCTTGTTGATAATGCCAAAAAAGGGGAAGATAAGGGGGAAGGAAATGACAAGAGAAAAACATCAAGGGCAGGCAAAGGAAAAGTCATGGCGAAGATAAAATCCAAGTGCCAGATCGAGATTGATGAAGTTGTTCTTGAAATTTGGAGAACGAAGAACTTGGACGAAAAGAAAAATGGAGCAAAATGATCATCCCTCTTGCCAAAGCTAGCGGAGCCAAGCCAGAAGAAATAAATGATACTCAATGGCTCTGCAACTTTGTAAATAAACAAAAGCAAGAGATGAGGAACTTTCAAGAGCAGCAGAAGAAAAAGGAAAGCTTGCTCGATGCTGAGGAAAAGAAGCAGAAGAAGAAAAGAGCAAACATCAGAGCATCAAAGAAAAAGACTCAGATGCCAATGAACTGGAGAAGAATAGATGAATGGATCCCAGAAGAATTAAACGACGACTGGGAACATACAAAATTCGAGTTCATTGAAGATTACTACTATCTGGGAGCCTACCCAAATACGCCTCCAGATGTTGCTTACAAGATGCATCTGAATGAGCTCTTCCATCAAGATAGGATGACTGCGAAAGCATTCTTCAATGCTGCAGAGACCGCAAAGATCCAATTTTCTGCTCCCCAGCTGTATCATCTCCAGTCTCCACTAATACCTGGAACCGATTTCCCTGACAAATCGCAAGTAATCGCAGAAGTAAACAAATGGGCAATCAGGAGAAAAATTTCCAAGGTAAGTAATGAAGAAGAATATAGGAAGCTGGAACGGATGATCTTCAACCGGTACAGGTTAAGAACAGATGAACAGCTTGAAGAAGAAAGACTGAAGAATCAGCAGCAGAGGAAGCAGAGCTGAAGACCAAGTCATCTGGGAATTTTTGTCTTTTGAATATTTGTAAAATGTAAAATTATAATATTATCTTTTATTAATGAAAAATTCCTTTTTGCTCTCAAGCTCATCCTAACGACAATAACTCTTTGTCCAGGCACTGAACTCTAAATTTAATTTACCTGCTGTGTATGTTTAAACTTTTGAAAACCCGTTTTCTTGTTAAGGGGGAAGTAAATTGTTTTTCTCAGTTAGGTTTTGGCATCATCAAAAAGGGGGAAATTGTTGGGAAAATTAATAGAGTTTTGATTGGATACCAAAACCCAGCTGACCCCAACCGAGTAGATGATCGCACAAGCCTAAGCATTTTTCAGCTCACCTGTTTGAGCTTATAGAGTTTCTTTAGTTTACAGGTAGATTCGCTGAAGACAGCTGAAGACAGCAGAAGACACAGCTAAGCTGACAGCTTAAAGGACTCAGCAGAGCAAGACCAAGAAGAGTCAAAGATCTTGCAGTATCAAGACCCAGCTCAGTGACGGAAACCCAGCTTAGTGTCAAAGACCCAGCTCAGTGTAAAAGACCCAGCTTAGTGTCGTTGACACAGCTCAGGTCTAAAACACAGCTCAGGTCAGTGACACAGCTCAGGTTGAAGACACAGCTCAGGTTGATGATACAGCACAGGTCTAAAGACAGCTCAGAATCAAGACACAGCAGAGTCCAAGCCGCTGAAGATACAGCTAAGACGCTTAGCAGCTCGAAGACGAAGACCTTCTCAAAGACAAGATCCCGATGTCAGAAGATCTTATCTGACGCAGTCAGATCAGAGAAGAACTAGCTTCTGCAGATGCAGACCTACTTCGTAGGTAAAGGCCAGAAGTCAACAAGAGTAGGTAAGATTCAAACGGCTCTCTTCCAACGGCTAGTTTGAATCTCCACCTATATATATCTCTCCTCCACCATTGAAGGAGAGGCTGGCAAGATGACTGAAGAAATAGAAGAAAACAGAAAAATGAACAACGATCTACAAAGCCAAATCATTCAAGAACACCCAGCCAGTCAGATGTGTTCTTAGTTGTTCACATATTCAGTCATAGGCAAAATAGATCAGAATAAATATCTTAAGCCTAGTTTGAACGAGTTCATCATACTCCTTGTTCTTCATTGTAAGAACTCGTTCATAGTTGGAAAACCATACCCAAACCCAAACCCAGAAAGGTTAGGTAAAGGTACGCTTGCTCGAAGCGTGTAATTCGAGTGGTTAGGTTCTTCGCACCCGAAAGCGAAGGTGTAGGCTTGACGATGACCCGCAACCGTTGGAACACAGCTCGGGTTAGAGTTGTGAAGTTGCTTGGTACTTGGAAACCAAGTGGTAGTGAATTACCAGTGAATCTGGTCGTGGACGTAGGAGGGGTTACTCCGAACCACGTTAAAAATGCTCTGTTATTTATCGCTTTGTTTTATGCATGTTACTAATCCTCATAAGCATACATTTCAATCTGCATAAACTGACTAACTGAAAAGTGAAACAGAGCTTTGCAATATATTTGAAGCAACAGACGGACTTTCTAAATTCCACCACATTCCGCACACACACACAGCCAGCTGTGTCGATCAAGCTGCCATCCAGCTGGATCGAACACAGTCAGCTCTCTGAAAAGAGTTTTAACTTGGAAAAGTTTTTAAACCTTGGTATATTCACCCTCCCCCCTCTACACCAAGGTATCCATCTTGGGACCAACAATAAGCACATTCGTAATCTTTCTCGGATCTATCGAGACGAGATTAACATCCTAATTTTCTTAATTTACTTAATTTCTTTACTTTCGGCAAATTAGGGCTGCCGAAATATTTTTATTGCCGGAACATAAATTCTTTCTAAATTCTCACGGTTTAATTATCTGAGCAATTTTCTAATTAACCCTAGGTTTGATTATGAAAGAGCGGGGTATTACAAGTGAGCTGGAAATAATTTAATTTTAAGCAATCATCTACTAGGTTAGGATCAGTTGGGTTTTGGTATCAAATCAAAACACTTAAAATTTTCCCAACAAGAAAACACTTTATCTACACTTGCATTAGCAACCGGAGGAATCAGCACCAACTTAATAAGCAAAATCACTAGAGCATAAGTCACTTGTCTCTTTGTTTCAACAAGATTCATCGAAAAATAACTAAAGTCACTAACATCTTGCAAATTTTGAAGCTCGTCATCATTTTCATGTCTTCCATGAATATATCAAGTTGACAATCAAAGTTATCAAATCAATACTTGAAAGTCATGCATCTGAGCAACTCTATGTTGATCTCATCAAATCAGTTGTCAAGTTCTTGAAGTAATAAATCAATTATTTTATAAAAACATCAACCTGAAATTGATGAAGATATGAAACTTGTTGAACAAAATGCATCAATCTTTCTTGAAGGATATAACGAGCATCCATATCTGAAACAACAATATAATTATCATTACAAAATGAGGTAACCTTATTCAAGTGAGTCTCTCATCCATTCTCCCTCATTTTCTGTAATACAACTCTGGTTAAAGTGACAAGTCTTATAGCACTAACAATATCTTAATATTTTCTTTGCAAAGCAAGACACAAATCATTAGTGTACCCAAATATAGTAGACATTAGTTGTGCCATGAAATAAAATCAAATGATTCTAGAGAGTATAAAATGCCTTGAGCTTTTGCATTATCATCTGAATTAGAGCCATTCTCCCCAATCATCATAAGAACCTTATAACATATTGCATGTAGAAAACAAGTTCATGACATTTAAAACAGTTTTTGATGGTCCCGAGATGGATACCTTGGTATAGGGGGGTGAATACACCAAGGTTAAAAACTTTTTCAATTAAAACTCTTTTGAGTGAGTTGACTGTGTTCGACCAAACTGGAAGACAGCTGGGTAAATACAGCTGGCTGTGTGTGCGGAAGTTGGTGGGTTTTGGAAAGTCAGTCTGTTACTTCAAATATATTTCAAAGCTTTGTTTCTTTTTTCTATTAGTCAGTTTATGCAACTTGAAAGATATGCTTATGAGGGGTCAGCTGGATGCATAAATAAAGCAGTAAAGAACAAAGTTATTTAACGTGGTTCAGAGAACACCTGCTACGTTCACGACTAGAAACACTCTGGTAATCCACTAAAGGATACCACTGACTTTACGCGCAGTCAGCAAGCATTGCAGCTCAGTTCCTCGAGCTGAATACAGATTTACACGTACTGTATCAAAACGTCCCCAGCTCAAACCTGATTTATAGTTTTCAGATACTGAAGAACCTGATTTGTAGTTTTTGGGTACTACAAAACCTAACCACTCAAATTAAATGCTTCGAGCAGGCGTACCTTAACCTAACCTTTTCTGGGTAGAAGGGTTTGGGTTTGGGATTTTCCAACTATGAACGAGTTCTTACAAAGAAGAACAAAGAGTATGATGAACTCGTTCAAACTAGGCTTAGGATATATATATATATGAAGATCTACCTATAACTGACTTAGTATAAACAACTAAGAACACAACTAACTGGGTGTTCTTGAGATATTTGGCTTTTAAGAAAGTTGTTTGTTTATCTGTATGCTTAGATTATCTTCAGTCGTCTCTCCCTCTTTTCTTCAATGGCGGAGGTGATATTTATAGGTGGAGATTCAAACTAGCCGTTGGAAAGGAGCCGTTTGAATCTCACCTACTCTTGTTGACTTTTGGGCCTGTATCTGCAGAGGCTATTCCTCATCTGATTGATCCACGTCAGATGAGATCTTCTGACACCGGAATCTTGTCTCGGAGCTGGTCTTCGTTTTCAAGCTGCTAAGCGTCTGTTGTGTCTCGACTTGAGCTGAGTCTTCAACCTGATGTGTCTTGGACCTGAGCTGTGTCTTGACTCTGCTGTATCTTTGACCTGAGCTGTCTCTTCAACCTAAGTTGTGTCATCGACACTGAGCTGGGTTTCCGTCACTAAGCTGGGTCTGCGACACTAAGTTGAGTTTCCATCACTGATGTTTCATTCATTTTTTGTTGCATTTCTGGATGTTTTGCATGCGCATTTTTGATGACATTTATTTTGTTTCACATTATTTTAAAGTTAAAATGCGCTGATGATGTTGTGTCGAGCTATCGGGTTGAAAATATAGATTTTGCTCGGGAATGATGAAGGCAACCACAGTTCGCTTAATTTCCGCTGCCGTTGTGAGTTTTCTGCTGTAGCAATACGTTCCGTTTACCCAAACGGGACACCTTCAGGAAGTCAGCGGTCTCTCACCTTAGGAGACCGCTGACCGTTTGGCTAAACGGGACATCTTCAGAGAACTCAGCGGTCTCTCACTCTAGGAGACCGCTGAGTCCAGCATTCATCCAATACAGGGCCAGAAGTCAGCGGTCTGTCAACCCGAGCGACCGCTGAGTCCAGCGCTTATCCATTACAGGGCGAGAAGTCAGCGGTCTCTCACTCTAGGAGATCGCTGAGTTCAAGCGTTTAGCGGGTTTACTAAAGTGTGCTCAGCGGTCGCTGAGGCTAGGAGACCGCTGAGCGCAATTAATTAGCGGTGTGTATAAATACCGAGCAGGGTTTTTCAGATGGGGATCCAGAGTTACAGACACCATTCTTGTCTTTGATTTTAAGAGATTGTTCTTTAGGATTTCTTTTAGTTACTTTCGGATACTTTATAGTTAGTAATTTACTATCGTCATTTTATTCCGGATTCAAGGCTACAGACATTGCAACCTTAAATTCCAATTCTAGTTTATTGTGTTCGTTAATTTTAATTACTCTTGTGAGTTATTTCGATTTCCGTTCTTCATTCCTGCTTATAATTGCTCCGTTCATTTGCTTAATTGAATTAATGTTTAGATGAGGATCGATCGTTTAATGTTTTTGCTATGCTAAATTATAATTCATGCCTAGGGTTTAATTTATGCATTTTAGTTCTTGCCTAGGGATTTATTTATGTTTAATTCCTCTTTCCGTCTAGTTATAAACCACAAACCAATTGATTTATTGCTTTCTGTTTATTTTCTTTTCGCAATACAATAATCTCCCTGCTAAGTTTTCCTTGTGAGACGATACTTGGGTTGGCTTGCTTAATCTACTGTGATCTCGTTCAATTGTGAGCGACTTTAGGATTAATTTAGTCGAAACAAATTTAGTCGATTATTTGTGTTGCTTTGTATTTGAGTTTATTTTATATTTATTTCTTTTATTCTTTTGGTACTCGGTTATTTTTCTTCCTCCGGTGCTTGTAATCGGTTTGTTAAGTGTTGTGTATGCGAGGTCGCAGAAGCTTGAAAAGGAATTTGGCACCTTATTTTGACAACATCAATCAAGCACGCAAGATTTTGATAAGTTTACAGGAAGAAGCCGAGTCCAGTTTTAACGAGGTTGACGAACCTTATTTTGAAGACAAAGTTATTATGCATTCAGAAGAGTCCGGGGGTTATCTGCCAGACGAACCAATTGTATTGGATGAAATGGCCAATAATCCTCGATACATGAGAGATTTTGCCCGGCCAATATTTGGAACCACGGCATCAGCTATTATGTTGCCGACTGAAGTGAGAAATTATGACTTGAAGCAGAATCATCTGAATCTGCTACCCTCTTATCATGGGATGGCCAATGAAGATGCCTTGCAATTTGTTCGTGAATTTTGCACGGTGGTCCAGTCTTTTCCTTTGCTAGCTCTGACTGAGGACCAATTGAAGCTGAAGTGTTTCCGATACACACTGAAGGATAGGGCAAAAACATGGTACCTATCACTTCCACCCAACTCGCTGACTACATGGACGGCTGTATGTGAGAAGTTCATGCTGAAGTACTACCCAAATCATAAGACACAAGAGGTGCGCACGAAGATCATGAATTTCACTCAAACAACAGATGAACCTTTCCATGAGGCTTGGGAGAGATTTAGAGAACTACTTCAGCAGTATCTACATCATCAGATGGCACCAGAGATGTTGTGGCAATTTTATTATGATGGTCTTTTACAGACAGCTCAGTTTATGGTAGATAGTACCGCTGGCGGAAACATTGCGGTGAAAACGGCTGATGAATTACAGGAGATATTCGAAACACTTGCAGCTAGTTCACAGTAGAAATCTACCCGCACACGACGTGCTGAAGTGAGTGCAGTTGCTAAAAGTCCGGACATGAAAGAACAGCTGACCAGCATGATGAGAGAGCTGCAGGAATTAAAGATGAGCAAGTCAGGTGTTCCTCCACTGCAACAGAAACCTGCCAGACTAGAGATATTCGTTGAGCCATGTGGGATTTGTGGAGAGCAAGGGCACAATCCTGAAGAGTGCCAGAGAACGGGAGAGCTGACATATGAAGGAGGAGCAGAAGTCTATACTGCACAGGGGTATCCTCCCCGTCAGCAGTTTGATCGAGGCCAAGGATTCAATCAGAATCAACGACAACAAAACTTGGGATGGCAGAATCAGTCTAATTCTGGGTGGGGAAACCAGAATCAAGAACAAGGCTTAGGACATAATTATCAATTTCACCCTTCGCAGCACCAACATCCTATTCAAGAAGATCCTCAAGAAGAAGGGTACCCGCAAAGAATCGGCAGTCCTCCCAACAATTTCAGCCTCCTCAAAAGACTTCCATGGAGGACAGTTTGAGCGCTTTCATGCAGGAAAACAAGCGAGCAAGGGAAGCTCAAGATGCCACTATCAAGCGTCTTGAAACAGCTGTGGAACAGATATCTGGGACTATGAATCAGATGCAGCAACAACAGCAGACTAGGAAGATACCGAGTCAAGGAGAACAGCCCCATCAGGCTCATGTTGTCTCTATCATTAGAGAAGTTATCCCAAATTTCAAGGAGGAGGAAATCAAGCCTCACAAGGTTGAATGCCAATTTAACCGATCCGTTGCTTTACAAAGCAGACAGAGAGAAGGATTGGTACACATTGTTAACAAGAGGGACACCACAGAGAAGTGGAGGAGCAAAACCGTGAGTGAAATCAAGGCTTCCCAGCTGCCAAATGAACCTATACCACCAGATGCAGTTGAACCACATCAGCTACTACCTAAGCAACATGATCCAGGTAGTTTTATCATAAACATGGATTTAGGTATTGGTGACGAGGTCCCAGGCATGCTAGATTTAGGTGCAGCAATTAACCTGATGCCTTCTAGTATATTTGAGAAATTGGGTAATTGTGAATTGAAGCATACAGACATGCGAATAGAATTAGTTGATGGTTCTATTAGTTACCCTCGTGGGATAGTTGAAGATGTTGTGGTAACTGTGAGTGGTATTAGAGTTCCAGTGGATTTTGTTGTGCTGGAGACCGGCAAGGGGATAAGGAGTGAGAATGGTTACCTTGTTTTGCTAGGTAGGCCTGATGGTCCCTGAGCTAGGTATTTGGTGTAGAGGGGGGGTGAATACACCAAATAGATTTCTAAAAACTTTTTCAAGTTAAATAACAGAGTTGGTGAGCTCAGTTATTGATCCAGCTGAGGAGGGTCAGCTGGGTAAATAACTCAGCTGGCGGTGCGGAATGTGGTGGTTTCAAAACTTAGCTCGGTTACTTAGAAAAACTCAGCTTGAAAAGATTAACTTTATGTTTTCAGCTTAGTCAAGTTGTGCAACTTTCTGAGAGACACAGCTGTCTTTGGAGAGCAGCTGCGTATGCAGTTTTGATCAAATATGCAATGTAATGAAAGAGTTAGTACAAAACTGAATTTAAAAGGAAAGTAAAGAGCACACGAGTTTTTACGTGGTTTGGAGTAACACCTCCTACGTCCATGACAAGGTTCACTGGTAATTCACTACCACTTGGTTTCCAAGTACCAAGCAACTTCACAACTCTAACCCGAGCTGTGTTCCAACAGTTTGCGGGCACTGTCAAGCCTAACCTTTCAGTTTACGGGTACTGAAAAAACCTTACACACTTGAATTTCCCGCTTCAAGCAAGCGTAACCTTGACCTAACCTTTCTGGGTAAAGAGGGGGTTTGGTTTGGGGTTCCAACTGTGAACGAGTTCTTACAATTAAGAACTTTAGAGTATGATGAACTCGTTCGAAATCTAGGCTTAAGATATACAAAGATTTTGGCCTAGGGATCAGACGAAAAAACTAAGCAGTTTCTGAACTAGAAACACTTTAAGATAAAGTGTTCTTTGAACTATGTAGAACTGCTTGAGAGAGCTTTTGAAAGATTGATGATTTCAGAGAATGAAAGCTTGTAGAGAGTTTTTCGTATTTGATCCTGAGGTTGAAGACGGGTTTATATAGGTAGAGATTCAAGACTAGCCGTTGGATGAGCTGTTTGAATCTTACCTACTCTTTTTAAATTCGAGATCTGCCATTAGGCGGATCTGCACCTGTCTTCATTCGTGTCACATCCTAGGTCCTGAAGTCTAGGATGCTGATTCGGCAATCCCTCATTGGTCGAGGCATGTTGACATCCTCTGATGCCGGGATCTTCTGCCTTTGGAGCTGGCTTTTGAATTCAGAGCTGGATTGGGCAAACTGACTTGAAGTGATGTCTTCAGAGTTAGTTCCCTTTGTTATGTACAGTTGGACCGGCTGTGTTTTGAACTCAGCTCGAATTCTCTTCAGCTTGATCATGCTCTGCTGGAGGACTCAGCTGAAGGTTGACGCCTACTGTCTTCCGCTAGCTGACTCCTGCTGTAGACACAGCTGGGTCGACACTGTGGATCGACTGCTGTCTTCCGCTTCCTTAACCTGTAAACCTAGAAAATCTAAAGCTCAAATAGGCGAGCTGGAAAATACTACTTAGGTTGAAGCGATCATCTATTCGGTTGGAGAATCAGTTGGGTTATGATATCAAATCAAAACCTTATAATTTTCCCAACAATTTCTCCCTTTTTGATGATGCCAAAACCTAACTAAGACAACTTATGACGCAGAAAAACTTGTGTTTTATTAATGTAAGAAAATACATTATAACACAGGAAAAAGAAAGAGAAAAAAATCTTCAGTCTTCAATCCCAGTTGGCTGGGTCTTCTCTTCTGCATCCGTTGCTTCTTTCTTTTGGCTCGTCTCTTCTCCAGTTGATTCTGATTCAGCTGGTTTCTCTAGCTCAACAGTTTACCTCCTTTGTCTCATTCTCTTCCCCCTTACTTCCCCCTTTTTGGCATGATCAAACAGGGTGGGAGAGATACACCATCGGTTGTTGCGATGTTTTAGTTTGGTGAAACTGTGGTCTTCAGCTCTGAGCAGCGAGGTTTGGAGTCTAGGTGGCTCAGCTGTTGTATTAGCTGGCTCTTCTTCAGTAGCATTAGCCTCAGCTGTGATTGCAGACACAGCGTCCTTGGCCTGATTCAGCTGGGGCAGTCCAGCTGAGTGCTTGGAGGGATGAGTTGGCACTGGAGATAACATATTCTGAGTCGGGCACAACTTCATTCCTTGCAATTTTGCTTCTTCAGACTTCTTAGATTGAATAAGAAAGTCTGATTCAGCACTTGAGGGACTTGAGTATTCCCCTTCCACTTCGAAGTGGTGGGTATTGGGTTCAGCTCATATCATCATCATCCAGCTGCAGGTGATCATTGGCTGGGTAATGTCTTTCATTTGATCTTGGTGCAGGGGCTTGAGCATCTTTCATCAAAAGATCTCGAAGTTGGTGTCCCTGTTGAGCTGAAGGAAATTGAGGAGAATGCGGTTGAAGTATTCCATCTGTCTTAGGGTTTAAGCTTGGTTGATCAGCTGGAATACGTCGTTGTGGCGTTGATGATGACGATGTTCACGCTGGCCCATGAACTTCTTCTCTATCGTGAGAAACCACCGCTTGTGGGCCTTCTGCTCCTCGGAGAGTCGTTACGAATTCTCTCATAATGTCAGCTGACTTCTCGGCTGACTGACTGAGAACCTTTGACTTGAGTCTTCTATTTGAAGACGGTGCTTCAGCATGTTTTGTCTCCTCAAGTTGTTTTCGATTCCCAGCTGGGACGGAAATAGATGCATGTTGCTTTGTCTCCTGCATCTTTTTCTGTGCCTCCTGTGGTGGAGCAAGAACTTTGACACGACTGCTCTTGAAGACTCCGGCTTTATCAACATCTGGTCCAGGTGTGTTGACATTGATTTTTGCATCCCATGGAGTTGTATGTCCCGTTCTCTCTTTTATTTTGAGAGAAACAGTGGGGCGGAGGAGGTCTTTTTCCTTTGACATTCCCAGGAAGTTTTCTGCACCTTCCTGGTGAGTGACGTTCTTGAGCTTTACAGTCTCTCACTGCGTTGGACTGGATCTGTCGATTGGCTTCACCTTCTCCTGGAACTCCGTCTTCTTGAGGTTCCTGAGAGTTAAGCAACTCTTATCTTGAAGCTTTGACAGATTCTTCAAGTTTGATCGGCTTCGGAAGATATCTTTCTATATTCTATGTTCTTCTTCTGCAACTTTTATTAGTAGAAACAAATAATACCAATTGATGGAAATGAGAAAGAATGCCAAAAGACTTTTTAGGGTTGTTGCAAATTTTTTTTTTTACGTATCTCTTCTAGCATATTTATATAGCTTTCTTGATGAATGGACGATCAAGATTTGTCGATTGATACGAAGATCTACGACTGGGAGAGATTTTCGCGTTGTGTCAATTTCTTGTTTAGAAATTGCGAGTTAATGCGTAAGAGAGAACGGTTGGGGCACTTTGACTTTTGCCTCGAAACTCTCATGATTCAGTTCTTTTCAGACTTTTAAATAAATTTGATTAGACATGACAAGATATGATTCGACTGAAAACAGATTGAGTAGGAGTAGTTAATGTTGTTGCAAACCTCTCAGCTGATCATTGTAGTCAGCTGATACCTCGGTTGAGTGGGTGTGCTGGGTGATCGTGATTCCAGCTGGTTCCCCCTCAGTTGAATAGTCCTTCAATTTCAGCATCTGGTTTAGCTGGATTCTTTCTCAGCTGATACCGATTACGTTGATTCTGAATTCCAGCTGTCTGCTTCCACTCAGTTGGGTCTGCTTTCATTCAGCTGGGTCTGCTTCCATTCAGGTTCGTTCCATTCAGTGGTCCGCTTCTACTCGGTTCGTCTTCCACTCGTGCGAAGCATCGTCTGGGTTGAGTAATCCAAGTAATCCGCACAGTATTTTGAATCTTGCTTCTATCAGCGGCTTTGTGAGTATATCAGCCCACTGTATGTCTGTGTGAATTTTCTCAACAATCACATCCTTATTTTCCACGTGATCTCTGATGAAATGATGGCGTACGTCTACATGCTTGCATCTTGTGTGAAGTACTGGATTCTCTGAAATAGCAATCGCACTTGAGCTATCACAGAAAATTGGAACTTGTCCAGTTTTCACTTCATAGTCATCCAGCTGATGTTTCAGCCAGAGAATTTGTGAGCAGCAGCTTCCAGCGGCCATATATTCTGCTTCTATTGTGGAGGTTGAGATGCGCGTTTGTTTCTTTGAAAACCATGAAATCAACTTACTTCCTAAGAACTGACAAGTTCCTGAAGTTGATTTTCTGTCCAACCGATCTCCAGCGAAGTCTGAGTCTGAATATCCAGTCAGCTGTAGATTGTCTTCAGCTGGGTACCACAGCCCAACATTCTGAGTTCCTTTGAGATATTTGAGAATGTTCTTGGCTGCTTGCATGTGTGCTTCCTTTGGATCAACTTGAAATATGGCACATACTCCGACTGCGAATGAGATGTCTGGACGACTTGCTGTCTGATACAGTAGGGAACCGATTATCTCTCTGTATTTGCTGGAATCAACTAACTTCCCTTCAGTTCCTGGTTCAATTTTCCAGTTGGTGTTCATCGGAATCTTTACAGTTCTGCTGGATTGAACTCCATACTTGGCGATCAAGTCTTTCACGTATTTGGATTGATTTATGAAAATCCCTTCTGCTGATTGCTTGACTTGAAGTCCTAGGAAGAAACTCATTTCTCCCATCATGGACATTTGGAACTGCTCTGACATCATCTCTCCAAATCTTTGGCATAAGAAGTTTGATCTTGATCCAAAAATGATGTCATCTACATAAATTTGAACAACTATGATGTCTTCTTCTGACTTGATGGTGAAGAGGGTTCTATCTACTGAGCCCTTCTTGAATCCTTTGGATACAAGAAAATTTGACAGAGTGTCCTACCAAGCTCGAGGTACTTGCTTCAATCCATAAAGCGTCTTCTTTAGCTTGTAGACTTTATTTCCTTCTACTTCAAATCCTGGAGGTTGTTCAACGTAGACATCTTCTTTGATTTCTCCATTTAAGAATGCACACTTCACATCCATTTGATAGACCTTGAATTTGTGATGTGCTGCATAGGCGAGAAAGAGTCTGATTGCTTCCAATCGCGCTACTGGAGCAAATGATTCTTCGAAGTCAATTCCTTCCTGCTGAGTGTAGCCCTTGGCAACCAGTCGAGCTTTGTTTCTGATGATGACTCCCAGGGTATCCAATTTGTTCTTGAATATCCATTTGAGTTCTATGACTTTGACTTCTTCAGGTCTGTCGACCAATTCCCAGACACAATTTCTGAGGAATTCGTTCAGCTCTTCTTGCATGGCGTTAGTCCAAGGCACGCTCTTCAGAGCTTCGAGAATTGATTGAGGCTCTAGCACTTGAGCTACATAACACGCCATTAGAGTTGTATCTTCATCATAGACCGTCAGTTCTAGCTCTACTGAGAGTTGAGCTGTGTCAGCTGCTTCTTGATGATCCGATGAAGCTTGAGCAGCTGAGCTTCTGGTTTTGACTTGGTCAGATGGTTCTCCAATGATTGCTGATGATGGATGATCTTCAATCCATCTTCTTCTTTTACGAATTTCTTCTTCCAATTGATTGATGCTTGAAGTGGCTAAATTTCGTCTGTCTTGGAGTTGCTCAGGAGTTAAGTCTTGAGAGATTGATTCTCCTTGATTTGGATTTTGAGGTGACTTCTGTAGAGGCTCTGCTGGAGATAAAGCTGGGGATTCAGCTGTGTTTGGATTTCCAGCTGATGGCGTTCCCCCTTGATTTGGCGTTGAAGGTTCTTCTCGATTTCCAGCTGGTGGAGCTTCCCGGTTGATTTGAAGTTCCTCCTCTGGCTCATCATCCCAAATTAGTGGTTCGGCCAGATTCTTGATTCGATTTTCTTGAGTTCTTGTCTGAATCTGTCTTGAAGATTATCCTTCGTTTCTTCGTTTGATAGAGTCTCTATATTCGAAAGATGTTTCGTCAAAGGTAACATGTGGAGTTACTTCGACTGTTTGAGTTCTTCTGTTGAAGACTCTGTATGCTTTACTCACAGCAGAATAACCAAGGAATAATCCTCGGTCAGTCTTCTCATCGAACGTCTTGAGCTGTGTCTTTCCATGGTTTAGGATATGACATTTGGATCCGAATACCTTGAAATATCCAATGCCTTTCCTTGCCTTGATGTGAGTAGGGAACGATTCTGAGTGAAGCATGTTGTGTTGATTGCTTCAGCCCAGAACTTCTTTGGAATGGCAGAGCTGGCTAGCATTGAGGTAGCTGCTTCTTTGAGTGTTCTGTTTCTTCTCTCTGCTACACCATTCTGCTGAGGTGTGCGTGCTGCAGATGTTTGATGTTGAACTCCGTTCTTCTCACAGTAATCATAAATAGTTTCATTCAGAAACTTCGTTCCTCGATCTGATCTTATTGACATTATCTTGCACTCCTTCTGTGTTGATAATCTTTCCAACAGGATAGGCAGCTTAGTCCTGGTTTCACTCTTCTGGTACATGAATGATACCCATGTGAATCTTGAGAAATCATCCACTATGACCAGAGTATATTTTCTGCCATTGAAGCTTGCTGGAGTAACTGGACCAAAAATATCCATGTGAAGGAGTTGAAGTACTCGATCAGTTGACTGAACTGGCTTGAGAGAGAATGAAATTCTTGTCTGCTTTCCTTGTTGACACGCGCTGCACATATGACTTTTGTCATATACTTGATCTGGAATTCCATTAGCGAGCTGGTTCCTAGCCAGTTTGTTGATTGTCTTGAAGTTGAGATGGTTCAGCCGTCTGTGCCACAGCCAGCTGACTTCAGTGCTGCTTTTCGATACAAGACAAGTCTCCGGAGGGCTGCTGTTCCAGTCAGCAAAATACATATTTCCTTCTCTTTTCCCTCTTAGGAGTATCTGCTTGGTTTCCATGTTCTTCACTGTGCATCCCTGTGCATCAAACTTGACAGAAAAACCGTTGTCGCAGAATTGGCTAATGGAAAGCAAGTTGTGTTGCAATCCTTGTACATAAGAAACATTTGGAATTATAACATTTTTTAGTTTTAAATGTACCATAACCTTTGGTTAGGCCTTTTGAGTTGTCACCAAATATTACTTGTGGGCCTGGTCGCTCAATATACTCCTGGAGTAGATGCTTTAAGTGCGTCATGTGCTTGGAACATCCACTGTCCAAGTACCATAGCATTCTCATCGACTCCTCAGTGATGCGTCGACTCCCTGCAACCTAGAAAAATATCAAAATTTAGGTACCCAGTTTTAATTGGGTCCTTGAGGGTTAGACAGAGATCCTTTGACGACTCAGATCTTCTTGATGACTCGAATTGGGTCATATGATCTGATAATTCTTCCAGCTGAGTCGATATACACATTCTTTGTGTTCTTCGGTTGTTGCTGGTGGGGTCTTGATCTCAGTGTCTTCTTGTCTTGATGTCTTGATTTCTTTTGGTTTTCAGCTGTGTGCCTAGCTGAGACGTTCCTTTGTCTCTGCTGTCTCATGTGATGCTGTGGCTGGAAATGATTATCCAGCTGGTACTCATATGAGTGATATCCAGTTGAGTATCTCTGATATCTCGGTTGATATTGTTCAACGTGCTGTTGCTGTTGCTGGTATCTGTAAAATCCAGCCTGTTGTCTTTGTTGAGGTTGAACACGTTGCTGTCTGAGTTGGGCTTGAGGTTGTCGCACAGCTGGCCTTCTTGATGCCTGCTGTGTCCTTGACGGAGCTTGAGAATGTTTCACAGCTGGTCTCCCTGACGCCTGCTGTGTCCTCAATGGTTGATGCTGAGTTGTTGGGGTTGGATGTTCTTTTGCCCGTACAAACATTACCTTTGTTCTACTTGTAGAGGCAATGTTTGAGGCGTCCTTTGGTTCATTATATCCCAGTCCCGCTTAGAGTGCTGCTGGACGTTGAGCACTAATGATCTCGTCCATTGTTGAAGTGGCTTTGATGAGAGCTACTATCTTCTTAGATAGTACATCTTCGGTGCTCTTCAGCTCAATGATCTCAGCTGACTTCTTTTCCGATTCAGCTGTGACCTTTTCCAAATCTTCCATCAGCTGTTTCTTCTCATAGTAGAATTCCTTCATCAGCTGATCTTGTTTCACTATTTTGTCTTTTAGTGAAACAACTTCCTGTTGGAGCTGTGTTGTATCAGCTGGTTCTGATACCTTTGTCTTTTCCAGTTCCGCTTTCAGCTCGGCATTCTCACACATAATGACGTCAAGGATCTCTTGAAGTTCCTTGAAATCGTTCATTACTTTCTCTACTAGACTCCAATCAGGTAGCCCTGATTCTGAAACCTGTGTAGAGTGTTCGTGTGATGGTGAGAGGTTAGATAGATTTTGAGTTCGAGACATTACCTCATCTTCATCGATGCCGTCGGTTTGTCCCATGAAGCATGTATCCCAATCAGGTTCATCATGGGCCATCAGTGCTTCTTCTTCCGAGTCTGAAAATGGCATGTTGTCATCCATTTTGTTGCACTCTGATTCCTCATCGGCGATGTAAGCTCTCCTTCTGTCAGCTGCCTTAGCTTTCAGTTGGTCTTTGTCTTTCTTGGACAGCTTTGGACAATCTAGCCGGTAGTGTCCTGGTTCCTTGCAGTTGAAGCAACCTTCTTCTGTTCGTTTGTCAGTTGACTTCTCATCAGCTGCTGCGTACTTGTCTCTGTAAGTTCTTGCGAACTTCTTGTATTTGCCCTTGCTGGTGTTGAGTTTGTTGTAGTTTTTGACCAGCATAGCTATTTCTTCAAGTAGCTCTTCCTTGCTCATGTCCTTCTTATCCTTCTTCGATGACTCAGCTGACTGTATGTATGCGGATTTTTCAGAGTTGGCTCTGAACGCAATCTCCTTTGTTGCAGGTGTCAGCTCTCCATCATTCTGATTGCTTGAAGATTCTTTCATGGTAATCTTCAAGTTGTATTCGTTGGCTTTGAGCAGGGAGTATAATCTTTCTGTTGAAAGATCACCTAAGTCACTTCGACTTTGGTGTACCACCTTATAGGTGTTCCATTCAGCTGTGAGCGCTGAAAGAACTTTTAGATTCTTTTCTCGCTGGGTGTATTTCCCAGTTCTGATGGTTTCTATTTCCACCACTATATTGGAGAATCTGAGTTTCATCCCTTCGATGGACTCGTTGACCAGTTGCTTGAAGTTATCAAACTTCTGGCATGCAATCGTGAATTTATTTTCCTTAATCTCCTCCGACCCTTCGCATAGCTTTGCTAGGGTTTCCCATATCTCCTTTGCTGTTTCGCAGTTGATGATTTTACTGAGGTAGGCGTTGGAGACCGTTGATGATATGGTGTTCCTCGCGAAGCTATCTAGTCCAGCCTGCTTCATTTCTTCTGAGGTGTGCTCATCCTTTGGCTTAGGAATGAGCTGATATCTTGGTTGTTCACCATCTTGAGTTGGGACAAGCTCGTTTCCTGGTTTATAGATGATGATGGGTCCGTCTGTTATGACGTCCCACATCATATCGTGATGCGCACAGAGAAAGCTCTTCAGTCTGAACTTCCATATTGCATAATCGTCTACCGAGAAGGTGGGAAGATTCCTATTAAGATAAGAATCCATAGAAATATGCAGTATGTAATATTATGAGTTTTTCACAAAGAGCATCTGTTCAGATGACCACTGACAGATTGTCAAGAGAGATCTCTTGATACAGAAACGGTGGTCTGTTGAACCACGGCTCTGATACCAATTGATGGTCCCTGAGCTAGGTATTTGGTGTAGAGGGGGGGTGAATACACCAAATAGATTTCTGAAAACTTTTTCAAGTTAAATAACAGAGTTGGTGAGCTCAGTTATTGATCCAGCTGAGGAGGGTCAGCTGGGTAAATAACTCAGCTGGCGGTGCGGAATGTGGTGGTTTCAAAACTTAGCTCGGTTACTTAGAAAAACTTAGCTTGAAAAGATTAACTTTATGTTTTCAGCTTAGTCAAGTTGTGCAACTTTCTGAGAGACACAGCTGTCTTTGGAGAGCAGCTGCGTATACAGTTTTGATCAAATATGCAATGTAATGAAAGAGTTAGTACAAAACTGAATTTAAAAAGAAAGTAAAGAGCACACGAGTTTTTACGTGGTTCGGAGTAACACCTCCTACGTCCACGACCAGGTTCACTGGTAATTCACTACCACTTGGTTTCCAAGTACCAAGAAACTTCACAACTCTAACCCGAGCTGTGTTCCAACAGTTTGCGGGCACTGTCAAGCCTAACCTTTCAGTTTACGGGTACTGAAAAAACCTTACACACTTGAATTTCCCACTTCAAGCAAGCGTAATCTTGACCTAACCTTTCTGGGTAAAGAGGGGTTTGGTTTGGGGTTCCAACTGTGAACGAGTTCTTACAATTAAGAACTTTAGAGTATGATGAACTCGTTCGAAATCTAGGCTTAAGATATACAAAGATTTTGGCCTAGGGATCAGACGAAAAAACTAAGCAGTTTCTGAACTAGAAACACTTTAAGATAAAGTGTTCTTTGAACTATGTAGAACTGCTTGAGAGAGCTTTTGAAAGATTGATGATTTCAGAGAATGAAAGCTTGTAGAGAGTTTTTCGTATTTGATCCTAAGGTTGAAGACGGGTTTATATAGGTAGAGATTCAAGACTAGCCGTTGGAGGAGCCGTTTGAATCTTACCTACTCTTCTTAAATTCGAGATCTGTCGTTGGGCAAATCTGCACCTGTCTTCATTCGTGTCACATCCTAGGTCCTGAAGTCTAGGATGTTGATTCGGCAATCCCTCATTGGTCGAGGCATGTTGACTTTCTCTGACGCCGGGATCTTCTGCCTTTGGAGCTGGCTTTTGAATTCAGAGCTGGATTGGGCAAACTGACTTGAAGTGATGTCTTCAGAGTTAGTTCCCTTTGTTCTGTACAGCTGGACCGGCTGTATTTTGAACTCAGCTCGAATTCTTTTCAGCTTGATCATGCTCTGCTGAATGACTCAACTGAAGGTTGACGTCTACTGTCTTCCGCTAGCTGACTCCTGCTGTAGACACAGCTGGGTCGACTGACACAGCTGGATCGACTGCTGTCTTCTGCTTCCTTAACCTGTAAACCTAGAAAATCTAAAGCTCAAACAGGCGAGCTGGAAAACACTACTTAGGTTGAAGCGATCATCTATTCGGTTGGAGAATCAGTTGGGTTATGGTATCAAATCAAAACCTTATAATTTTCCCAACAAGGCCTTTTATGGCCACAACTAATAGTCGCATTGACATCAGGTCAGGAACTTTGAGTATGGCGGGGTCAGGGCGATCAGTGACTTTCTCTGTGTTCAGTAAGAAATCAGTAGTTCCTGATCCATTGGTGCAAAATTGCTCCTACATCAAGATATTTGACTCAGTGGATGAGGATGATATTGTGCACAAATTCCTAGCTAATCTGCACAATGAGGATGATATCATTCAGGAATTCTTGGCTAATCTGGAAAATGAGAATGACATAGTGCATGATTTTCTGGCTGACCTGCAAAGTGAGGAGGAAGTCGAACCGGACATTCAAGTCCGAGTGAAGGGAAGAGTAACACGTGCAATTGGTGTTGAGTACCCGAGATTGAAATCATCAGCTGAAACCATAAATGATGTGTTAATACAGATGAAAAGGCAGTTGAAGCTTCAGCCAGATTTTGGTTAATGGGTGGTTTCTCGTTCTTTCCCCTTTGTTGTATTTGTTTTGCTTTCTTTTGTTTTGTTTTGTTTTGTTTTGTTTTGTCTTTGTGTTTTTGTTTCAGGTTGCTGGATAATGCTGCTTGAATGATCTCTCGCTTGGAGATGTCGTACCCTCAGTGAAGCCTCTTTTTCTCTCTTCTTTTATTGTCTCAATGAGGGCATTGTTTTCTTTTCTTGTGTGGGGAGAGGTACCCTTTTGGTTTGTGTGTTGTCTTGTCCTCATCAGTCTTGATTTGATTCAAACTGTGAAAGTATGTGGATTGAACATGATGTATTATGCTTTAATTTAATTGATGGTTTGAAGATATTTTTTCAGCTTTTTCTTTAAGCATTGTGTTTACTTCATAGTTGACTGTGGGGCATTTTTCTGTATGTGAATAATTGAGGTGAAATCATTGAATAAGAGAAGGAGGTGGGAAGTTTTCTTTATGCGTGGATATCTGTGATTGGTGCTTTGTGTTGTTAAAGTGTAAGTTGAGTCGGGAGGTCTCTGCTCTTCTGGGAACCACGAGCATGGGAAACCACATGATGATACTTTAGATGAACTCTAAATGTTTCCACCTCATGACTTTTGACCATATAACTTGACTCTCTTGCCACTTGTGTAAAGAAAATTGTTGCTTGGCTTAATGTATGATCCGAGGGGCTCTACCCCGCTCTCTCCACTTATTTGTTGAAATGCTTAGGAGAGATGGGTATGGAAAACCACTCTAGGAGACCCGGAATACTCCGGAGGATTTACCTAGTGAATTTTGCCCCGGAGATTGTGTAAAAATGGTTGAATAATGAAAATAAATTTGAAGCATTAAGTGTGTTAGCATGTTTCATCTCTTGCCTCCTATCTTCGCATTTTGGTTTTGAGCCGATTGAGTTTATTTGCAGAGGGGCAACTCGTTAGTTATGGGGTGAATTGCTTTAGTTAAAGAATGTTGAGAATGTTCTTGCACTGGATATGACGTTGAAGCATGATTTGTCATTTTCGATCTACGTCTTTCTTGTTATGTTTTTAATTAAGATTTGCTTGAGGACAAGCAAGGTTTTGTGTGTTGAGGGTTTGTTTCATTCATTTTTTGTTGCATTTCTGGATGTTTTGCATGCGCGCTTTTGATGACATTTATTTTGTTTCACATTATTTTAAAGTTAAAATGCGCTGATGATGTTGTGTCGAGCTACCGGGTTGAAAATGTAGATTTTGCTCGGGAATGATGAAGGCAACCACAGTTCGCTCAACTTCCGCTACCGTTGTGAGTTTTCTGCTGTAGCAATACGTTTCGTTTACCCAAACGGGACACCTTCAGGAAGTCAGCGGTCTCTCACCTTAGGAGACCGCTGACCGTTTGGCTAAACGGGACATCTTCAGAGAACTCAGCGGTCTCTCACTCTAGGAGACCGCTGAGTCCAGCGTTCATCCAATATAGGGCCAGAAGTCAGCGGTCTCTCAACCCGAGCGACCGCTGAGTCCAGCGCTTATCCATTACAGGGCGAGAAGTCAGCGGTCTCTCACTCTAGTAGATCGCTGAGTTCGGGCGTTTAGCGGGTTTACTAAAGTGCGCTCAGCGGTCGTTGAGGCTAGGAGACTGCTGAGCGCAATTAATTAGCAGTGTGTATAAATACCGAGCGAGGGTTTTTCAGATGGGGATCCAGAGTTACAGACACCATTCTTGTCTTTGATTTTAAGAGATTGTTCTTTAGGATTTCTTTTAGTTACTTTCGGATACTTTATAGTTAGTAATTTACTATCGTCATTTTATTCCGGATTCAAGGCTACAGACATTGCAACCTTCAATTCCAATTCTAGTTTATTGTGTTCGTTAATTTTAATTACTCTTGTGAGTTATTTCGATTTCCGTTCTTCATTCCTGCTTATAATTGCTCCGTTCATTTGCTTAATTGAATTAATGTTTAGATGAGGATCGATCGTTTAATGTTTTTGCTATGCTAAATTACGATTCATGCCTAGGGTTTAATTTATGCATTTTAGTTCTTGCCTAGGGATTTATTTATGTTTAATTCCTCTTTCCGTCTAGTTATAAACCACAAACCAATTGATTTACTGCTTTCTGTTTATTTTCTTTTTGCAATACAATAATCTCCCTGCTAAGTTTTCCTTGTGAGACGATACTTGGGTTGGCTTGCTTAATCTACTGTGATCTAGTTCAATTGCGAGCGACTTTAGGATTAATTTAGTCGAAACAACTGAGCTGGGTCTCGGTACTGCTGGGTCTTTGACTCTGCTTGGTGCTGGGTCAGCTCTGCTGTGTAGACACTTCTGCTGGATCAGCTCTGCTTGACACTTCTCAGCTGTGTCAGCTCTGCTGAGTCGACACTTCTGTTGGGTTCGTGTCTTCTATTGTGTCACAAATTCAGTTGAGTCATCTCTGATGTTTTTGGGGACTTGGCATATTTTCTCTTAGTCCACCTTCGCTCCACTCAGCTGCGTCTTTTGTTGTGTCCTCTGCTATGTTGTACTTGTACTTAGAAAACCTACAAGCTCTAAACAAGTGAGCTGAAACAACACACGGTTTGCGCATTCATCTACTCGGTTGGGGTCAGCTGGGTTTTGGTATCACTTCAAAACATTCTTATTATTTTTCCAACAATTTTGTAATGAGAACCCCAACGAGTTTCTCTGGACCTCTTCAAATCAAGTTATTGATTTAACTCCGATCATGTTTCAAGTTTACCTACTTTCGAGGCTTAAGAAACTTCTTTTGCTTGAAATTCTCAAGTCGTTTCTTTTCTCTTACAAGAAACTCCAATCACATTCGACAAGGTTGCAAGCGTATTAAAAAACCAAGCACGTTCATTGTTCTTTTTAGCAATGACTATAAGAGTTAGTTGAAGTTGATGAGCAAGCAATGAACATAATAGACACTTAGAGTATCTTGCCTAATCAAAGTCTTGAGGTCATGTATCTCACCCTTCATGTTACTAGTCCCATCATACTCTTGATGGACTCAATGAATGTTCAACAAGTAAAGATATAATTGTATGTCTAAGAGACAAAGCCGTAGAATCACCAACATGAACAAGTCCAAGAAATCACCCCACTAGCTTTTTCATTTTTTTTACCAATTCCAAAGGCAGAGATCCCGGTGTCAGAGAAAGTCAATATACCTCAACCAATGAGGGATCGACATCTCAGCATCCTAGAAAGACGAACATAGGATCTGACACAATGATGAAGACAGGTGAAGATACGCTCAACGGAAGATCGACAGATCAGAGAGTAGGTGAGATTCAAACGGCTCTTCCAACGGCTAGTTTTGAATCTCTACCTATAAATACCAGTCTTCAACATCAGAATCAAATACGAAAAACTCTCTACAAGCTTTCAACTTCTCTGAATCTCTCAAGCATTAAAAAGCTTTCAAGCAGTTCTCAAACTCTTAAAAGAACACTTAATCTCAAGTGTTTCCTTTCCAGAAACTGCTTAAGTTTTTCGTCTGATCCCTAGGCAGAAATCACAGTAAATCCAAAGCCTAGTTCTGAACAAGTTCATCTCCCAAAAGTTCTTCATTGTAAGAACTCATTCAAAGTTGGAAACCCAAACCCAAACCCTTCTTTACCCAGTAAAGGTTAGGTTAAGGTTACGCCTGCTTGAAGCGCGGAATTCAAGTGTATAAGGTTTTTCAGTACCCGTAAACTGAAAAGGTTAAGGTTGTTTTCGATGCACATGGCGAAAAAGTTCGAGCTTCTACGATTGCCGTAAACTGTTAGAACACAGCTCAGGTTAGAGTTGTGAAGTTGCTTGGTACTTGGAAACCAAGTGGTAGTGAATTACCAGTTAAATCTGGTCGTGGACGTAGGAGTAGTTTCTCCAAACCACGTTAAAATTCCGAGTTCTTTATTGCTTTCTTTATTCTCTGCATTTTATATCTTTAAAGAACTAACTACATTAGCACAACACAAGTTTTTAAGCTCAAAAGCTCTTTGGCTGTGTGACCCAGCCAGCTGCATTATTTTCTAAACTGCTTAACTGAAAACTTAAATTAAGTTTTTCTGAACTTTTGTAAAGGGAACGAGCTAAGTTTTTCAAACCACCACTTTCCGCACCGCCAGCTAAGTTATAAGTCCAGTAGACCATCTTTCTTAGAAGTCAGCAGGATTAATAACTTAGCTCCCACTCAACTCAGTTTTAATCAGCAAAAGATTTCAAAAGTCCCTCTTCGGTATATTCACCCTCTACACTGAAGACCTTGTTCCAGGACCATCAATTGGTATCAGAACAGTGGTTCAAAAGACCGTTGTTTCTGAATCAAGAGATTTGTCTTGAAACTCTCTGTCAGTGGTCAACTTAACAGATCTGTTTTCAGAAAAACTCATTCTAGTGCATTCTATACATTTCTCCATGGATTCTTATCTTAACAGGAATCTTCTCACCTTTTCGGTTGATTATTATGCAATCTGGAAATTCAGATTGAAAAGCTTCATTTGTGCGCATCATGACATGATGTGGGACGTCATCACAGACGGACCCATACTCATTTATAAGCAAGGAAATGAACTTGTACCAGCCCAAGATGGAGGACAGCCAGCGTACCAGTCAATTCTCAAGCCAAGGAAGGAATATTCTTCAGAGGAAAGAAAGCAAGTTGGACTTGACAGTTTTGCGAGGAACACAATCTCATCAACAGTCTCCAACGCATACATCAGCAAGATTATCAACTGCAACACAACAAAGGAAATGTGGGAAACCCTAACCAAGCTGTGTGAAGGATCAGAGGAGATAAAAGAAAACAAATTCACAATAGCTTGCCAGAAGTTCAATAACTTCAAGCAGCTAGCCAACTAGTCCATCGAAGTGATGGAGCTCAGATTCTCAAGCATCATTGTTGAAATAGAAACCATCAGAATCGGGAAATACTCCCTGCGGAAAATGAACTTGAAAGTTCTGTCAGCACTTACAGCTGACTGGAACACATACAAAGTAGTTCATCAAAGTCGAAGTGACTTGGGTGAACTATCCACAGAAAGACTCTTCTCCCTGCTCAAAGCCAACGAGTACAACTTGAAGATTACCATGGAAAAATCTTCAAACAAACAAAATGATAGAGAGCTGACGCCAGCGCCAAGAGAAATCATTTTCAGAGCCAACTCTGAAAAATCAACGCACATGCAGTCAGCTGAGTCCTCAAAGAAAAATGATAAGAAAGACATGAGCAAGGAAGAGTTGCTCGAAGAAATTGCCATGTTAGTCAAAAACTACAACAGACTCAACATCAGCAAAGGCAAATATAAAAAGTTTGCACGAACTTACAGAGACAAATATGCTGCAGTTGATGACCAGTCAGCTGACACATCAAAGCAGATAGATGAAGGCTGCTTCCATTGCAAGGAGCGGAACATTACAAAAAGACTATCCCAAGCTACCCAAGAGAGAAAATGATCTTCTGAAAGCTAAGACAGCTGACAGAAGAAGAGCTTACATTGCCGACGAGGAGTCCGAGTGCAACAAAATGGACGATAACATGCCATTCTCAGACTCAGAGGAAGATGCACTCATGGCCAATGATGAACAAGAATGGGATACTTGTTTCATGGGTCAGACAGACGGACTCGACGAAGATGAGGTAAACTCCACAACTCAAGTATTATCTAACCCCTCACCATCACATGAACACTCTACACATGTATCAGAATCAGAAGGTCTACCTGACTGGAACCTAGTAGAGAAAGTAATGAATGACTTTAAGGAGCTACAAGAGATCCTTGAAGTTACAATGTGTGAGAATGCCGAGCTGAAAGAAGTAATGAAAAAGAAAGAAGCACCAGAAGCAGCTGATGCCACACAGCTTAAGGAAGAAGCTACTTCACTAAAGGACAAAATAGTAAAACAAGATCAGCTGATGAAGAACTTCTACTACGAAAAGAAACAGCTGATGGAAGAATTGGAAAAGGTCACAACTGAATCAGAAAAGAAGTCAGCTGAGATCATAGAGCTGAAAAGTTCCGAAGAGGTGCTAACTAAGAAGAGGGTAGCTCTCATCAAAGCTACAACAACAATGGACGAAATCATCAGTGCACAACGTCCAGCAGTGCTCAAAACAGGACTGGGTTACAATGGATCAAAGGATGTCACAAACATTGCTTCCACAAGTGGAACAAAAGTAATGTTTGTAAAGGCAAAAGAGAACCCAATTCCAGTCACTCAAAGGTCTGACACATCAAGAACACAACAGACTCCAAGAAAGCAAGTTGTAAGGCAATCTCAAGCCCAGATCAGACAGCAGCGTCGTACACCACCTCAAAGAAGACAGACTGCTCAATACTACAGATACCAGTCACATCAACTGACGTCAAGATATCAGACCAGATATCAAAGAAATTATCCAGCTGGACATCACTATCAAGAGTGCCAGCTAGACCGACAGTTCCAGCAGAGAAATTACACAAGACAACAGAGACAAAGGAATGTCTCAGCTGGACACACAGCTGGAAATCGAAGAAGAAATTGTTATAAGTAGAGAAATCAAACTGTGAGTCAACAGAGACCAAGACCCAGCCAGCAACAAGCAAAGAACACAAGGAATATGTTCATCGACACAGCTGGAAGAGTCATCAGATCAAATGACCCAATAAGAGTCATTAAACAGATATGGATCGTAAAGGGATCTCTGACTAACCACCAAGGACCCAATTAAAACTGGGGACCTAAATTTTGTTTTCTGTGACAGGTCGAAATGGAAAGACGCATCATTAAGGAGTCGATGAGAACGCTGTGGTACATGGACAACGGATGTTCCAAGCACATGACTCACCTAAATCATCTACTCCGAGAATATATTGAGCGTCCAGGCCCTCAAGTAACATTTGGTGACAACTCCAAAGGTTATGATACATTTGAAACTAACAATGTTAAAATTACTAATGTTTCATATGTACATGGTCTGCAACATAACTTGCTTTCTATTAGACAATTCTGCGACAACGGTTTTTCTGTCAAGTTTAATGCATAGGGATGCACAGTAAAGAACAGGGAAACGAAGCAGATACTTCTGAGAGGGAAACGAGAAGAAAATATGTATTTTGCTGATTGGAACAGCAGCCCTCCACAAACATGTCTTGTATCTAAAAGCAGCAATGAAGTCAGCTGGTTGTGGCACAGACGGCTGAATCATCTCAACTTCAAGACAATCAACAAATTGGCTAGAAACCAACTCGCGAATGGAATTCCAGATCAAGTATATGACAAAAGTCATATCTGCAAGGCGTGTCAACAGGGAAAACAAACCAGGATTTCATTCTCTCTCAAGCCAACGCCCTCAACTGATCGAGTTCATCAACTTCTTCACATGGATCTTTTTGGTCCAGTGACACCAGCAAGTTTCAAAGGCAGAAAATTCACTCTGGTCGTAGTGGATGTTTTCTCAAGATTCACATGGGTCTCATTTCTGTACCAGAAGAGCGAAACCAGATCCAAGCTACCAGCCCTACTGGAAAGGCTCACAACTCAGAAGGAGTGCAAAATCATGTCGATAAGATCAGATCGAGGAACGAAGTTTCTAAATGAAACAATTTATGAATATTACGAAAAGAATGGAGTTCATCATCAGACCTCAGATGCACGCACACCCACTACAAAAAAACTCTCTTTTATCGACGGAATTTTCCATCGGTAAAACTAAGGAATCCATTGGTAAACAGATTACCGACGGCAGAATGGTATAGCTGAGAGGAGAAACAGAACACTCAAAGAAGCGGCTACCTCAATGCTAGCCAGCTCAGTCATTCCAAAGAAGTTCTGGACTGAAGCAGTCAACACATCATGCTTCACTCATAATAGATCGTTACTCACATCCAGACAAAGAAAGACTCCGTACGAGCTATGGAATAATAGAAAACCCTACATCGGGTACTTCAAGGTTTTCGGTTCAAAATGTCATATTCTAAACAACAGGAAAACCCAGCTAAAGACGTTCGACGTCAAAACTGACCGAGGAGTATTCCTTGGTTACTCAACTGTGAGTAAAGCTTACAGAGTCTTCAACAGGCGACCGCAAACAATCGAAGTGACTCCTCATGTCACGTTTGATGAAACATCCTTCAAATTCAGAGAGTCAATCAAACAAAAAAACACAGCTAGAACATGAAGCACCGGTCCAGCTCAAACGAGATCTCAAGGAATTCGAATCAGAAATCTTGTTGAACCATTGATTTGGGATGATGAACCAGGAGAACCTCAAATCAATTCAGCAGAGGCAAATCAACCAGCTGAAAATCCAGAGGGAACCCCAATATTAGACCAATGGGGAATGCCACCAGCTGGAAATCCAGACCCAGCTGACTCCCCAGCTCCCTCTCCAGCTGAGTTCACTCAGTTATCGCCTTAAGAACAGTCTAGTTCAAATCTAAGTCAAAACAAGTCTCAAGACATGACTCCAGAACATCTCCAAGCAAGACGTGACTTAGCAACATCTAGCATCAATGAGCTAGAAGAAGAAATTAGAAGAAGACGAAGATGGATCGAAGATTATCAAGCTTCAGTAATCATTGGAGAACCATCAGACAGAGTCAGAATAAGAAGCTCAGTTGCTCAGAATCTCTCAACAAATCCTCAAGAAGCAGCTGATGAAGCTCAAGTCTCAGTAGAGACTAGAACTGACTGTATACGACGAAGACACAGCTTTAATGGCGTGTTATGTAGCTCAAGTTCCAGAGCCTCAGACAATTCTAGAAGCGTTAAAGAGCGTACCCTGGACAAATTCTATGCAAGAAGAACTAAATGAATTCCTCAGAAATTGTGTCTGAGAACTGGTCGATAGACCAGAAGGAGTCAAAGTAATAGAACTCAAATGGATATTCAAGAACAAGCTGGATACTCTTGGAGTAATTATCAGAAATAAGGCTCGCTTAGTGGCCAAGGGTTATACACAGCAAGAATGAATAGATTTTGAAGAGTCATTTGCTCCAGTAGCAAGACTGGAGGCCATCAGATTATTTCTTGCATACGTTGCACATCACAAATTCAAAGTATATCAAATGGATGTGAAGTGTGCATTTCTGAATGGGGAAATCAAAGAATATGTCTACGTGGAACAACCTCCAGGATTTGAAGTAGAAGGAGACAAAGTGTACAAGCTAAAGAAGACGCTTTATGGTCTGAAGCAAGCATCTCGAGCCTGGTATGACACTCTGTCAGGATTCCTTGTATCCAAAGGATTCAAGAAAGGTTCAGTTAACAGAACCTCTTCACCATCAAGCTAGGTGAAGATATCTTAGCTGTCCAAATATATGTGGACGACATCATCTTTGGCTCAAGATCAACTTTCTTATGTAAAAGATTTAGAGAGATGATGTCAAAACAATTCCAAATGTCTATGATGGGAGAAATGAGTTTCTTCCTAGGACTTCAAGTCAAGCAATCAGCAGAAGGAATCTTCATAAATCAGTCAAAGTATGTCAAAGACTTGATTGCCAAATATGGAATTCAATCCAGCAGATCAGTAAAAATTCCAATGAATACCAACTGGAAGATTGAACCAAGAACTGAGGATCACAAGTAGATCCCAGCAAACACAGAGGGATAATTGGTTCCCTGTTGTACCTCATAGCCAGCCGCCCAGATATGGCATTTGCAGTCGAAGTATGTGCCAGATTTCAAGTTGATCCTAAGGAGGCACATATGCAAGAAGAATATTCTCAAATATCTAAAGGGTACTCAGAACGTTGGGCTGTGGTATCCAGCTGAAGATAATTTGCAGCTGACTGGATACTCAGACTCAGACTTCGCTGGAGATCGATTAGACAGAAAATCAACTTTAGGAACATGTCAGTTCTTAGGAAGCAAGTTGATATCATGGTTTTCAAAGAAGCAGACGTGTGTCGCTACATCAACAACTGAAGCAGAGTATATGGCAGCTGGAAGCTGCTGCTCTCAAATTCTCTGGTTGAAGCATCAGCTGGATGATTATGAAGTGAAAACTGGTCAAGTTCCAATCTTCTGTGATAGCTCAAGTGCTATTGCAATATCAGATAATCCAGTTCTTCATACAAGATGTAAACATGTAGATGTTCAACATCACTTCATCAGAGATCACGTGGAAAAGAAAGATATCATTGTTGAGAAAATTCACACAGATATCCAGCAAGCTGACATTTTAACAAAGCCACTGGTGGAAGCAAGGTTCAAAATTTTGTGTGGATTGCTTGGATTGCTTAATCTAGATGAAGAAACCTCATCCAGCTAAGGGGGAACAAGACTCATCACGATAATGAAAAGCTAATGGGATATCAAGCTAGAAGAATCCAGACCCAGCTGGATCCGTTAACTCAGTTCAAGATGTTAAACCAGCTGAGGGGGAATCAAGCTCAGCGGGATAATCAAACTAAAGAAAAACCTTTTCAACATAAAGAAATACAGTCGTAGTATCAGCTGACTACTATGATCAGCTAACAGGTTTGCAGATTCTTTCATTTATTTCCCTGAGGGATATGCTATTTAAGGATAAAATTATTTGCATTAAATTCAAATACCCAGACATTCCTTAGATGGATTAGTCAGTAAGCTAACCATCCAATCAAATCCCATCGCATTTAATGAAAAGCATGCAGGGTACTGTAGCTCGGGAGTATCGAGATAGAAGTTAGAACGTTTTGATTACCTCACGCGCGTGAACTACCCTCTCTATACGCACGTCAATTGACGTGTTGAGCAAATTTCTCCCAGCCGCAGATCTTCAATTTAAATGCCAAGATCTCAATTGTCCATCAAATTGGGGAGTTGATATATATATCAAATACATGCAAATCCTCGCCATATGTTCTTTCGCTCTTACTTATCTCTGAAATTTTATCTCAAATTCTTGCTTATCTCTCTGCAAATACTCTCCCCTTGTATCTTCGTCATTCTAACCCCTTGCTACAGAAAAAGATCATGGCACCAAAGAAGATAACACCAGGAGTAAGCCAAACTGAGAATTTATTGTCAAAGCTTGATTTGAGAGTTGTTTAACTCTCAAGAACTACAAGAACTCAGAGTTCCATGAGGTTCTTGACGACACCCTGATTGTCATTTTATCAGGTCGGTCAAAATATATTTATAATTCTCCTATGCCCACAACTAGGATTAGCTAGCGGTAAGTATAGGGTCGATCCCATGAAGAGTTGAGTGTAGCTTTCTCTTGGTCACTGGGTGTCACTAAAAAGATTTATCATGGGCAACGAACACGTCTTGGCCAATACAGAAAATAAAAACATAAACAAATAAAATATAAATCTAGATCAAGGTTCGAATCAATAAACATAAACTCGACTCGGTCATAGGTTCAAAGATTTTCACTACATGAATGCATCAATCGGTTATAGGCAGTAAAAAAGTAATAATGCCTCTACTGTCACGCGTCACGCACACTATTACCCTCACCCTCATCTGCCCTTATGATTAAGAGCCACCCCTGAGACCCCCAGGTGTTCTCTCCTAGCCCTAGACAACCATCTATGAAGACACTTCAATAGAAACCTTGCCCAAGGAAGCATTAAGAATTATACAGACCTGAAACAGCCATTTCTCGTGCCCAAGAACACAGACTACTCACCCGCACCAGTCATACTTTCAGATGCAAGGGACACCCTATGCATTGACCCTGAAATTATTTGTGATCAAGACACCCTAGTCAACTAGTGATCAATTAATTAACCAAGTTACCAAAATCGTATTGGATTTAGACCTAGTGTTTCGGGAACACACGCATGCAGATCATCACGCCCATATTAGACCTCATAAATTCTTAGTTTATGTTCATGTCATCTTGCCCAGAACCAGATTTATATCTACCTAGACATAAAGTAAATAACAAGACAAAATAAATTAAAAGAAAACTTACTTATTATTACCGGCATAACGCTGGAAATAAAATACAAAGATCGTTTGCTCCCGAAGGGGCAAACTCTCGGCAACACTAAAATAAAACCCTAGTCTAAGAACTTTAAATCTGAATATCAAAAGGTATATGGAATTATGAATTCAATGGCTTGAAGGGAAGTGGTATATATAGAGTTACAAATCGTGGGCCAGAGGCCCAGCCCATTGGTTGGCTGGTCTGGAGCTAGGGTTGGGCGCAACTGTCATGTTTATCTCTTCCAGCAGAATCCGCGTGGCGCCTAAAATAACTTCCTTATTTAGAGTGAATTTGATTTGAACGAATATTCATGGATAAGGAATGAAATCAATCATTTCTTATCTACTCGTTGGATAAGGCCAATCCATTCCTTGCTCCACACTCTTTCATGATGAATTGCTGGATCATCGTACGCATACTGTGCCTAAGTCGAGCACTCTTTCTCTTCTCTTTTATGTCCTTCGTCTTGCCCTCTGCACTTCATGTATTGCCCAAGATGGATGGAATTCCGCGCGGTACTTGAATTGGTCTGGACGTCAAGTGCAACAGCTTCACTCTTGATGTTTGCTATTGTGCCCAAGCTGCATGCTACTTTGCCCAAGATGAGAGCGATTGTCCTGTGACCATATGCTTCAATTCTGCATCAGAACCTCTTTCGCGGATGCATTTTTCTTATGCCCAAAATGGTACCTGTTTTGCCCAGAATGTCTTTGTCTTGCCCATAATGTACCTGCCTTCATAATGTGTCCTCCCAAACACAAAAAGACATACAAAGACTCGATCTAGACCCTAAAACAAGACAAAAAAATGAGCACAAATATGGGCTCATCAGTGCTGGATCTCATCGAGAAAGTCGGCTTGTTGCAGTGGGCGACTGCAAGACCAAAGAACATCTTCCGCCGGGAAGTTGCAGAATTCTTTCTGGAAATGACGAACATGGATGAACGACTCCGCTCCAATATCACTCTACAAATCAAGGAGAAGACAGGGCATACAACTCCTTGGGATGTCGACATCAATATCAACCGGATGTTGAACAAGTTGTTCAGCCTAAAGACTCTTGGGGACCGCTCCCCAGAAAACTACACCAGAGAAGAAATCCAGGCCGAACTGGACAAGATGCTATTCAAACCAGAACCATACAGGGCGAGCATGTCCAAGCTCCTGCTCAAGCCCAAGTACAGACTACTTCTGGATGTCACCCAGAAGTACATCCTCGGTATCGCTGGATCTCAAGGAGAGATCAGCATACCAAAGCTGAAGCCGATAATAGCCATCCTCAGGAATGACCCTGTGGATTGGTTCTCCTGCTTCATGGAAAAGTTGGAGAAAGAATCTAAGGAGATTAATTTTGGGGATGACAGTTTCACCCGGTATAGCTGCAGGGATACAATCTATCTATGCACCAAAATGGCGTGCATAATAGAAAATTACTCTACCAGACGGCAAATCAAGTGGCACGACATAGAAGAGTTTCCTGTGTCCAGGATACTTTTTGAAAAGCCAAGTCAGCTCACTGACTTATTGAAGAAAGCAGCCCCTGAAGGAAAGAAGAAGATGCAGGAGGCAGGAGGCAAAGCAGCAGACTGCCTCTCCCTCTCAAGCAGGGAAAAGGAAACAGCCAGAGGAGACACAGCCAGCTGGATCTCCACCTGCCAAAAAGAAGCTGAAATTCAAGGCAGCCAGCAAGCCAGCTGAGGAGACAGCAGAGAAGCCAGCTGATGAGCCAGCTGGATATGAGTCCACTTCCACCCTTATTCAGCTGATGAGCCAGCTGGATATGAGTCCACTTTGTCAACATCAACAATCTTGGCTATGCTGTTTGCTGTGACGAGGTTGAGCTGTGCTGTGCTGTTGCTTCCAGCTTTGAACTGAGTGTCCAGCTCTTTGTAGAGATTGAACAGCTGGTGAATTTCAGTTCTGTTGGAGAGCATTTGCTGTTGGAGGGCTTCCAGCTGGCTGGATAAGTCGGTGACGCTCTTTTCCAGTGGAGCTTGGAGTCTTGAAATGATCTCAGGGACTCTCTTCTCTAGATGATTTGTCTGATCAATGTGTTGAGAAACGAGAGATTGCTTGAGATCTTGACTAGTGCTTTCCTGTAGATTCTGGGCAAATTTGTGAACTTCATCAATGGACTGTCCATGACCATGGACTTGCCATTCTACAGCTGTGATGCGCAGAAGGGTGTCAACATTTGATTTGAGTCGATCCTAGAATAAGATTTCCTCAACTTGTTTGGCGATTTCATCCTTCATTGCATCTGAAAGCAAGGCATCAGGATCCATCTGGGTCCCAGATTTGGCTTGGCTGGGTTTTACTGCCTCGATCTCGACCAGTGAGTGAGTGTCATCGGCAATTGGACTTTGTGGAGCTGCTTCTGTAAGCTCAACTGTTGCATTAGTTGATTCTTCTTCAATCAACATTGGCTCAGCTGTGTCGGCAGGGACAGCTTCCTTGGCAGTCTCAACTGGAACAATCCAGCTGAGAGTGTGGAGGTAAGAGTTAACCTCTCTTCCACCCTTATTGATAATGCCAAAAAGGGGGAAGGTAATGACAAGAGAAAAACATCAAGGAATGGCAAAGGCAAAGCTGTAGCTGAAGAAGAAATCCAAGTGCTGCAGTCTGAGATTGATGAAGTTGATGCTGAGCTGGAAGCAGAAGAACCAGCTGAACGGAGAGGAAAATGGAGCAAAATGATCATCCCTCTTGCCAAATCTAGCGGAGCCACGCCAGAAGAATTCAATAATACTCAATGGCTCTGTAACTTTGTAAATCAGCAAAAGTAAGAGATGAAAATCTTCCAAGAGCAGCAAAAGAAGAAGGAAAGCCTGCTCAATGCTGAAGAAAAGAAGCAGAAGAAGAAAAGAGCAAACATCAGAGCAGCGAAGAAAAAGCCTCAGATGCCAATGAACTAGAGAAGAGTAGATTTATGGATCCCAGAAGAATTAAACGACGACTGGGAACATACCAAATTTGAGTTCATTGAAGACTTCTACTAGCTGGGAGCTTACCCAAATATGCCGCCAGATGTTGCATTCAATATGCATCTCAATGAGCTATTTCTTCAAGACAGGATGACTGCTAAAGCATTTTTCAATGCTGCAAGGACCGCGAAGATCCAGTTCTCTGCTCTCCAGCTATATCATCTCCAGTCTCCGCTGATACATGGAACTAATCTCCCTGACAAATCGCAAATTATTACAGAAGTAAATAGATTGGCGATCAGGAGAAAAATTTCCAAGGTAAACAATGAAGAAGAGTACAGGAAGCTGGAACGGATGATCTTCAACCGGTACAGTTTGAGAACGGATGAGCAGCTGGAAGAAGATTCAGCAACAGCAGCAGAAATGAAGACCCAGCCAACTGGAACTAAAAGTCTTTGTCTTATTTCAGTTTATTAATCTTGTAATTCATGCAATCATCTTTGAAGATTAATAAAACTGAAATGTTTTTGCTCTCAAGCTCACCCTGATGACAATAACTCTTTGTTCAGGCTCTGAACTCTGAATTTGATTATCTGCTGAATTTACTTATCATTTTTTTAACCCCACTTTCTCATTAAGGGGTAATTAACTTGTTTTTCTCAGTTAGGTTTGACATCATCAAAAAGGGGAAAATTGTTGGGAAAATTCTAAGTTTTGATTTGATACCAAAACTCAACTGTTCTCCAACCTAGTAGATGAATGTGCAAACCTAAGTTATGTTTTCCAGCTCGCCTGTTTGAGCTTTAAATTTTCTAACTTTACAGATAAGAAAGCTGAAGACAGCAGAAGACCCAACTGGACCCAAAGTCAGCTGAAAGGTTTTCCAGCTGAACAGAGTTCAAGACTGAGCTAAGTCAGATTGACTTTCAAGTAAAGAAGATTGGATCCAGGCAAGGAGATCCAACGGAGCAGAGTAAATCGAGCTGACTCAAGTCTAAGAGATTCAGCTGAGCAGACAAAAAGGGAACTAACTCTGAAGACATCACTTCAAGTCAGTTTACCCAATCCAGCTCTGAATTCAAAAACCAGCTCCAAAGGTAGAGATCCCGGTGTCAGAGGAAGTCAATATACCTCGACCAATGAGGGATCGACATCTCAGCATCCCAGAAAGGCGAACATAGGATCTGACACAATGATAAAGACATGTGAAGATACGCTCAACGGAAGATCGACAGATCAGAGAGTAGGTGAGATTCAAACGGCTCTTCCAACGGCTAGTTTTGAATCTCTACCTATAAATACCAGTCTTCAACATCAGAATCAGATATGAAAAACTCTCTACAAGCTTTCAACTTCTCTGAATCTCTCAAGCTTTTAAAAAGCTCTCAAACAGTTCTCAAACTATTAGAAGAACACTTAATCTCAAGTGTTTCCTTTCCAGAAACTGCTTAAGTTTTTCGTCTGATCCCTAGGCAGAAATCACAGTAAATCCAAAGCCTAGTTCTGAACGAGTTCATCTCCCAAAAGTTCTTCATTGTAAGAACTTGTTCAAAGTTGGAAACCCAAACCCAAACCCTTCTTTACCCAGTAAAGGTTAGGTTAAGGTTACGCCTGCTTGAAGCGCGAAATTCAAGTGTGTAAGGTTTTTCAGTACCCGTAAACTGAAAAGGTTAAGGTTGTTTTCAGTACCTATAAACTAAAAAGGTTCAGGCTTCTACAGTGCCCGTAAACTGTTAGAACACAGCTCAGGTTAGAGTTGTGAAGTTGCTTGGTACTTGGAAACCAAGTGGTAGTGAATTACCAGTTAAATCTGGTCGTGGACGTAGGAGTAGTTTATTCGAACCACGTTAAAATTCTGAGTTCTTTATTGCTTTCTTTATTCTCTGCATTTTATATCTTTAAAGAACTAACTGCATTAGCACAGCACAAGTTTTCAAGCTCAAAAGCTCTCTGGCTATGTAACCCAGCCAGCTGCATTATTTTCTAAACTGCTTAACTGAAAACTTAAACTAAGTTTTTCTGAACTTTTGTGAAGGGAACGAGCTAAGTTTTTCAAACCACCACTTTCCGCACCGCCAGCTGAGTTATAAGTCCAGCTAACCATCTTTCTTAGAAGTTAGCAGGATTAATAACTGAGCTCCCACTCAACTCAGTTTTAATCTGCAAAAGATTTCAAAAATCCCTCTTCGGTGGATTCACCCCCTACACCGAAGACCTCATTCCGGGACCATCAATCATATACACGAAATCCTTGACCTATTTTAAATTGTGTTTCATTATATGTGTATTATCTACGTATTTTCACTTTATTTGATGAAATTTGATATCTATTGATATTGTGAGAATATATACGACATCAAACTTCTTTTATGAAAATATGACTCAAATTAACTCATTAGTTATTAGTTATTACTATAGGGCTATCTATTCTATTTGAGTTCGTCACAAGACTCACAACCTCTTTCCTTAGTAATATCGGGATTTTTACTCTTGAAATATTTGTCCCGTTAAACATGTGAGATCTTTTTAGTAGCTAATTAGTTCACATTAGAATCTAGTAGGATTTATAAATGAGATAATTGCACGAACTATATCTAATTAAATCATGTGAATATAAGTCAACCAACTAAAATTAATGATCTTTAATTTGTAGGGAAGATGGCTGAGAATTACGCCATGCTTACCTTACCAACCACTGATTTTTAGCAGATTAGAGTGAAAATTAATCCCAACACGATAATTGTGGGTCGGTTCGTTCCCATAATTGTCGAGATGCCCCTCAATTCAAATGAGAGAGATTCAAATTTCAAATAAAGAAAAAAAGTAGCGTGTTAAATTAATATAAATTGAAAATATACCCCCTTTTTCATGAAATTTCTTTATAGGTCATTTTCACGTACTAAATTAAACTCAAAAAAATAAATTTGAACAAGAAACACCAAAATCGAGTGAAGCGGGCAAGAAAAGCCCATCTATGAAAAACGGGCCGCCCTTCAAGCCCAATTAACACACAGCGTTGCTACACTATTCTTGCCTATTCTATTGAATTTAAGAATAAGAATCTCTCTCTCCCCCCCCCCCCAGAATTTTTTTTTTTTTCATTGTTTTCTGACGGTGCTTCCGCTGGTTTGGTTTAGTTGAACCGTCTTCAAATTTTCTGTTTATCTAAACGACACCCAGAAGAAATATGTTTGTGTATTAGAGTTCGAGGATGGCGGGCGACCTCGAGAAGGAACAGTTCTTGAAGGAGTTTGGCCGAGATTATGGATATCCGAATGCACCCCACAACATTGATGAGATCAGAGCAAACGATTTTAAGCGATTGAATGGTTGGTTTTGAACCTTTTTGCCCTTTTTGAGTTTAATATTTTAAATTTTCGATATGATACTACTGCAAGATTCTTGAATTCAATCTAGAATGTATTGTTCTTGCTTGATAAGTATGAATTACTGTGTAATTGAAGTTGTTAAACTCTATGCGTACTTGAATTTTTTGACCTCTTGAATATGTATGTATACGATTTTTGATATTCTTGATATTATTCAATAAAACACGGTTCTTCATTGAGCAGCATTTCGAATTTGTTTTCTGGATTGTTATTGGTACAATACGATGTTTAATGTCTTTAAGAAAGACGATTTTCGACTAAAAGAAAGAATCTTGACCATCATCAAGAAAATCGAAATTGATTGAGTAGCATTTGGAATTTCTTCTATGGCTCTTGATTGTGCTATTGATATTCTTGATATTATTCAATAAAACATGGTTCTTCATTAGGCAACATTTCGAATTTGTTTTCTGGATTATTATTGGTACAACAATATGATGTTTAATGTCATTAAGAAAGATGATTTTCGACAAAAAGAAAGAATCTTGACCATCATCAAGAAAATCCAAATTGATTGAGTAGCATTTGGAATTTCTTCTATGGCTCTTGATTGTACTATTGTTGTGTTGGTTGGGCTGTGCTGTGCAGATGAAGTTTATTTGGACCATGCCGGAGCAACTCTATATTCTGAGTCGCAAATGGAGGGTATTTTTAAGGACTTGAGTTCTACTCTATATGGGAATCCACGTATCCTATCTATGTCTTCTCTTTGTTTTTTTTTTTTTTCATAAATTGTTGTTTAGCGTTCCCTTTGCTTTTAAATTCTGACTATTGGGATGTGATTCTTAATCGAAAATTATAGATAGCCAGAGTAACTGCAGCTTGACGACCAGCGATATTGTGGGGGAGGCTCGTCAACAGGTGAAACCTTATCTTGATATCTGTTCGTTTTCATCACGAGTGATCCTTATTTGCATTCAGAGTGTTACTCTGTTGGTGTCTGACCTTGTTGCTTGGAGAACATGGTTGATGCCATTGTTTTTACACGGTGCTTTTACAACTCAATTTTTTCCTTGATTGATTAAAGATCTTCTCCAACCACATACTCTATATATCTACTCTATTTTTTATTCAATTTTGATAATTAACATATATTAATATATCTACTCTATTTTTTATTCACTTTTGATAATTACATATATTAATATATCACAAACACTAAATAATTAGCAAAAAAGTCTTTTAAATAATAATATTCATTTAAAATAATTAAATAATAGAAAATTAATCAATTTAACTAAATTAAATGATACTATATTCAGTCATCTATAAAAATTATCTAATGCTTAGAATTGATAAATAATTAGATGATTTATATTTTTGTTGACATAAATTAAATGTGTATAATTGAATAAAAAAAGTAAAAAAATAAAATAATAAATAAAATAAAATAAAATAATTATAACCATGTTAATGATTAATTGCATATTTATAATTTAATATTGCTTTATCAGTAAAGATAATAGTATTGAGTATGAATAGTGATACTTTATATATAGAGGATCACTGTTCAAAACTCTATACTCTAACTGCTAAATAGTGTACGATTGGAATGCACTCCATACTCCAAAACAGAGTTTTACTCAGAAATAGAGAACGGTTGTGAATGCTTTAAAGGACATTCTATAGTCTCTCTCCGTGATACTATATTGAATTTTTTTGTATATATTTGAGGGGTGGTTTTTAATTTGGTGCAGATCCTTAGTTTCTATAATGCATCTCCTAAAGAGTACAAATGTATATTCACATCCGGGGCAACATCTTCATTGAAACTTGTTGGTGAGACATTTCCATGGAGCAGTAGGAGTAAATATATGTACACAATGGAGAATCACAACAGCGTTCTTGGGATCAGAGAGTATCCTTCTCATTGAATGATTTAAAATATATTTATCAGGATTATAACAGCTTTCTTTTCAAATTTTGAATGATCTGAACAGGGGAAGATAGTGTTCCAGTTTCGTGTTCAATGAAATTTGTGTTTCAGATATTTTCTTCCTTAATGTTTTCCTTCAGGTATGCCCTTAAAGAAGGAGCTGCAGCCGTTGCAGTAGACATTGAAGATATTACTGATTTTGATTTTGATATAATGAGCGGTCAGAAATCTGCTGTTAAGATTGTACCGCACACTGTACAAAGAAGAGGGGAAGCTGACTGCAGGAAAATAGACGAAACCAGTTGAGTTATTTTTGACGTATTCCCTACAAAATTTTCCGGATTACTTGCAAGGCATCTGGTTTCTGTATAGTGTATACTGTGGACAAGTTTATTCTTTATCCAACTGGATCCGGCATCTTATGCAGCAGTGTGATATCAAAATTTTAGCTACTCCTAGTTCTTGACTATAACTCAAGCAGGAGCTAAAATTCAAAGACGTTCCTTTATAGTATTTTGAAGTGAAAACCTGTATGTATAAATTTTTACCAGAATGTAATGTTTATATGATGTTTTAACTTTTAAGCATAAACATATTGTTTCGTTGAAGTGCCTATTGATTTCTAAGAATCACTAGTATGCACTAGTTCTCTGAATCACTTACGGAAATGAGAGAGATTTAGTGGAAGTAGGAATTATTTTGCTCTTGATATCATCTTATATCACCCTATGCGTGTAATTTTACAGGTGAGACATACAATTTATTTGCATTTCCGTCGGAGTGCAACTTCTCAGGCCTTAGATTCAACCTTGACCTGGTTAATTCTATAAAGGAGGGTTCTTATCAAATGCCGGGAACTTTTCCAACTCAGAGGTATTTAAACATTTTATGGCTAGACAAATGGCATTCACTTGAATACTTTGAGGGCCACTCTTGTTTAGATGTTTGTATGAAGCAAAAAACCCACCAATGGCGTAAGCTCTCATTGATTACCAGCTTTACCAGTATTGTGTTCTTTGTATTTCTGCCCTTGCTGAACTTGAGTTGTCGAGTTCTATGCAATGAAGAAACATGCTATCTATTTTATTTGATTTGTATTTCAACTTGCTGTTTGGAATATAACGGTTTTATAACTGGAGATTCCTTGCTTGATATCTGTGAACAGTGATCACTGGATGGTCCTGATTGATGCTGCGAAAGGAAGTTCAACATGCCCACCTGATTTGTCAAAATACAAGGCAGACTTTGTCGTCGTCTCATTTTATAAGGTATTATGCTATATCTTTGCATGTTGTCATGAGTGCTGTTGCTTATCTCATTATTATTATTGTCCACTCAGCTATTTGGCTACCCAACTGGAATTGGAGCTCTTATTGCTCGGAATGGTAGACTTCTTGAGAATAGTGTTCCCTCCCTGATATTAGTACTTGAAATTCTTGTGGCAAGCAAACTAATTCTTTACCAGTTGAAATGTTACAGAGGCAATTAAGTTATTGAAGAAAACCTATTTCAGCGGAGGTAAATGTAATTTCATTTTTCTCCAAGTTATTACCACATCTGGTAGATGCAATCTTAACTTTTTAATTGCTTCAGGCACAGTGGCTGCATCAATCGCGGATATAGATTTCTACCAAAGAAGAGATGGTATTGAGGAATACTTTGAGGATGGCACTATATCTTTTCTGAGCATTGCATCCCTTCACCATGGATTCAAAATTCTCAATACATTAACCATGCCTGCTATTTCCAGGTGCCACAGAACTTCTCCTTATTGCCAAGACTAGTAAACATGCATGACCACTGGCTTATCTTGACATTAGAGACTGATTTAGAATTTGGCTATGTATAAGATAAATGTTATGATATCTAACAAATAATTTTTTTTTGACGAAAAGTTATTGATCCTCTTTTGTTACGGTCCTTCTCGACTAGCCACATATCAGAAAAAAATTCTTCAGATCTTTAATGTCTCTCTTATAATTTCTGCTGCTAAATACTGTGATATTAGAAACTAGGGATTTGATGCTCACAAAATAGGGTGGGGTTCTGTCCTTAGACAGATATATTAATTTTAGTCTTGGAAAGCTCATATGCAAGTCTAGAAGTATAGTTGGATACATATACAATGACATTGTAATGCTCCCTGATAAATTACTATTATCATGAATATTAACATCTGGAACAGTTTTTATGGTTTGGGATTTACTCATATCACCTTTAAAATGTCTTCTTTTGTTTCATCGTACTTTTATACCTTTCAGATCAATGTTCTAATCTGTCTTTAATTTATTAAGGCACACAAGCTCACTTGCCTCATACGTTAGAAATGCACTTTTGAAGCTGAGGCATGAGAATGGAAATTGTGTTTGCACACTATATGGCATTGATGATCCTGAGGTTAGTAATTCATTCTTATTTCAATTCAGAATGGAACTCTATCCCATTAACTCAAACCTTACCTTCTTCATTGACTTGCTAGCAAATGGTTGAATATTATGATATGCGAAACTCAGATTATTCCTACTATTGTCTGATTTTTGTCTCTATTCCTTTCACTTACTCTGGGTATAAATATTCTTCCTTCAGTCATCATTTGATTCAATGGGTCCTATAGTTTCATTCAACCTGAAAAGGCCTGATGGATCTTGGTTTGGCTATCGAGAGGTGGAAAAATTGGCGTCTTTGTCCAATATCCAGTTAAGGGTAAGACCGTTGAGTTCAACCTCTGTATCGGGAGACATGAAATTTTTCCCTTTTATTTTGCATTTATTAAAATAGTTTAGTTTCCATTCGAGCATTTATGAATGTCACGACATTTTAAGGATCCTTCCATTCTTCTTCATCATCCAAAAGTTGTGTTAATAAAACCTTCTCTATGACTAAAGATTTTATATGGTTGTATACTGTTTCTAGCACCTTGCATTCCCCTCCTAATACCTGTACAACGTATTCTTGTTTTAAGTTGTTCTGTATAACTTCAATCTAAGTTTTTCTGTTTAACTTCAAAGAATTATATTCTTGCTTGATTTATTTCTCTATGCAACTTTATGGAGAATTTTGTTATATTCTATCTAGCTTTTGCATCAATGCTCATAACCAATTGTCAAAATCTTCTTGGATAAGTTGAAATTGAAGTTACGAGAATGGGATATGAGATCCTATGTGCATCACATGTGAATTTACTTACTTTTTCTCCTTTAAAATCTGCCAATCGCTCATTGGGTAATCAACATGTCAAAACAATCATAATCTTGCATTTTGTGTCTTCAACATTTCTAATATGTTATGGATTAGTTGAGTTATTTTCTAATTGCTTCCCTTTCTTGTGGGTGGTAAAGATGTATACAGGATATGTTATCTTTGAATGTTAAGTTTTTCTTGGTTTTTGACTTTTGTTAATATAAATAGGAAGGAAAATGTGTTGCTTCAAATACAAGCTTCCTGAAGATCTCTGATGTATTTGTTCCTTTTTCCTCTTATGCTCATGCTTAGACAGGGTGCTTTTGTAATCCGGGTGCATGTGCAAAACATCTTGGTTTGTCTCATTCGGATCTTCTTTCTAACATTGAGGTAGACACTGATTACTTAAACGGCCTCATTAACATGTTATATAAACCAAAATCTAATTGGAAACTGTAAATTTTCTAATTCAGGCAGGACATGTTTGCTGGGATGATCATGACATATTGAATGGCAAGCCAACTGGAGTGGTTAGGGTGTCATTTGGATACATGTCGACATTTGAAGATGCCATGGTATACTTTTGGATACATGTCAACATCTGTGGAATTCTGTTGTTCTTTCTATGCCCAGCTGAAAATCAGTTAGATCTTATCTTTTGTTTTCAATGATGTTCATGCGGTTTGCCATTGGTTTATTGCAGTGCATTTATTTTAACTGAAGAAACTACAGTAATAGCTCACAATTGTTCATTAATAGCTGGCTACAAGTTCACATTGTGGCTTTTATGGTTTTATAAGTGATGGTGCTTGAAATGATAATCATGGTACTTTTACTCTGTTTGTTGATCTTATTCACTGCACCTATAAAAATCAGATCCCATTGTAATATCTTATGAACTGACCTGCTACTGATGGAATTCTGACATCACTTAAAATCTTTTATTACTGGATAGTGGTAATCAACTCTTATGAATTTGAATTGTGTCTCTTTGTTTTTGTCCCCTATTTGTCAATTCCTCTAATACTAATGTGCAGAAGTTTTTGAAGTTCATCAAGAGTTCATTTGTACTCCAACTGGCACATCTGGATATATATGGAGAAAAACTATCTTATTCTGCAACTGAAGGTGGTTATAAAAAGTTGACGAGCTATAGGTCAGTCGTATCACTTCTTTTTGTTGACCAGCTGTGATGTTGTTATTGCAGGGGTTGAAAGAATTTCAAGATACTTTCTCAAATCAATCACTATTTATCCAATCAAATCTTGTGATGGCTTCAGTGTGGAGAGCTGGCCTTTAAGTAATACTGGTATTACGTTAAAATTGCTTATAGTTTGAGGCAAGCTGTATAAATATTTGGTAATATTGAAGGAAAAATGTTGATGTTTCTAAAAATAACTAAGGATGATTAAATTGACTAAGAGATTGCTGCAGTATGAATTTGAGGGTTCAGTTGATATGTATGTTTCATATCTATTTTGTTTGCGACTGGAGACCTTTGAAAAGATGCTGCATATCACGTTCCTGATCTATTTTGGTCCTGTGACGATAATTTTATATTGTTTTCTTTTGTATGTCTATTAGAAAATACTTTTCTCATTTTTGGGGCAGCATGTTGTAGATAGAATTTATAAAGCACTTTTCTAGTTTCTCAGCTAGCATGCTGTAAGACGGAATTTAAATTTCTATAATGTAATGAAGAAATTTTCTCTTTGCAACATGATTGCCGACATTCCTCATCCTGTTCTGTTCCAGGATCTTAGATGTTAAATGTCGAAATCTATACTAAGCAATTATATGAGACATGTCATGTTGAATTTCTGAATCATTTGCACTGTATATTGCCACTTCAACGGTGAATCATTGTCCCCCTCAATTGAAAGGATGATGTTTTTTGCTGTTACACGGTGAATAATTTTTTTTTTTATGTTTTGCTGCTTGATTATGAATTCCGTACTTCCACTAAAAATCCAGGACTGTTGCATGATAGAGAATGGCTTCTCAAGAGCTTCAGCGGAGAAATTTTTACCCAGAAGAAGGTAAATCTTAATCTTGTTGGAGCTCTTACAACACTTAAGTCTTAGCTTCTTAGTAGCATTTGACTTAAAGGAGATACTAGACCAATCAGCATGTTTTATAGTAGTCAAATAATAGCATGTTGTGTAAGATCTATGCATGCTTAGTTTTACATATTCTTTTCTTGGTCTCGTAGTCATTTTCTCCCAACTCAAGTGCTGAAAGTTATTTCAATAAGATGCGCTCTTGTTTGTTTTGTCTTACTTGAGAGAAACTTTACAAACTTCTCCAAATACAAATTCCACAGAAAAGATGTGTTGATGAGTGCCGTGGTGTGTCTATTTTAATTTGTTGAAGGTTTTCAAACGACTGATTTGTTCTTAGTGTAGGGTCTAATTCCTAGAAAGAATGTGCTGCAAAGTTTCAAATGAAGTATATCAATGCAAACGGGTTATGGTTTTCTTGGGTCTTGAGTTTCAAAGTAAAATGATGAGATCTCCTGCGAGAAATCCTAGCAACCCTAGGTATAAACCTTGGATTATCCTAGTAATCAGAATAAACTCTGTATATTGCGTAAAAAAGAATGACAAATCTGTCTCTAAACGATAACAGTCAGGGTTTAAATAACCCTTACAATACTGACTAGTTCTATTAGGAAAAGGAAACAGATCCTACCAAGAAAAGGAAATAAAAATAACTAAATATTAAATACTAAATTAACAACAATTCTCCTCACGCATCTTCCTACCCTTCTGCTGCTCTTCTCCTCCTAACGTAAACCTTTGTTACTGGTTGATTCCCATCATAAAATTCTGCCATGATATGTTGTATCTTTGTTTACAATTGAGCCTAGGTTCAATAGCAGAGTGTGTTCTGAGAAATCCAAAGTCAAAATTACGGTATATTAAACTACTGTATGTCAAAGTGACTAGAGTTTCATAATTTCTTTGTCTGCTGAAGTTATGAGCACATACATCATGTAATTTGGTGTTGTTTATTGAAACTTAAAGGGAATAGCTTTTTTATTTTATTTTCTCTTTTCATGGTTGGCTTATGGTTTTTGGGGCGAGGTGAGGACCATCAGGTTCGCTGTATGTTTCTAGAAGAAATATTTTAATTGCTATTCTGAAATTTTTCGTGCCAGATCAAAACAATTGATTTTAGAGATTATGATGTTTACGGTTGATCACTGCCAGCCTTATTAATTACCAGAGTATTTTTGCATTAAAGGTTCCTGAAATGGGTTTAATTACTACACTGGTTGATCTCAAATTGGGACTGCTTATTGTTGAATCGCCCCGCTGCAAAGAGAAAATGCAGATAGAGCTTACGTCAGTTCAGTCTATTGGTAAAAGAGAAGTGATGGAAATACATTCTCAAAGGTATGAAATTCTGTTTCAGGTAAAACATTTTACATTTTATCACATGCTCATCTCTCGCTATGTGTCTTAGGCCATTACTCGAAGGATGCAGAACACATCATCTAAAGGATGATTTAATTTTATTTTGGTGTCTAAATTATGTAGGACTCTTGCATGCAGTTGAGACGCCTCTTTAATGTGCACCCACCCACCATTGGTGTTTGCTGTCTAATTATGTTTACATTGTTTAAGATGCTTGCATCTCAGATAATTTAAACGAGCCACCTCTCTCTCCCTCTCTCTCTCTCCCCCCCCCCCCTCGTGTAATAGTTGGTGGAATTCTTTCTGACAATGATGAAGTGACTCGCAAATTGTTTGTTTTGACCCTGTTCACATAGATAAAATATGAGTGTGGAATGAAGTGTCTTCAAAGTGAAGGGATATGATGTAATTGAGACCTTTTTATTTTGTTTTGGTTTAATGGATTGCGTAATTGAGTGTGTTGCCCAAAATACCTTGCATCTTTATGTTCTCTCTCTCTCTGTTTTATTTTTCCTATTTTTAAATTTGTGTTATTTCTCTTTCCCCCCTTCTCTTTTCGCTATCTTCTATTTTTGTTGTCTCTCATCATTCCCTCCTCCCTTTGTATGATTTTTCTCTCTAATTATTTTCTCTTATTTTTTTGCTGACATGCTTGCCTTTTTCTCCCTCTCCTACCAGCTGTACTGCCACCTTGTCTCCCTTTTTTGCTTTTCTTTTTTGTTACATGAAGAAGGGTTAAACTGAAATGTTTACACACATTCAGATGGATTACATATCAAATGTGACAAGCTCGCAACACTAAAGAACTTCACAAACATAAAGTTATTCTTGAAGGAATGGTGTGATCCATATATACTCAAGGAGATGCATTAATGAGATTTGGGTGGGATAGTTTATAAGGCACAATTTTTTACTTCGGGCTATATATAAAAGCTAATAAATTCGATCATGCCTTCAGTTTTGGTTTCATGAGCCATTCATCAAGAAAGGTCCTAGTCCACTATGTGGACAGGGTATGATGTGGGGCAATTGCATAAACTCATTCCATAACGTGAATGTGGAATTTGTTTCCAATTAGATTGTACTTGAATCTTTTTTGATGCGGCACCATTTTCTGATCATTAATTTCCTATTGAACCTTATCCTTTTTGTTTTAGAACGCTTCTATAATTTAGGTCCTGGCATGTCTCTGTCTTTAATTTTCCATGCTTAATTTTACTTCAGCATATAAATTGTACCTTCGTTAGGATGCCGCCTTTCCATTTCATATAGAAATTTACTGAGGATGAAATCAATTTTCTGATTAGATATGAAGTTGGAGGCTATCGGAATGAAATCGACATTTGGTTTAGCAATGCAGTTGGCCGGCCTTGCACCCTTGTCAGAAGCTATGCTGTCGAAAATCAGAGGTGGTCGTCAAATAGGGAGCAACGTATAGTAGGGGTGTGCAGAGATGTGGAGACTAGATTGAATTTTGTCAATGAAGCTCAGTTTTTGCTAATATTGGAAGAAAGTGTTTCAGATCTGAACAACAGATTAAGATCAAGTACGATGTTGTGCTTTTTACCCTGTCTTACAATTTTCTTTTATATAACTGAAAATCATGCTTTTGGTGACTATGGGTTGGGTGTATTACAAGATTCTGGGCCTCCATTTTATTTGAATCCAGTATTTGTGGCATGTTTTCTCCTTAAACTAGAAGAGTAGCATTTATTGAGATATTTGACGTTATATAGTTACAGCCACCGATCTACTTGAAAGGAGATACTTTTCAGTCAATAATTTTGATGTTATAATTATGTTGGTCACTAGTTTCCTAAGGAATATATCTGAGAAATTTCCTTCATTTTATTTCCATTTTGTAAATAGAGTTGTGTAATGGTTCACACGACCAGCATGCTGAAGTTAATCCCATGAGGTTCCGTCCAAATTTTGTCGTCTCTGGTGGCAAACCTTATGCAGAAGATGGATGGAGAAGTCTGAAAATTGGAGAAAGAAACTTTAAGGTTAATTTTGTTGTATTTGATATTCTCTTGCATACTTTCCAGCTTCCAAGTGGCAGAATAATTTTTTCGCTTTTTTGCTAATGTACTTGTTAGTGTTTTTTTTTCTTGCTAATGTACTTGTTTGTGTTGAAATTAGTGGTTGTACATCTAGGATATTATGGTTTGATGCTTCACAATGTTGTTGTTGTATTACCATACTTGTTTATCAAATAGGTTGATGCTTCTCAAAATCTTGAATCCAAATACATTGAACAAATTAACGAGTGACTCTAAAGCTTCTTTGTGAAGATTATATTGCTTATATTCCACGATATTGACTTGTGCAGTCTTTGGGCGGTTGCAACCGTTGCCAGATGATCAATATGACTTCCATAGCTGGGACTGGGACAGTGCAAAGGTCCAACGAACCATTAGCCACTTTAGCATCTTATAGAAGATTAAAGGTCAGTGAAATTTTATATAGTGACATATATGCTTCACTGTCAGTATATGACTACATTCAAGTTTGCAATTTTCAATGATACAGGGGAAGATATTTTTTGGAATATTGTTAAGATTGTGTGATTTTATCGATCAAGATGAGTGGATTTCTGTGGGACAAGAAATAATTACGAACACCGATTAACTTTACAAGTAATAAGGGATGCATACTATTCGGGTGATCTGGGGGTTACATACAATTTACTGTAGATATAGATCAATAGCTGGTTCAAGCAGGGCTGGTAGTTTGAAATGGCACTTGGGGAGTTTACGAGAGCTTGACCTGTCGAACATTGGTTAGTATATTTATTTTAAACAGTGTTGAAAATAGATATTGCATTATATTATATATTTTATCCATATTATTCATATTCAGCATCAATCTTGTCATATATGAACTTAACAACCGTATGCAATTTCTGAGGCATTGTAGGATCTCTAGTCTTATCTCGCCTTGTTTGATTTTATATTATCACTTATTACATGATATCTTTTGGTTTAATTCTCTCTGTGGCTTTACTTTGTTTAAATCCCATATTCCAAGTCCCTAACTTGCCCCATGTGTTCTCTATTCGACTTTGATGCTAGAAATAAAATCAGAAGGAAAAAAAAAAAGAATGCCCCTTTTGTTCAGAATGCGTAATTTATCTATGTTCTAGATTATGTCTCCACAATAAATGAGAACATCTTGGAATAAGTCATTTTAGAAGCTATCTTTACAGTAAAAACATATCTATCGTATACGCTAGACCTGGTCTTACACTGCAGAGTCTGGATACAATAAGTTGTGCTTATAGCAGCGTCTGTAGTTTCGATTTTTGACCATATCTGCTGCTCGTAGAACGGGTCTGGAGTCCGGACTCGGTCCTCTTCACATTGACCGGACTTATGATGTAGGACACAATTGCTGATATTAATTAGGTATAGATATGGATTAAATTTTTGCAGGCCGTGGTGAATTTTAGATTATTTTTTGAGTCTGGCTTGTGTAAAACAAACATGAAATTATTATTGTTTTATTTCAACTTAGAATTTGTAGAAGTGGACAAGCTATATCCACGGGATTTGTCTTGGCCTGTCTGAATTGTAGTTCCTAGCTCGTTGCTGCCAAATAGAAAAAGATTAATTAGACAGTTGTGTGATTATATTAAATTATAGTGAATTCTTTTATCGAATGTTGTTGAGTATGACTAATTTTTTTCAATTTTAATGCTCCAAATTTGTTCCTATGCTAATGAGGATTTATATATTTTTTATATTTTAATCTCGAGCTCGACTTAGTGGCAAACTTGGTGAACTTCAACTTGATTGCTTGTATTTTTATATGCTACTATGCTTATGTAGTAAAATATGTTGACCTAATCAAGCTGATCATGAGCTACGTGAATAGCATCAACTCATTAAATCGAGTATTATTAAGTTCAAGCTCAAGCTCGACTAAATTAATTTTCAATTAAGATTAGATTTTGTCTGTAATTATCTAGGAGCTGTCTTGAAAGTAGTTGGCATTTAAAATAAAAATTGTTTAGGTTTAATGTGATTCCAAGTAAAAGGATAACGGTTTCCTCTTAGAAGAAAAAAAAAATTGAGAACGTGACTCTTACTTAAGTTGAATGACTGGATAAAGGCTCGAATATACACAATTATCCTTTTTTTTTACTCCTCGTATTTAGATAGAAAGAAGATAGGGATACCATGTTTAAATAAGCATTTAAATTACATTCTTATGAGGTAATTGGTATGGCGGAATGAGATAGGAACCTACATTCATTGTTGTTTTTAGGATTGTTACGTTTTAGAATCCGAAATGGGCCAAATGGCATTCGTGGTGGAATCGCTATTCTTGAAGATTTCGGTAATGAGATTGTATAATGTGTGTAGCGTTAGATGATAGTCATTCAACATAGAAATCTTAGCGATAAGGGATCATATGCGTAGCTAAGATCGACTTTTGCATCTTATTAATTTGAAATTTTGTTAATTAATTACAATATGAATTTATTATTCTGTAACAATTGAGATAAAAACTCTTCAAAAAAACAATTGAGATAAAAAGAGTTGAAAATCGACATCATTTACTGTGATGATTCTTTTTGACCATATTTAGATGTATATTTATACATACAATAATGCATATTTTTATATACTAGTAGGGTGGTATGTGAGATGCACGTAATATTGATAGATTTTAATAATATATATATAACATTCATCTTACGTATCTTAGTTAATCATAAAATAATTATATAATAATAGATACTAATAGTAAAATACTATAATAAGGGGGCGTTTACTTTGCGTGATAGGATAGATTGATAAAACATAGGATTGACTATATGAAGGATTAGATGATCAAACAAGCTAAAAAATAATCAATCCATAAAAGTAAACGGTGGATTAACCTATACTATTTTTATTAATTCATCCTATCACCCAAAGTAAACGCCCCCTCAAAGGTATAATAGACAAATTAAATTTTGTAAACAAGGTTCTTTTATAATAAGTATATATATATGTATCTCTATACAATAATATTTCTTTCGTAATAATGCATTTTATATTCTATTAAAATAAAACTTTTTATTGTAATGCATTTAACATATTATAAGGAGTAGTATTTATTTATAACAATCTTAAATCATACTAATATACGGTTCAAATTAATTCATAATTATTACTCCATTTGTCCTCGAATAAGTGTCGTATTTGTCAAAAGATGTATATCAAGATAGTGGTCAAAATGACTCTATATACCCCTAATAATTGCATTGAAATTTGAAAAAGTAATCTTTTTGTCTTAAGTCAAAAGATAAATATGAAAATTTGACATAACTTTTGCATAGAAAATTACGATACGATATTTATTCGGGAACCAATTTTTTTTCAAAACACGATACTTATTCGGGAACAGAGGGAGTAAATCAGAGTACAAATATATGGTTCAAATTAATTCATAATTACTGCGTTACGTGCATGTTTACTCTTACTTGTTGGATACATAGTTTTCCTCAAAAAAGAAAAAACAAAAAGGTACGTATCTTATTATTACAAGTGTAGGAAAGGAACAATTTGTCACCTTTGACGTTTCTCGGAGAAAAGCAAGGATTCAAGAAATTGATTTTTATACAAAAAATAAAATCCAATAATATGATACATCACACATAAATATAATGTTTTTTTCTGGTCAGTCTATAACATTCATCTTGCGTATCTTAGTGCATTGACTGTGTAGACTTTGACCTTTTCATTTTTATATTTTTTTTTCCGACTTAATTTGGTGTGTTTCAAAACAAAGATCGAAAGTATTAACTATTTTGTGTAGATTTTTTTTTTCGACTAGGGGCCCAGGCAAAATAGTCATGCCACGAGGATTGAGAATTTGAAACGTATCGTTTTCGGTTTCCTGTAATTGGGTCTTTCACCCTACATTTTCCTTGAAGTAGACAAATTATTTTAGCATGTATATAAATGATTTTTTTTATAAATTAAAGAAAAATCGAGTTTTTAGTTAATTATTTAGTTGTATGTAAACATATATACATCCAGGAAAAGGATTGCATGAGAATCATGTCCTGGTGTCGAAATTAAGAACTTTTTTTTTTTTGTCATGGTTTGATTCTTGTAGGTAGGGATTTAGATGTATTTTAATTTTTGCAAGTAATTCATTTTTATATCATTGAAGAAGGGGCGTAAATTGCTAAACCCTTCAAATCCCAAAAAAGAGGAATCTCCTTTATAAATTTTCAATTATATTTTGTTTTTTGAATAAAACTTCAAACAATGCAATACTTTTTAAGTGAATGTCTTTATTTTTTATTTGTGTATCATATAATTTGACAAATGTAAGATATAATTTACTAAAATATTACTAATTCAAAAAAATTAGTAATAACATCGTATTTTTTGTTCCTATCGTTTCTGACTTTGATAATAAATTAAAAACAAAAAAAAAGGCGGACATTTGAAAATGGCGTTCCTCAAACTACCGTAGTTAAAATTACTCCGATCGTCCTTAACTGCATCAATTCTAAAGATGTTTGCTTGAAATAATTGTGGAAAATGAGTGTTAGTGTCATTTAAGTAATGGAAAAGTTTAATAAATTTTAAATCCGTTATATAGGCCTTAATGAGACCACATATAAAACTACATTGATCTATATATTAAAATAAAAAGTTGTATAAGAATCTAGTGAAATAAAAATTGAAAGTACATGGATCTTAAGATGTATATTGCCTTTATCTTTTTCTTTTTTAGGCATATAGTCTCACCATGTTTTATACACGGAATTATCAATATTAATAATTAAAAATATAAAGAAATTCTAATAATACATTTATAAGAAGCAGTTTACATAACACAAAGTAAGAGTAATATCTCATATCGAGTGGGTAATGAAGGTTCAGACAGTTTATATATGGGCTAATGGACTTTTCTAGTAACTTGGATAAATCATTTTGGTAAGCAAAAAAGAATGTCAAGTAGTTTCTAGTTGTATCCGTTGTGCCACCCAATGAACTCGGGGCGTTACACTCAGGTTGAAATTTTGTACTTAACCAGTACTTACTTTTCGACCAAGTAAGTTTTCTATTCAATGCATCGTGAGATTGAGACTACAACATAAAGCCATTTGTCGAAGACTAATTCCTAGACCAGAAAATAAAGATGTTAGATTTTTGTTTAAGAAGAAAGAGTGCATTTATTAAACTTATTCTACTAATAATAGAAATCTCACATCAACAAAAAATAGAAGTATAGATAATATTTCTACTAGTATGATGTTTAAGAGAAGTTAAAAACCAAATTTTCTTGGATCAAATTCAAAGTGAACGTACCTATGATAATAGCATTAAGTTATTCTCCACGTAATTAATAAAACCTTAATTTATATATTGTGTATATATTTTCAAAACAAACAAATATATCATATTTATTATGTAGTATACACTTATATATGTTGTACAAATTAACTGTTGCTTTACGATAGTTATTGAAAATCCTCAAATAACTCTATTAAATTTGTGTAGCATATGCGCTAAATTTTCATGGATACTATAAAACTCTTTTATAGGGATCGATTTGATACTCCCTTTTTTTCTTGAAAGGGAAAGTAATTTCATTACTTACCCAAATTCTAACGTACAAACAATAGCTAAGAACTATTTTGGAAAACGACCCGACTTCCAGATCATTACACTTTGATTGTCTTTAGGTTTTTTAAAATCTTAGTCCGAGATCAATCATCACACACATTAATACTAGTATTATACTACCACTATTCTAGAACTAGAAGCAACCATAAATTATTAACAAATTGGCTCTTTTTGGGGTTAATTACTACATTTTCTTCTCCTATTGTGTTTTTTCTCAGGATGTTTCTATGTATGAAAATGTTTACGTAAAAATAAAGAGCTTGTAGAATGAGTCAAAGTTTTTGGGGAAATTTCTCGTTTTACTTTCGTTGTGCTAAGATATACTATATAATACCAATTAATTATTTAAAAAATAAAAAAGATATACCAATTATCTGATTTATATGATTTTATTTCTACCAACTAATTCGGAGGTTAGTAGTTGTAAGTTTTAACGAAGTCATGATATGCTTCGCTTTCTTCTCATTCTAGATATGTTCTTCTTAGAATGTTTCTATGTACAATTGGAAACTAAGTCAAGCATATATTGTCAAATAGTTGGAAAAAGGGGACTGCAATTAATTAAAGTTCAATAATATACGAGTAGATTCGTATTATTTCAACTTGACCTTCCAGATAATAAAAGAAAAACCATAATTTGATTTTTTGATATTTCGCTAATTCAGTAGTTCTAATTCTACTATGAATAAAAAAAAGAAAAAAATAGCTATAATTTATGATGCAGCGATTAAATTGTGGAGCAGATGACATTTTCTTCGTAAATACAGTTTTTTTTTTAGTTGGCGTAAATACAGTTGTAATGTGTAGATATCATAAAAATATTTTCAATTTGTTGACGGACCAAATTGAAAATTAAAAGAAAATTATCTTTATGACTATAGTCCCTAAACCGAGATCAATCATGTAATTTGCTCTCTCTACATAACACAAAATAAATAAATAAATAAACTGTTTGGAAAACTCATACCAAGTTCATCCAAATTCAAGTTGGATACATATACACCTCCATGTTATCAATTGATATATATTCATATTATCAAATAATAATTCTAGGATTATATATACTCATCGATTAGTGTTTGGAATTCAAATTAATGCCTGCATGCCCTAATTATTTTTTGAGTTACTACGATATGAGAAACACATATCCCGAATGAAATAATCACTAATACGTGTTTAACTTGTGCCAATAATATTAGCAAAAATATAAATATCTTTTGTAATGAATACATGTCTAGAGGTGAGAGGACATGTGGGGCGGTAATTTAATTAGTTGTAGTAATCGGTACTTAAAGTAGTTTAATTGTGTACGACACTTCATTGAAAATATCATTTTCATAAATTTTAATTATAAATAAGATATTTCATCAAAACTATATATTAATGGCTTATAATTAATAAGAATAAATGACAATTATTATAGCCTCCACAGGTTTGAAAGCCAAAAACTTACGTCAATCTGTATAAGATTGAAAATTGACACCTTCCTCCTGACTGTGGGGCCGGGTTATTATAGATTTTCTGTTATAGACTTTTCTTATTTAGTTTGTGAATTATTTTTGCGTTACGTGCATTATTAAATAAATAAATTATAGTGAGAAAAGTGGCGTTTTGGAGTTTTTCTGCACACATATTAAGAATCAATTTAAAGAAATATAATGTAAACTTAAATATTTAGTGAGAAAATGGTCAATAATAGACAAATTTACTAATTAATTATAAATTTGGTAAACTAGGAACAAAAACCAAAGTTTGGCTGAAAATCTTAAAATGGCTTATTTTATGAATATTTCTAAGTCAACACTTACTTTAAATAGAAATAAAGCATAGAACAGTGGATTTATCTCCTAGCTCGCTTCAAATAGTGATATAGCTTTTATACATTTCTTATGATAATGCATTTTATACATTACAATAATGCATCTTTTGATAGTAATTATGAATCATACAAAGATATCCAGATTGTTTTCTAGTTTATACGGGAGAAAAAAAAATTTCATCTGATCCCCAAAATATATATATATATAGATATAGAGAGAGAGAATATATATGTTCACTACCACACATAGCCACCTATATATTTCGGACCAATATATTTAGATCTGAATATTGCAATTGCAATGTTTGAAAAATGATACTCCCTCCTATTCAAAATGTAAGTCTTTTAAGGCTTAATTAACTTTTGCAAAATATATGTCATTCTAGCATTTTTTTCACCTTCAAAATTCATAATTACCCCTAATTAACTCACCCCCAAACTCACATTTTCACTATTCACTAATTTCAATTCATAATTTATCAAGGTTAAATTTGATAAAAATAAATTTTCTTAATTTGTGTGCACAACTCTAAAAAGACTTACATTTTGAATAGGAGGGAGTATAACACAATTGAAAATTTTGTTATGATTGAAAGCCGACTCAAAGTAGGTGAATTTTCAGTAATTAACTCTAGTGTTTATATATTAGACTGTTGTCGGCAATGATTTATATGCTTAATCTTTAATTATTCGTGTAAAATATCTTGAATTTGAGTTTAGATATTATAAAATAAATAAAAATATAAGTCATATATGCATAAGAGATTTTTTCAATGTCATTGCCACCTTGTGCCTATTGGGCAAGCATACAATACAGCAAAAGATTATTAGTCCTAATTTGATATGTGAAATAATTAAAAATGAAAATAAACAAAAATTATAAATAGGCAGCTTTGCTTCTGGTAATAATTAATTAGAAGAGCAAGACCGATCACCCGGGTCCAAGGGGAACTACGTTAGCCCCAAGTCAAACATGTTGTTCTCGACTTTGACTTTTCATCATTTTTGGTTTGACTTCTTGATCCCTTAATATCTGTGCCCAATCATCTTCACAGTTCACACAAAATGAAAAACTCCTTTACGAAATCTATTTTCGAATATTGCCAAAATAAGTAAATAAATTAAATGGAGAAATATATGTATAGCCATTAGGAATGACAATGGGTCACCCATTAGGCCTTTCCCAAATTCAAATCCATTAAAATTTCCTTAATTTATACCCGTCCCAAACCCGATTAAAAAATTATTTTAAAACTCGTATCCGACCCAAACACGTTGGGTAATACCCATTAAAAACCCGCTAAAAACCTGAATCTACTAGAACATAAACATCAATATTAAATAGTAGAAATAACAAAATATTATAAACATAATTTAAAATAAGTATAAATAGAAAATTTCATTAAATTAAATTATATGTGGGTTAAAAGCATAATATAAAATCCTAATATTTATACTAATATAAATTATATTTAAAATAAATATTTAATTACTAAAATTATTAATTCTTTGTATGAGGGTTAAAAAGAACAATATAAAACCCTAAAATTATTAATATATATAATAATATCTATAATTATATTATAAATTATATATATAATATTTTGTCATCTTACATATATATATAAATGGGTTTGGGTAGCGGGTACCCGTAGATTATTTCCCAAACCCATCCCAAACCCGTCATGAATTTGAATGTTTCTACCCAAATCCGTCCCAAAATCATTTAATAATTCTCAAACTCGTTCCATTAGGATTTGGTAGAGCCGAATACCCGTAAAAATCCGACCCATTACTATCCCTAATAGCCATCATAATCAACGAGAATTTTATGGCCACAAGCTAACACTAGTCACTAATTAAGCTCTCTCTCTCTCTCTCACACACACAGTCAAATTATATGGTGTGCGCCTTCTGGAAGGACTTGAAAAAAAGGTGCCTTGTACACAAATTATTGTGGAAAAATAAAAAAGAGAGACAAATAACCTGAAAGTTCTACATATTGTTCTGTGCATGCTACAATACAAGTCATAAGAGAAAAGAAGTTTGGAATATCTGAATCAGTGTTTCGAAGATTATTTTGCACTATTAAATTAAATGAAATCTTTGATGTGGGAAGTTTGACTATTCAGAAAATTAATCAATCAATAATTTGTAATTTTGCTCAAACAATTCAATGCGCTGATCCCACCAAATTTTATTATTACCATATACTCCCTCCGTTCTTTTTTTAAGAGTCCTATTTAACTCAATTTTTTGTTTCTAAATAAGTGTCTTATTTCAAAATTTGAGAGTAAAATAGTGGCTTTCTTCCGATTTTATCCTTATTTAATGCTTCTCGTAATTTGTTAATTAGTTGTATGTATACATTAATGATGGTAATTAATAAGGTTACATAGGTAAATTTCTTTATTTCCTTGGTATGTGTAATTTGACAGTGGGGACACTTATAAAAGAACGGAGGGAGTAGTAATATATGCATTAATTAAGTAATGAGTAACCTATCATGTTGTGGTGTGTAATGTCCTAGGCTGATAACTTTCGATACAACACAAAGATACGAAATTAATGGATTTTGATTTAGCTTTAATAGGTTTGTGTCCTTATCGTATTGACCCGATAAGAATGTGAAAATTTTGTGTCCGGTTCATGTTGGGTTCGGGTTACTTATTAATATAAATATATTACTTTTCATATATTTATAATGTATTATTCTATTTCTTATATATTTCTAATTAGGGTTACTATTTCAAAAAATACTTCGGAAATAAGATTTCGTTATGCTCATTACATTAATCTTGGCAAAAAAAGAATGTTAAATTTTATTTTTTTAGGAGATATAGGTCTTAATTTTGGGGATTTCGCTCTAACCGTGTCATATCAACCAGAATGAAATCGTGTCAGATTCGTGTTTGTGTTAGATTCCGGTTTGATCATTTTGTGTCGGGTTCGTGATCGGGCCTAGCATACATTTGACAGGTTGGATACGGGGTTGGCCTTAGCACATTATGTCGTTATCAGGTCGATCCGATAACGACCCATTTGCCAGCCCTAAAGGCTATAATGTCTCATATCACTTTGTAAAAGTAATTTTAAAATGTTTATATATATATATGGATGAGATCCTATAGAAAGTTTTGTTTCCCTATAAACCTAAAAACTATGCATCTTCACATATATACAATATTACATTTCTATATATATATATAAATACAATTTTATAATAATGCATTTCTATATATACAATAATACTACATTTTATATATAAAAGCAATTGATTATTTCATAATTAGCTAGAATTTATGTTTTTTATTCAATCACTAAATATGATTGTGGCAGCATAAGTGATACACCAAAATCAATGGAATTAATTAAGGATGTCAACCTAAGTAACATCCTTCTACTTTTTGTCTAAACTTGTAATTAAATTTCTAATGAAATAATGTCCATTGAAAAATAAAACTTCCCGTTCCAATCTTCCAGAGTGATGTCACGGCTCGTCAGCAGTTGGTTGAATTAGTAGCGCAGCTAGCACCAAAGATGTTGATTTGTTTCATTTTGATTTAGGGTGCATTCTCTTTTTGTAAAGCTATCACAAAAGAAAATAAGGGATAAACAAATTTCCCTCCTTTAGAGCATTTTCAGTAGAATTCTCAAAATTTTGCTCTTAAATTTACTTCTAAAGTTTTCCTTATACTATATTTTTCCCCTATTTTACAAATGCATACAACAGTTCTCCTATTTCCATTAACTATTTTATAAAAATGGTGGGCCCAACTCAATTTGTAAGATACAAGTAGATTTAGGGAGGTGTAAATTTGAGGAAAAATTTAAGGAGGTGTAAATATTTTTGTGGGATCCACTCAATTTAGGAGATCTATTGGATGGACTTTTTATCTCACATTTTGTTATTTTAGCAAAAATTTAGAATTAGAAGTGATTATAAGTGAGCTGCTGTGAGTGCTCCTAAATTCTTCTTTTTTTATCCCTCATCTGATAATTTGTCTAATTTTAATTCATATATATTCTAATTTTTATTAATTAAAATTTTATTAATTTCATATTCTTGAAATATCACATGTTTATCTATTAATCACATCTCATATTTATCTTTCCCTTTAATTAATTTCTTCTATTACACATATTAAAATAATAACAATTTCGGAATACATTCTTATAAATCCTTTTTTTATACATTCTTAATTCATATATAATAATCTATATATATATTTAATATTATAAAATTGGCAAAGATTAGATATATTGATTTAATTAGCATGAACCAACGAGACGGTTCAAATATACTTAAAACGAAGAATTTCTACTAATTTTAATTAATATTAACTTTGTTTAGAATAATTTAGCATAAACCAACGAGACGGTTCAAATAACATAGAAAGAAGGATTTTTACTAATTTTAATTAATATTACATTGAAGATGTAAACATATTTTTTTTTGCATTTTGGCAAAGATTAGATATATCGATTTAATATGAACCAACGAGACGGTTCAAATATACTTAAAAAGGAAGGATTTTTACTAATTTTAATTAATATTAACTTTATTTATATTTTTATCGAGTAATAAACCAATGAGACGGTTCAAATAACATAGAAAGAAGGATTTTTACTAATTTTAATTAATATTACTTGGAGTGTTCATATTTTTATCGAGTATTACTCAACGGATTTGAGACGAGTATGTACAGTAAAGTCACTATTTTAACCGAGATTAGGACGAACTTGTAGAAAATTTCTAAACAAATTTAGATTTGGAAAATACATAATAAATGAGTATATTTGATTCGTTGTCATTCCTAATTATAAATTTAGATACGTGAAATAAAATTAATTTGTTAAGTTTGATTAATAATTAACGTGAACAATATCACAACTTCTAAATAAGATATAAAATTATTTTTAAAATATATACATATAAATTAAAACATAAAGTTATTTCCCGTCGAATTTCGACGAGCTACTTACTTGTCTATTACTAATACGAAAATAAAGCTCCCCTCCACGGTGCTCCGTTCAGATTTTCCTTTATTCTGGTAATTTGTCTAATTTTAATTTTATATATTCTAATTTTTATATATAGTTAATATTGCAATATTAATACATATTTATCTATTCTAATATTGCAATATTAATACATATTTATCTATTCTAATTCTAATGTCATGTTTATCTTTTCTTGATAATTTATCTATACTAATTCTACGGTTTCTGAGATTGCCGATATGCCAACATGTAAATATGTAATAGTTATATAAAATTGTTGTTGACGTAAATCGTAACATCATATTTTTAAATCAAATTTGACATTAAATATATATATATATATATATATATATATATATCTTAGATTTTCTACCAAAAAAGTATATATATTAGATTTAATAAAACACATTCTATTATAATTGCGGGCGCCCAATCTAACTATCTATTACTATGGGTTACTAATAAGAAAATAAACGGTGCCCCTCCTCGGTGCTCCATTCCAATTTTTCTTTATTCTGGTATTTTGTGCAATATTAATTCATATTTACTATTTTATATTATTTAATATTCATATAAATATATTTGTATTTATCTTGAATCCTTATTCTGTGCATCATGAATTCATATATTATAATTCGATCTTATATATATTTAATCAATAAATTGGTAAGCTCGATAATTACAAATATAAAAGTAACATATATCTAATAAAAAATATAAGACTATGAATATTTTAAGCAACAAATTCCGAGTGCTCAATTCTTACTTAGATAATTATCATGGGAGTAAAATTAATTAATCAATAACTTTTTGCATGCCACTATATTTATAGAATACGAATTAAATTAATTATAATATTATTTTTAGGGTAATTCATAATTTGTGGCCTTAACTTTGGGCGCTTTTTGATTTATGGCCCCAACTTCATTATTTTTGAAAAAATACCTCAACTTTGAGAAATGTTTGAAATATGACCCGCGTATTATTTTCCGACGGACCGCTGTAATCCTTATTTTTAAGTCTATTTGAATTTTAATTCATATATTCATCTATTCTAATCTAATAATGATTTTTATTTTATTATAAGTTTGCATTGAATATTATATTAACATCTATCCCAATTCCTATATATATATATATATATATATATATATATATATATATATATATATATATTCTATTTTATAATTAATCTAATAAACTCTTTCCCGATTCATAGGAATCCCATATTCTATTCTCTTGGTTTATCTCTAAGTTAGAATTGTCATAGGAGGAGTAGGAATATTCTGTATTTTTGTGCAATATTAAATAAAATCAAGGATGAGTACATCATCATATTTCTGAGAAATATCCGATAAATTATGAACGGATTTGAGTTTCAAAAATTCATAATGAATTGATATTAAACCCATTGTCATTCTCAATTATATATTTAGATATGAGAAATAGAATTACTTTTTAAGTTAGTGTATAAGTAAAGCTAATAATTAAATTTAAAAGCAACAAACAAATTTTGAAAAAACACATTAGCATTTTAAGAGGCCAATTAAAAATTTGTAAACAAAAATTCCTGCGAAAACTAAATAAATATATTTAATTATCATGTCTATATGGAATTCTCTTCATTTTTCATTTATATTTTTCTAAAATCTTCGATTAGTGTCTGCTAGAATATATATATATATATATATATATATCACATTGAATAAAATGTATGGATAGATAGCTAAAAAAAGAAGCAAAAAAAAAAAAGATTTGAAGATGTAAATATAACTTTCTCGGCTTTTTGGCTAAGATTAGGGATATCAATTTAACATAAACCAACGAGACGATTCAAACATACATGAAAAGAAGGATTTTTGCTAATTTTAGTTAATACTATTAGTCGATAAGTAGCGCTAATAATTAAATTTAAAGCAACAAATTTTGAAAAAACAAATTAGCATTTTAAGAGGCCAATAGAAAATTTGTAAATGAAAATCCCTATGAAGACTAAATAAATATATTTAATCAATATGTCTACATGGAATTGTCTTTATTTTTCATTCATGATTTCTAAAAACTTCGATTAGTGTTTGCTAGAAAATATATACATTGAATCAAATGTGGGATAGATAGCTAAAAAAGAACAAAAAATTTGAAGATGTAAACATATCTTTTTCGGCGTTTTGGCAAAGATTAGGAATATCGATTTAGTTTGAACCAATGAGATGGTTCAAATAGACTTAAAAATAATTATTTTTACTAATTTTAATTAATATTAACTTTGTTCGGATTTTTATCGAGTAATTTAGAATAAACCAACAAGACGGTTCAAACAACTACTAATTTTAATTAACATTACTTGTAGTGTTCATATTATTATCGAGTATTACCCAACGGATTTGAGACGAATATGTACAGTAAAGTCACTATTTTAACCGAAATTAGAACGAGAACATGTAGAAAATTTTAAATAAATTTAGATTTAGAAAATACTTAATGAATGAGTACTTGATCTATTGTCATTCCTAATTATAAATTTAAATATGTGAAATAAAATTTATTTTCTAAGTTTGATTAATAATTAACTCGAACAATATCATAAAATAAAATATAAAATTATTTTTAAAATGTATACATATAAATTAAAACATAAAATTATTTCCCGTCGAATTTCGACGGGCTACTTACTAGTTTTTTATAAAAGAGAATTTCACCCTTGGGTCATGATTTTGAGACATTAGTTTTGGGTCATAATAGCGTTAATTTGATAAATTTTTTTAATTTTGATTTATAATTAATTAATGATTTTATTCAATATTGTGTGTATATATTTTTCCCCCACGCCATTTTAGGATAAAGATTATGAGTAAATCGGATTTTTAAATTTCAAAAATTAAATAATAGAAAGATCGAAAGTGGGTAGGTTCCATCACTTTTGAAGAGTTTTGAAGGGTTAATTCTTTCTTTATTTAGAAGTAGACAAATTGAGTGGGCAACCATTTAAGAAAAGGTTGACAAATTGAGTGGGACGGAGGGAGTATAATACTAGGAGTTGTGGGACGACGTCGTCGGTGATGTGATTTCAGAATTCAGAGAACATTAGTTCAAATGAATCTCTCTTAATTATTTTCCATTACGTCTATGTAAAAAAATAAAAAAGAGCTTTGTTACATTTCTTTTTTTTTTTTTTGCATAATTTGTTACATTTCTTATAACAGTTCGTGATGTGGGGAAAAGTTGCTATTTTATTTCATACAAAATATTTATTATAAACATTTGTATTGTTCATTACTTCCAATTTAAATGTTAATTATATAAATTAATAATAAATACAAGTCTTAATTTGAACACAAGAATATTAATGAAGAAAATATAATTTTAGTATAATGAAAGTAATTAGAGATATTATAGATAAAAGAAAAAAAATCAAATCAACTTTGGCTTATTGATAACATATTTCCAAAACAGATGATGAGGATCATGGATTCATTCATTGATTCGATTCTTAATTGTAGAAATAAATTGTTATCAAATTATCTCCATTTAAAATAGAATAACGATAAATAGTCACCATATGAAATTATTAAAATATAAAAAACCCAGATATTTGGCAAACCGAAATTCGTGAACCGATTTTCAATATTTTAGGGGTATTATGATATTATGGCAAAAAATCATTTTCCTTTGATTTAATATAGAAAATGTCCATTGAAAAATATTATTAATAGAAACAAAAAAAATAAAACCATTTCAATAAAGCAAAAATAAAAACTAATCATAAATATTTAAAAGATAAAAACTAACGAAAATACTTTGTAAAATGACTCACATACCCTTACTTTATCATTCTTCTCTCACCATCATACATGACTAGTATACATGAGGCAGTCCACGCTGGCGGCGTGGTCAATCCGGCAAGAATTTTCAGGCGATAAATTTTCGGCGACTTTTTTCAAATATACATGAGTATCATATGTGACTAACATTTCAGACCGTACATGACTGTCATAGATGAATAATTTTCATGAGTTTATCACAAATAAGAGTAGCATACATAACTAGCATACATGACTAGTCGGTGTATGCCGTCGAAAAAATTCATCGAAAGAAGTCACCAGAAAAAGTCGTCTGAAAATTCTCACCGGCATTGACCGTTGACCGCCGTTGTCAGAAAATATTGATGTATGCTAAATATTCATATATGCTAGTTACGTATGAGATAAAAAGAAAAGATAAGGGAATGATGAATATTTTGGTAAGAATTAATTAATTTTTATCTTTTAAAAATTTATGATTAAATTTAAAAGTGGTTATTTTTCCCATTTTTCTCTTGTTAATTATTATTTCTCGGAATATGAAAACTGAACACCAAAATAGTGGTGACGTCATAAAACACTAGAGACCTCTTCTAGTTTCCAAAATCAAAACACCATGACCAGGGAAGCGACAAGTCAACACTCTTGACTTGACCAAATAAAATATTGTACGTACGCCCACACCTCTTCAAACACCTCTTTCTTTCTCTCTCTAAATTATTACACAATACATGCATCATACACACACACACATATATATATATATGTGAGAATGTTATTCTTTTCAAAGGTGAACCTTAAGTAACAAGTTCCATTCACACAGAAAATTCAACTACAGAAAAGGCGATTCCTACTACTACATATATATCTGTGAGAATTCAATTAAGTAATAATTAATAGTTTGTGGTGGAGACGATGGAAGTGGAAAATATGAGCAGCACAATGAGTAAGGAAGAAGAGGAAGACCTTGAGCTTCCCGGTTTCCGGTTTCATCCTACCGACGAAGAGCTCGTCGGATTTTACCTCCGTCGGAAGGTCGAGAAGAGACCCATCCGCCTCGACCTCATCAATCACGTCGACATCTACAAATTTGATCCATGGGATCTTCCAATCAGTACGTTCATTTTTTCACTCACTAATTAATTCATCTCTTAATTTAATTATTTCTTTGATTAATCGTCGTGTTTAGTTTATGTGACGTATATATATATATATGCAGTTTAGTTTAAAATAAATAATTTGTACATATATGAATTTATTTCTATTTGATCTATATATGTATTTGTTGATGAAACAAAAATAAGCAAACTGATGATGGATGGATATGTAGATAATTAATTGGTGTGCATGGTTGAATGAATGAATTTCAGAATCGAAGAGCTTGGGAGACAAAGAGTGGTACTTCTTCTGCAGAAGAGGGAGAAAGTACAAGAACAGCGTGAGGCCGAATAGAGTGACGCGTTCGGGTTTCTGGAAAGCAACGGGAATCGATCGGCCCATCTACTCGTCGGGGCGGGAGTGCATTGGCCTCAAGAAGTCTCTGGTATACTACCGCGGCAGCGCCGGAAAAGGCACCAAGACCGACTGGATGATGCACGAGTTTCGCCTTCCGGCGGCCCACGACAAAAGCACCAAACACATAGACGCCAAACCCATCACTCAAGAAGCCGTAAGCTAATCAATAGTTAATTCATTAATTCTGTTGCATCCATACATTAATTAAATTAATATATTTATATATATATATATATGTGGGGTGCAGGAAGTGTGGACTCTGTGCCGCATACTAAAGCGCAACGCTTCATACAGGAAGAGCGTGCCGGATTGGAGGGAGATGGCGGCGGCGAAGAGGACTAGCGCCAGCTGCTCGGAGACGTGCAGCGTGGAGTCGAGCGATGATCATCGGAATAATAATAATGGTTACATTAGTTTCGCAGCTCCGGTGCCGGCAATGGTGATGATGAAGCAAACAGAGAAGAAAGAGACTAGTACCGTGGATCATGAGACGATGTTAGTATCGGAGGCTGCTTCGAGTTCCAGCTATAATTATAATTATATGTGTGGTGGTGACAATATTATTAATGAGTTTCTAATTAGGCATGCAGATTGGGAGGATCTTCGATCCATAGTGGACTGTGCTGCTGCTGCTAATCCCACCTTGTATTCTCACCACCATAACTATTGTTGATCCATCCACTTAATTACTTAATTAGATTTTCCTTAATTAATAAGAAGCGGTCGGCCGGGATTTCATGTATATATATATATATATATAGTTGCATTACTTGACTTGGGAGTACTTATAATTTTAGATTAGATTATCATACGCAATTCTATGGTGTGCAACTGTTACGTAATTACAGAGATACTGTATCTGTATATATATATTAAATTAATCTTGACCTGCATTGCTCCATTTAGAGTGCTTAATTTTCAAGTTAAAAGATTTCGAGTTCGTCGACGTAACATATTAAAGAAAATTAAGTTATGGAGGAAGAAATTTGACTACATAATATTTTACTATATAAGTTGGCTCTCAATCCGAAATTAATAAACAAGCATATGCTGAATTAAGGGTACGTAGGAGTATATGTTTTGGATCTATAACTGAATTAAGGATTAAAGTTTAAGCCATTTTTTCCCAGTTTACTCTTCCCAACAGAACACAAATTAAATTGTGAGCTTTATGATGAATGATTATGATTTCCGACCCGATTTTCGTAATTTACTCGTGAAATTAAAAAATTAAAATATCCTTCTAAATTAATAAAATGATTCATTAATTTCATTTTTTATAATCATATTAAAATGTGATGCAGGGAGAAACGTGAAATATATTCATAAACAATAAGATTTAAACGTTAATCCGTTGATTCAAACATGAATACCGGAAGAACACACGAGAAGGGAACAAACTCAAACTCTACATCTCAATATTAAATTCGACTCCCAAAACATAATAAAAAACCCAATATATATACTAAACCCTAACTTGACGCCCAAGACATAATAAAAGACCCAATATATAAAACCCTAACTTGACACCCAAGACAATAATTAAATAAATAAATACAAATATATTAAATTTTCCTTTATCTTCATCAAAATCTGGCCGAAATCGTAACCATGTCGGTCGACACAAATTCCATAATATTTTACAAAGATTTCTATAGTAAGCTTACTATTTTAAAAATAGTCATTATAAAAATAAAAATTATTAAAATATAATGAGTCCTAATAAATAGTTTATTATAAAAAAAATAAAACTTAAAAATTATATATCCTATTTATGAATTAATAAGCTCTATTAATTACAATTTTCAGATTAAATATTTATAAATAAATAAATATATATAAATCTTAATTAGATATAAATCATATAATGAACCTTAATTAATGATTTTAAACTTAAACTAATATATGCCAAGAAGGCCTAGCTCAAGTGGCTAGTTGAGGCACCACAAGTTTCTACTTAGCTAGAGGTTTTGGGTTCTAGTTCCACTTGCATATGGGTGTAGTATATTTTCTCACTTTATGTGGAGTAGTTTCCCCACCCCACGTCCTGTAACACCCTAATTTTAATAAGGTGTTAAAACTTAAATTTAAATAAATATTTTTTGATGCGGAATAAGAATAATTTTTTTTTATCTTACTTTAACAAAACTAAAAGAAAATAAACTTTTGACATAAATATTTTAAAATAAAATAAAATGGTAGAACTTAGAGTAAGAAACATCTTTTAACTCAAACCATGAAAATACATAATTCTTAATAATTTAAAATCAACTAAGTTGAACAAAGTTAAACATAAACTAGAATTTTTAGTCTTAAAATCTTAAAGAACTTATAAAGCAAATATATAAAATGGAAATCCAATGAATTGTACGCAAAAATGAGTGAGAGCAAAGTCAAATGGATAACTTGAAATGAACGGTCCTGCTCAATCACATAATGTCAAATAAACATACAGCAAGTCATATGATATTAAATAGGACAAACTCAAGTCAAAGCATAAAGTTAAATAAGATCCCACACCTTAATTTTGCTTGAAAAGATAATCAAGCAACTCAAAGGGAGTTTAATATCTTAGTCGCGCAGCACCTAAATATTTAATAAATTTTAAATTTATTAATACATGTTTGATATTGAAATGCATATCCATAATTGACAATCTATTATATATAAATATATATTTATGCAGACGGTAACTTATCTTAAAATAATCTAAATTACTAGAGTTTAATTCTATAAATTTATTACTTATGTAATCAAAGATAAAGTATAAAAATAAAAATGTAAAGATAGGGATAAAAGAAAAGAAACGAAAAGATCATGAGAAATAAAAAAATGAGTATTAATAAGAACATGTAATAATAAAATAAAGTAAATAAAGTAAAAAGGAGTGAAGAAACTAAAGTCTAACTTTTAATTAACAAAACTCGTTTCTCTCTTCTATCTCTCAGCCATTCCACCATTAACAAATAAATAATTCATCAAATATATCAAAACTTCCTCTTTTTCTTTTTCTCGAAAAATTTGAGAAACTAACATCAGGAAAATAATGGAAACATTTTCCTTTCATCTTAAATTCCTCAGCAATGCAGTGAATCTCAACTATATTTAAATTTTAAAATAAATTCCAGATTATAAATTTACTAATTTTTTTTTAAAGTACCGAACTTCACTATGGAATTTATATACATAAATATATACACATGAAACCCATACAAGAATATCTATAAGCACCAAGTTAAAAATAAATCTGAAAATTTAAAGCTTTGCTGACATATTTTCATATATAATCGATAAAAACGAACTCCTATCAAAACATCAAAGTAATATATAGAAAATTTACCTTAATTTAGGAACAACTGAAATTCTTTTGTAGATTTATAAATCCTAAAAAAAACATATATAGTTTCAAAAAAAATTAAAATTAGAACTTGCAAACTCTAAAATTTGTGAAGAAAACTTGGAGAAATGTGAAGGAAACTAACCTAAATTAGATCTGCTTTGAGAAAACCGTAAAGAAATTTGATTTGTAAAACTAAAATACAGTTTTATACTAACAAGTTTAGTATTTGAGATAAATTTGAAATCCTACATTTTCTCCTATTTCCAAACGTGGGGAATCACAAGATAACCATCATGTTTTTTATAAACAATATATATATATATATAATAAGATAAATTCATAAATCAAATAAAACACTTTAAATCCCTTTTTGTTTTATCCAAAATTTGAAAATCAAGATGTCTATTGTTTTTTTAAATATTAATCTTAATCTTTCATGAAATGATATATGCACATGCATGTATTTAAAAAGAAATAAATTTTAAATATCTTTGTAAATGAAACATTGTAATAAGAATTGAATTTGACTAATTAAATTAGATTTCATGTTTAGGGGCACGACTTAGACTATATCAAAGCTCGATTAAATTTAATTTCACACATTTGCAAAATAAGAAACACATTTAAAATGATTTAGCAAGTATATTTGAAAATCGGGTTGTTACACGTTCCCACCTTTGTGTGGTGTAGTGATCTTATCTCTATATGGTTGTGTAATGATTTATTTGATAATTTATCTTGATTGTAATTTAAGAAAAATATTAAACTAATTTATAAGAAACTGAATTTAAAGAAAAAAACTAAAAATAATAATAACGGGACACAAGCATGCGTGAGAGTCTGAGACTAATAAGGATAGGGTTGTACACGAGCCAAACGGTTCGTGAGCTATTCGGAGCTCGGCTCGAAAAAAGTTCGTTCGAAATTCATTCGTTTACTAATCGATCCGAGCTCGATAATTTTTTCGAGCCGAGCTCGAGCTTACCTATATTCGTCTCGAAAAGCTCACGAACATGTTCGAGTTCGATACTAAACGAGCCAGCTCGCGAACATGTTCGCGAGCCTTTTAAACGAACATGCTCACGAATTATTATTATTATTATTATTATTATTATTTAATACCAACATTTAATTTATATATATTGATAAATTAATTTTTTTTAACTATTATATATATTTTTTTATTTTTAATGCTCATGATAATAAATAAAAATAATTACTATATAATAAATAAAAATAATTTATTTTTTAATTATTATATTTTTTTTCTAGCCTAGCTCGAGCACTCGAGCTCGGTCTAAACGAATATTTAGCGAGCCGAGCTCGAACCGAGCTCGAGCTTGGTTATTATATATCGAGCCGAGCTCGAGCTTGAAACACTCCAGCCTTTGAATTTTCTAACGAGCCGAGCTTGAGCACGCTAGTGTTTGACTTGGTTCGGCTCGTGTACAACAGGAGAGGATCCCAAATGTAAAACGGTTTCAGTTACTAGATAAAAAAAATATTAATCCCAATAATTTATCTGGCCACAATGCAAACAATTTGGAGTGAGAGATGAACAAAATGCCTCAACTGAATACATTTAAATTACTAAAAAAATAACTCAAAATTAGAGCACGCTAAATACATTCATTATCTACAAAATATCCAAATTAATAATTAAGCACATGCATTAAACTTGTTAGCTAGTGTGAATATGATATCCTCAATTTAAAAACGAGCAAGGCGAGACAAGTGTTATAGTAGTCAACTTTCTTATATATAAATAATAAATAATGATAAATATAGTAATAGAATGCATCACGTATAAAGAAAAACTGGTACAATAATAAAATAGTGTTGACTGATAAATAAATAACTTTGTTGATTGTTAAAACTCCATTTTCAAATAATCATCATTTCTTTTATATATTAATAGTTTGAACAGGTTTCGTGATTCTGCAGTCCTATTCTGGACTAAATGTTTTTTGCTTAAATAGATTTCTTTTTTTTTTTTTACGTATAAAAAAGTCACCTTTGAATCTTTGATTACTTGTTTGCGACCAAAAATTAGGTCGAATAATAAATCAAAATTGTGTTTGTATTTGAAAATTGAGAATGAAGTTGAATTCTATGTATATCAAACAGAACACTGAGGAAGCGTTTACTTTGCGTGATAGGATAGATTGATAAAACATATGATTGACTATATGAAGGATTTGATGATCAAACAAGTTCAAAATAAATCAATTCATCAAAGTAAATATTGGATTGACCTATACTATTTTTATCTATTTATCTTATAACACAAAGTAAATGCCCCTTACAGTTCAACTAAAAAACGAACAATAAAAGTTGTTCGATTAATACACATTTTGGAAACTATTATCGATTATTTTGAACTATTTTTGAGTAATTTGGCTGGATTTCCTATTCTGTTTTATAACTTTCATTTCAAATCCCTAGATATTCATAAAAAATTCATTTTAGATCAAAATCTTGGTGAATCTGATCCCGTTTACCATCAATCAAATCGAGAAATTGGATTATTCTTGTTGATATATATATATTTGAAATAATCTATTGTCAATACTAGAATACTTCCCATCACATACGTGAACTCTTGTGAATGACTTAATGATGAAGTGTGTTTTTTGGAAGTCAAATGTCTCATAAACGTCTTATAGTTAGGTCAGATATGTTCTTTACTAATTTTGCAATTCCAAGTGTTCGGTTTTACCACTCCCGTGTGATTTAGAAACTATTGCACGGGAGCAGAATTTACCTAGTGCACATCTCGAATAACAGTTGTAAATACAGTCTCGTTCTAGAAAAAGTGTGTGTGTGTGTGTGTATATATATATATATAGCGCAGATCAAATAAGAACACTTTCTTAGGTGAGAACTAAGAACAAATTTGGATCCTTGATCCTTGTTAATCTATGATCCAGATTTAACCGTGCATCTAGTTACTGTAATTTATGCATTTAAATGTTAATACATTTAGTTACTGTAATTTATGCATTTAAATGTTAATGCATTAAGTTATTGTAATTTATGCATTAAAATATTTATGCATTGAGTTTCTGCATTTTATGCATTTCCGATGTAATAAAAATGCATTGTTCTCACGTTCTTATATATATAGGTGTTGGTTCACATACAAAATATTTTTCAGTAAAAAATAATAATAATGCATTTTATGTACTAAAATAATGTATTTTATGTATTATTACAATGCACTATCATAATAATGCATTTTTGATTTACAACAATGCATTGTTACGATAATGCATTCCATGTTCAATTATAATGCACGGTCAATGACAACCATAAATCTATAAAGATCAATGGTTAGGATCTCTTCTTATTTCTTACGGAAAAAGACTTTTACATATGATCTCTTGAGTTGGTTCACATACAAAATATTTTTTTCCGTAAAAAATAATAATAATGCATTTTATGTACTAAAATAATGTATTTTATGTATTATTACACTGCAATGTCATAATAATGCATTTTTCATTTATTACAATGCATTGTTACGATAATGCATTTCGTGTTCAATTATAATGCACCGGTCAAAGACAACCGTAGATCTACGAAGATCAATGGTCCAGATCACTTCTTATTTCTTACGGGAAAAGAGTTTTAAATATAATCTCTTTATATATATAGGAATTATATGTCGCTCACCTTCCGTGAGCACCTTTCGTGGGCACCGATGACCATTCGTTCATATTAGCATCATTCTTTTTATTTTTTTATTGATTTATATTCTAATACCCTAAAAATTAATATTTGAATCATTAAATATACAAAATACATAAAAATCAAAGCTCAATTTGTTCATTTTCCCTCTAACTTCAAAGAAATGAATAATAAGACAAATTGAGCTTTAATTTTATGTATTTTGTATATTTAATGATTCGAATATTAATTTTTAGGGTATTAGAATATAAATTAATAAAAAAAATTAAAAAGAATGATGATAATATGGACGAACGGTGATCGGTGCCCACGAAATGTGCTCACGGAAGGTGAGCAACATATCATTCCTATATATATTTATATATATATATATATATATATATATATATATATGGATAACTTCTAGCGAAAAGGCCCCTTAAACTAAGAAATAGGAATAAATCTCAATCCTTCATCCACAATAGATGGATGGCCAGATCTGAACAGGGGCGGATCCGGGGTCAACCCGTTGACTTTTCAATTTTTTTAAAATTTTTTTTAGTTTCGAATTTTTTTTTTCATTTTTTAATAAAGTGTGGTGCATCTCAATACACTGTGTGATGCATCTCATTTCATGTTGTGGTGCATCTTATTATACAGTGTGTTGCATCTACACATTGTGATGCATCTCTGATGGTCCCGGAACGAGGTCTTCGGTGTAGAGGGGGGTGAATACACCGAAGAGGGATTTTTGAAAACGATTGACAAATTAAAACAGAGTTGAGTGAGAGCTCAGTTATGAGTTCAGCTGACTTCTAAAGAAGGTGATCAGCTGGACTGATAACTCAGCTGGAAGTGCGGAAAGTGGTGGAAAGAAAAACTTAGCTCGTTCCCTTTACAAAATCTCAGAAAAACTTAGTTTCAGTTTTCAGTTAAGCAGGTTTAAAACAAATGCAGCTGGCTGGGTCACACAGCCAGAGAACTTAAGCTTTGAAAACTTGTGCTGTGCAAATGCAGTTAGTTCTTTAAATATAAAATGCAAAGACTGAATAAAGCAATAAAAAACACGGAATTTTAACGTGGTTCGGAGAGAGAACTCCTACGTCCACGACCAGGTTTTAGCTGGTAAATCCACTAAGGATAACCACTTGGTTTACGAGTACCAAGCAACTTCGCAGCTCTACCTTGAGCTGTGTTCTAACAGTTTACGGGCACTGTAGAAGCCTATCTCTTTTCAGTTTTTGGGTACTGAACTACCTTACACTCGAATTTCGCGCTTCGAGATGGCGTAACCTTGACCTAACCTTTTCTGGGTAAAGGAGGGTTTTGGTTTCCAACTTTGAACGAGTTCTTACAATGAAGAACTTTGGAAGATGAACTCGTTTAGATCTAGGCTTTGGATTTACTAAGATTTCTGCCTATTGATCAGACGAAAAACTAAAGCAGTTTCTGAAAGTAAACACTTAAGAATTTAAGTGTTCTTCAAAGAGTTAGATAACTGCTGGAGAGCTTTTTAAAACTTGAGAGATTCAGAGAGGTTGAAAGCTTGTAGAGAGTTTTTCGTGTCTGATTCTGAGGTTGAAGACTGGTATTTATAGGTAGAGATTCAAATCTAGCCGTTGGAGGAGCCGTTTGAATCTTACCTACTCTCTGATCTGTCGATCTGCCGTTGAGTGTATCTTCACCTGTCTTCATCATTGTGTCAGATCCTAGATTCGTCTTTCTAGGATGTTGAGATGTCGATCCCTCATTGGTCGAGGTATATTGACTTCCTCTGACACCGGGATTTCTGTCTTTCGAGCTGGTTTTTGAATTTAGAGCTGGATTGGGTAAACTGACTTGAAGTGACAACTTCAGAGTTAGTTCCCTTTTTGTCTGCTCAGCTGACTCTCTTGGACTTGAGTCAGCTCAATATATTCAGCTCCGTTGGATCTCCTTGGCTGGATCCACTCTTCTTGTCTTGAGAGTCAGTCTGACTCAGCTCAGTCTTTGAACTCTGTTCAGCTAAGAAACCTTTCAGCTGACTTTGGGTCCAGCTGATTACTCAGATGGGTCTTCTTTCGTCTTCAGCTTTCTTACCTGTAAACTTAGAAATTCTAAGGCTCAAACAGGCGAGCTGGTAAGCTTAACTTAGGTTTGTACATTCATCTACTAGGTTGGAGAACAGTTGGGTTTTGGAATTGAATCAAAACTCTAGAATTTTCCCAACAATTTCCCCCTTTTTGATGATGCCAAAACCTAACTGAGAAAAACAACCTACCTCCCCCTAAATGAGAAAGTGGAGTTAAAAAAAATGATAAGAAAAATTTCCGCAGAAGATTAAATTCAGAGTTCAGTGCCTGGACAAAGAGTTATTGTCATCAGGGTGAGCTTGAGAGCAAAAACATTTCAGTTTTATTAATCCACAAAGATGATTACAAGAATTACAGGATTAACAAACTGACAAAATAGACAAAATTAAATCCGATTGGTGGGTCTTCATTCTTCTTCTTCTTCTTGATTCTTCAATCTATCTTCTTCCAGCTGCTCATCTGTTCTCAACCTGTACCGGTTGAATATCATCTGTTCCAGCTTCCTGTATTCTTCTTCGTTGTTTACCTTGGAAATTTTTCTCCTGATTGCCCATCTATTTACTTCTGCGATAATTTTCGATTTGTCAGGAAGATAAGTTCCAGGTATCAGCGGAGGCTGGAGATGATACAGCTGGGGAGCAGTGAATTGGATCTTTGCGGTACTTGCATCATTGAAGAATGCTTTCGCAATCATCCTATCTTGATGAAAAAGCTCATTGAGATGCATCTTGAAAGCAACATCTGGGGGCGTATTAGGGTAAGCTCCCAGATAGTAGTAATCTTCAATGAACTCAAATTTTGTATGTTCCCAGTCGTCGTTTAACTCTTGCAGGATCCATTCATCCGGTCTTCTCCGGTTCATCGGCATACGAGACTTTTTCTTTCTTTGCTCTTATGCTTGCTCTTTTCTTCTTCTTCTTCTTTTCTTCGGCATTGAGCAAACTTTCTTTCTTCTTTTCTTGCTCTTGAAAGCTTTTCATCTCTTGCTTTTGTTGATTCACAAAGTTGCGAGCCATTGAGTATCATTGAAGCTGATGCAGCGTGGCTCCACTAGCTTTGGCAAGAGGGATGATCATTTTGCTCCATTTTCCTTTCCGTCCAGTTGGTTCTTCTGCATCCAGCTCAGCAACAACTTCATCAATCTCAGACTGTATCACTTGGATTTCGACTTCAGGTACAGCTTTCCCTTTGCCCGTCCTTGATGTTTTTCTCTTGTCATTACCTTCCCCCTTTTTGGCATTATCATCAAGAACGGAGGAGAGGTTGACAACTGTCTCATTTAGCTGGGCCAGGGCTTTGTCAATATCAGCAATCTTGGCTGAGTTGTCTGCTGTGACGAGATTGAGCTGTGTTGTGCTGTTGCTTCCAGCTTTGAACTGATTGTCCAGCTCCTTGTAGAGATTGAACAGCTGGTGAATGTCAGTTCTGTTGGAGAGAGTCTGCTGTTGGAGAGCTTTCAGCTGGCTGGATAAGTCGTTGACGCTTCTTTCCAGTGGAGCTTGGAGGTTTGAGATGATCTCAGGGACTCTCTTCTCTAGATGATTTATCTGATCAATTCGTTGAGAAACGAGAGATTGCCTGAGATCTTGACTGGTGCTTTCCTGTAGATTCTGGGCAAATCTGTGAACTTCATCAATGGACTGTCCATTACAATGAACTTGCCATTCTACAGCTGTGATGCGCAGAAGGTTGTCAACATTTGATTTGAGTATATCCTGGAATAGGATTTCCTCAACTTGTTTGGCGATCTCATCCTTCATTGCATCAAAAAGCACATTAGGATCCGTCTGGGTCCCGGATTCGACTTGCCTGGGTTTTACTGCCTCGATCTCGACCAGTGAGCGAGTGTCATCGGCATCTGGACTTTGTGGGGTAGCTTCGGTAGGCTCAACTGTTGCATTAGTTGGCCCTTCGTCAATCATTATTGCCTCAGCTGTGTCGGCAGGGACAGCTTCCTTGGCAGTCTCAACTGGAACAATCCAGCTGAGATTGTGTAGGTAGAAGGTGGCTCTTGAGATGACCTCCTCAGAAGGTGGTACTTCATCCTGTTCAACCTTTTGGATGAGGATTTGGATCAGCTCGTCTTGATGCTCAAAAGCATCCTGAAGACTTCCAAATCCAAATATCTCTTGTATAGCTGCTTCTTCGACTTTGAGCTTATCAAAAGTGTAGAACTCTACAAGTTCTTCATTTGCGTACCAAGTCGCCATCTTGGTAGCTAGATAAAATTTGAAGTCGCTGACGGCGACTAATGCGGCGGGTAGAGAAGTAAGAGATGGAAATTGTTGCAGTGCGCTCTTTATTCCTTGAAGCCTGAGGTCTTCGAGCCTCATGATAGTGGCAGCACGTGCAAGGGCTCTGGGACTGAGGATTTCGATTTCCTCAGAGGAAGAGGGGCTAGATGGTTCAGTTTGGTTTTCATCATCCAGCTGCAAAGGATCGTCAGCTGGATGGGGCTCTTTAGATGAGCTGGGTGCTGAGAATTGGATGGTTTTAGGTACAGAAGAAGTAGGAGAGGGTGCTGGGTGGGGTACCTGAGGATGAAGAGGAAGGAGAAGAGAGTGTTGTTGAGGAGGAAGGAGAAGAGAGAGTTGTTGAGGAGTTCCAGTTGATGTGAGATCAGCAGGTTGTGAGGATGCTTGAAGAATTTGGCGAAGGGGAATAGCATCCTCCGGGTCAGGGTGGGGGACAGGAAAGGCTGTGGGAGTGGATTCAAATCCAGCTGGCTTATCAGCTTGCTTCTCTGCTGTCTCCTCAGCTGGCTTGCTGGCTGCCTTGAATTTGAGTTTCTTTTTGGCAGGAGGAGATACAGCTGGCTGAGATTCCTCCGGCTGCTTCCTTTTCCCTGCTTGAGAGGGAGAGGCAGCCTGCTGCTTTGTCTCCTGCATCTTCTTCTTCCCTTCAGGGGCTGCTTTCTTCAACAAGTCAGAGAGTTGACTCTGCTTTTCAAAAAGAATTTTGGACACAGGAAACTCTTCTGTGTCGTGCTACTTGATTTGCCGTCCAGTGGAGTAGTGTTCTATTATGCACGCCACCTTGGTGCATAGATAGATTGTCTCACTACAGCTGTACCTGGTGAAGCTGTCATCTTCAAAATGAATCTTTTTCGACTCTTTCTCCAACTTTCCCATGAAGAAGGAGAACCAATCCATAGGATCATTCCTGAGGATGACTATCATTGGCTTCAGCTTGGGTATGCTGATCTCTCCTTGAGATCCAGCGATACCGAGGATGCACTTCTGGGTGACATCCAGAAGTAGTCTGAATTTAGGCTTGAGCAGAAGCTTGGACATGCTCGCCCTGTAAGGTTCCGGTTTGAACAGCATCTGGTCCAGTTCGGCCTGAATTTCTTCTCTGGTGTAGTTGTCTGGGAAGCGGTCCCCAAGAGTCTTTAGGCCGAACAGCTTGCTCAACATCCGGTTGATGTTGATGTCGACATCCCAAGGAGTTGTATGCCCTGTTTTTTCCTTGAGATGTAGAGTGATGTTGGAGCGGAGACGTTCATCTCTGTTTGTCATCTCCATGAAGAATTCCGCCACTTCCCGGCGGAAGATGTTCTTCGGTCTTGTAGTCGCCCATTGCAGTAGACCGGCTTTCTCGATGAGATCCAGCACCTCCTGGAACTCTGAGTTCTTGTAATTCTTGAGAGTTAAGCAACTCTTAAAGTGAAGCTTTGACATGAGATTCTCAGACTGGTTAGCTCCTGGTGTTATCTTCTTTGGTGCCATGATCTTTTTCTGTATTAAAGAGTTAGAAGATACAAAGGAAAGGAGTTTTGCAGAGAGAAAAGCAAGAACTTGTTATATAAAATTTCAGAGATATGAAAGAAACTATGGCGACAATTTGCATATCTTTGATATATATATATATATCAACCGTCTATTTTGATGAACGGTTGAGATCTTGGCATCCGACTTTAAGATCTGCGGCTGGGAGAAATTTGCGCTACACGTTAAGTGACGTGCGTAAATAGAGTGTAGGTCACGCGCGCGTGAGGTAGTCAAAACGTTCTGACTTCTGCCTCGACTTTCCCGAGCTACAGTACCCTGCATGCTTTTCATTAAATGCGATGGGATTCGATTGGATGGATGGCTTATTGACTAATCCATCTAAGGAATGTCTGGGTATTTGAATTAAATTCAAATAATTTTATCCTTAAATAGCATATTCCTCAGGGAAATAAATGAAAGACTGCAAACCTGTCAGCTGATCTTTGTAGTCGAGTGATACCTCATTTGTGTTTCTTTATGTTGAGTTTCTCCTTCAGTTTTATTATCCAGCTGAGCTAGATTTCCCCTCAGCTGGTTTCCCTTCTTGAATTGAGTTCACGAACCGACTAGGTCTGGATTCTTCCAACTTGATAACCCAAAGGTATCCAGCTGAGTCTTATTCCCCCTCAGCTGGATGAAGTTCCTTCATCTGGATTAAGCAATCCAAGCAATCCACACAGCATTTTGAATCTTGCTTCCATCAGAGGCTTTGTTAAAATGTCAGCTCGTTGGATATCTGTGTGAATTTTCTCAACAATGACGTCTTTCTTTTCCACGTGATCTCTGATGAAGTGATGTCGAACGTCAACATGTTTACACCTTGTGTGAAGGACTGGATTTTCAGATATTGCAATAGCACTTGAGCTATCACAGAAGATTGGAACTTGACCAGTTTTCACTTCATAGTCATCCAGTTGATGCTTCAGCCAGAGAATTTGAGAGCAGCAGCTTCCAGCTGCCATATACTCCGCTTCAGTTGTAGATGTAGCGACACACGTCTGTTTCTTTGAAAACCATGATATCAACTTGCTTCCTAGGAACTGACATGTTCCTGAAGTTAATTTTCTGTCTAATCGATCTCCAGCAAAATCTGAGTCTGAGTATCCAGTCAGCTGCAAATTATCTTCAGCTGGATACCACATATTTGAGAATGTTCTTGACTGCTTGCATATGTGCCTCCTTAGGATCAACTTGAAATCTGGCACATACTCCGACTGCAAATGATATATCTGGGCGGCTAGCTGTGAGATACAGCAGGGAACCAATTATCCCTCTGTATTTGCTGGAATCTACAAGTTTTCCTTCGGTTCCAGGTTCAATCTTCCAGTTGGTATTCATAGGGATTTTCACCGTTTTGCTGGATTGAATTCCATATTTGGCGATCAAGTCTTTCACGTACTTGGATTGATTTATGAATATTTTTTCTGCTGATTGCTTGACTTGAAGTCCTAGGAAGAAACTCATTTCTCCCATCATCGACATTTGGAATTGTTTTGACATCAACTCTCCAAATTTTTCACATAAGACAGTTGATCTTGAGCCGAAGATGATGTCGTCCACATAAATTTGGACAACTAATATATCTTCACCTAGTTTGATGGTGAAGAGGGTTCTGTCGACTGAACCTTTCTTGAATCCTTTGGATACAAGAAATCTTGATAGAGTGTCATACCAAGCTCGAGGTGCTTGCTTCAGACCATAAAGCGTCTTCTTTAGCTTGTAAACTTTGTTTCCTTCCACTTCAAATCCTGGAGGTTGTTCTACGTAGACATCTTCTTTGATTTCCCCATTCAGAAATGCACACTTCACGTCCATTTGGTATACTTTGAATTTGTGATGAGCAGCGTATGCAAGGAATAATCTGATGGCTTCCAATCTTGCTACTGGAGCAAATGACTCTTCAAAGTCTATTCCTTCTTGCTGTGTATAACCCTTGGCGACTAATCTTGCCTTATTTCTGATTATTACTCCAAGAGTATCCAGCTTGTTTTTGAATATCCATTTCAGTCCTATTATTTTGACTCCTTCTGGTCTATCGACCAGTTCCCAGACGCAGTTTCTGAGAAATTCATTCAGCTCTTCTTGCATTGTATTTGTCCAGGGCACGCTTTTAAGGCTTCGAGTATTGTTTGGGGCTCTGGAACTTGAGCTACATAACATGCCATGAGAGTTGTGTCTTCGTCGAAGACGGTCAGTTTTAGCTCTACTGAGACTTGAGCTTCATTAGCTGCTTCTTGAGGGTTTGATGACGGGTTTTGAGCAAATGAATTTCTTGTTCTAACTATATCTGAAGGTTCTCTTATGATTGCTGAAGCTGGATGATCTTCGATCCATCTTCGTCTTCTTCTAATTTCTTCTTCTAGCTCATTGATGCTTGTTGTTGCTAAGTCACGTCTTGCTTGGAGATGATCTGGAGTCATATCCTGAGACTCGTTCTGATTTGGATTAGAATTAGATTGATCTTGAGACGTAAACTGAGTGAATTCAGCTGAAGAGGGAGCTGGGGAGTCAGCTGGGTCTAGATTTCCAGCTGGCGGCATTCCCCCTTGGTCTGATACTGGAGATTCCTCTGGATTTTTAGCTGGTTGATTTGCCTCTGCTGAATTGATTTGAGGTTCTCCTGGTTCATCATCCCAAATCAATGGTTCGGCTAGATTCCGGATTCGAATTTCTTGGGATCTTGTTTGAGCTGGATAGGTGTTTGATGTTCCAGCTGTATTTCTTTGTTTGATCAACTCTCTGAATTTGAAAGAAGTTTCATCAAAGGTGACATGAGGGGTCACTTCGACTGTTTGTGTTCTCCTGTTGAAGACTCTGTAAGCTTTACTTACAGCTGAGTAGCCAAGGAATACTCCTCGGTCAGTTTTGGCGTCGAACGTCTTCAGCTGGGTTTTCCCATTATTTAGGATATGGCATTTTGAACCGAAAACCTTGAAGTACCCGATGAAGGATTTCCTGTTATTCCATAGTTCGTATGGAGTCTTTCCTTGTCTGGATGTGAGTAGCGATCTATTCTGAGTGAAGCAAGCTGTGTTGATTGCTTCAGCCCAGAATTTCTTTGGAATGGCTGAGCTTGCTAACATTGAGGTAGCTGCTTCTTTGAGTGTTCTGTTCCTCCTCTCAGCTACACCATTCTGCTGAGGTGTACGTGCAGCTGAGGTTTGATGTTGAACTCCGTTCTTCTCACAATATTCATAAATAGTTTCATTCAGAAACTCAGTTCCTCGGTCTGATCTAATCGAGATAATTTTGCATTCTTTTTGAGTCGTCAACCTTTCCAGCAGGGCCGGCAGCTTGGATCTTGTTTCGCTTTTCTGGTACAGGAATGAAACCCATGTGAACCTGGAGAAGTCATCCACTACGACCAGAGTGTATTTCTTGCCGTTGAAACTCGCTGGTGTTACTGGACCAAAAAGATCCATGTGAAGGAGTTGAAGAACTCGATCAGTTGAAGGCGTCTGCTTGAGAGAAAATGAAATCTTTGTTTGTTTTCCTTGTTGACAAGCACTGCAGATATGACTCTTGTCATAAACTTGATCTGGAATTCCATTAGCGAGCTGATTTCTGGCCAGCTTGTTGATTGTCTTGAAGTTGAGATGATTCAGCCGTCTGTGCCACAGCCAGCTGACTTCATTGCTGCTTTTTGATACAAGACAAGTGTCTGGAGGGCTGCTATTCCAGTCAGCAAAGTATATGTTTGCTTCTCTTTTCCCTCTCAGTAATACCTGCTTGGTTTCCCTGTTTTTCACTGTACATCCATGTGCATCAAACTTGACAGAAAAACCATTGTCGCAGAATTGACTAATGGAAAGCAAGTTATGTTTTAATCCTTGTACATATGAAACGTTAGATATTTTAACATTGTTGGTTTCAAATGTACCGTAACCTTTGGTTAAACCTTTGGAGTTGTCACCAAACGTTACTTGAGGGCCTGGACGCTCTTCGTATTCTTGGAGTAGATGCTTCAGATGAGTCATGTGCTTTGAGCATCCGCTGTCCATGTACCACAGTATTCTCATTGATTCTTCTATGATGCGTCTTTCTCTTGTAGCCTGTCACAGAAATCAAAATTTAGGTCACCAGTTGTGATTGGGTCCTTATTGGTTAGTTAGAGATCCCTTTACGATCCAGATTTGTTTGATGACTCTGATTGGATCATTTGTTCTGATAATTCTCCCAGCTGTGTCTATGAACACGTTCTTTGTGTTCTTTGTTTGACTCTGTTGGCTGGGTCTTGATCTCTGTCGTCTCCCAGCTTGATTTCTTGATCGTTCAGTTCTTCTTTGGTTTCCAGCTGAGTGTACAGCTGAGACATTTCTTTGTCTCTGTCTCTGCTGTCTAACTTGGTATCTCGGCTGGACTTGATAATCCAGCTGGTAATCATATGACTGATATTCAGCTGGATATCTTTTCTGATATCTCGGTTGATATCTTGCCACTTGCTGCTGATGATGCTGGTGTCGATGTTGTCCAGCGTCATTCCTTCGTTGTGGTTGAATCCAATGATGTTTAATTTGTGCCTGGGGTTGCCTTACAGCTGGTCTTCTAGGACCTTGTTGTGTCTTCTTTTTCTCAGTCTGTTGTGCAGCTGGAGTTGGATTCTCTTTTGCTTTCACAAAAGTTACCTTGGTTCCACTTGTAGTTGCAACATTTGTTAAATCCTTAGACCCATCATAACCCAATCCCGTCTTTAATGCTGCTGGTCGTTGCACACTAATTATTTCATCCATCGTTGATGTAGCTTTGATAAGTGCTACCAGCTTTGTGGTTAGTGTGTCTTCTGACCTTTTTAGTTCCAAGATCTCAGCTGACTTTCTGTCTGACTCAGCTGTGGATTTTTCCAAGTTGTCCACCAGCTGCTTTTTCTCATAGTAGAATTCCTTCATCAGCTGATCCTGTTTGACTATCTTTTCGTTGAGCGACACTATTTCCTCTTTGAGCTGTGTGGCATCAGCTGCTTCTGATGCTTCTTTCTTTTTCAGTTCTACCTTCAGCTCAGCATTTTCACACATTATGACATCAAGAATTTCTTGTAAATCCTTGAAGTCATTCATGACTTTCTCCACCAGATTCCAATCAGGTTGTCCTTCTGATTCAGAGACCTGCGTAGAGTGTTCGTGTGATGGTGATGGGTTAGATACGTCCTGAGTTTTAGAAGTTACCTCATCATAGTCGAGTCCGTCTGTCTGTCCCATGAAGCAAGTATCCCAGTCTTGATCATCACGGGCCATGAGTGCATCTTCCTCTGAGTCTGAGAAAGGCATGTCATCATCTATTTTGTTACACTCGGACTCTTCATCAGCTATATATGCTCTTCTTCTGTCAGCTGCCTTAGCTTTCAGAAAATCTTTTTCCTTCTTTGACAGTTTGGGACAGTCCTGCTTGTAGTGTCCCGGCTCTTTGCAATTGAAACAGCCTTCCTCTGTCCGTTTTGAGGAGTCAGCTGGCTTTTCATCAGCTGCAGCGTACTTGTCTCTGTACGTCTTGGCGAATTTTTTGTATTTGCCTTTGCTGGTATTGAGTCTGTTGTAATTTTTTACCAACATGGCAATTTCTTCGAGTAGCTCCTCTTTGCTCATATCCTTTTTGTCCTTCTTCTTGGAGGACTCAGCTGACTTGACATGAGCTGATTTTTCAGAGTTGGCTCTGAACGCTATCTCTTTTGGAGCTGGGGTGAGTTCTCCTTCATTCTGTCTACTTGAAGACTCTTCTTGGGTGATCTTCAAGTTGTATTCGTTGGCTTTTAAGAGTGAGAACAACTTTTCTATAGATAGATCACCCAAGTCACTTCGACTTTGGTGAACTACTTTGTAAGTGTTCTATTCAGCTGAAAGAGCTGAAAGAACCTTTAAATTCTTTTTCCGCTGGGTGTATTTCCCAGTTCTGATTGTCTCTATCTCGACGACTATGTTTGAGAACCTTAGCTCCATCGCTTCGATGGACTCATTGGCTAGCTGCGTAAAGTTGTCAAATTTTTGGCAAGCTATTGTGAATTTGTTTTCTTTGATCTCTTCTGACCCTTCACATAGCTTGGCAAGTGTTTCCCACATCTCTTTGGCTGTCTCGCACTTGATAATCTTACTCAGGTAGGCGTTTGAGACTGTTGATGAGATGGTGTTCCTTACGAAGCTGTCCAATCCAGCTTGCTTTCGCTCTTCTGTAGAGTATTTCTTCTTTGGTTTGAGAATTGACTGGTATGCTGGTTGTCCTCCATCATGAGCCGGTACGAGTTCATTTCCTTGCTTATAAATGAGGATGGGTCCGTCTGTAATGACGTCCCACATCATGTCATGGTGCGCACACATGAAGCTTTTCAATCTGAATTTCCAGATTGCATTATCATCAACTGAGAAGGTGGGAAGATTCCTGTTAAGATAAGAATTCATGAAGAGATGTACAAGATGCACTAGTATGAGTTTTTCTGAAAAACGGATCTGTTCAGTTGACCACTGATACAGAGTTTCAAGACAAATCTCTTGATTCAGAAACAGAGGTCGTTTGAACCACTGCTCTGATACCAATTGATGGTCCCGGAACGAGGTCTTCGGTGTAGAGGGGGGGTGAATACACCGAAGAGGGATTTTTGAAAACGATTGACAAATTAAAACAGAGTTGAGTGAGAGCTCAGTTATGAGTTCAGCTGACTTCTAAAGAAGGTGATCAGTTGGACTGATAACTCAGCTGGAAGTGCGGAAAGTGGTGGAAAGAAAAACTTAGCTCGCTCCCTTTACAAAATCTCAGAAAAACTTAGTTTCAGTTTTCAGTTAAGCAGGTTTAAAACAAATGCGGTGGCCGGTCACACGACGAGAGAACTTAAGCTTTGAAAACTTGTGCTGTGCAAATGCGGTTAGTTCTTTAAATATAAAATGCAAAGACTGAATAAAGCAATAAAGAACACGGAATTTTAACGTGGTTCGGAGAGAGAACTCCTACGTCCACGACCAGGTTTTAGCTGGTAAATCCACTAAAGATAACCACTTAGTTTACGAGTACCAAGCAACTTCGCAGCTCTACCTCGAGCTGTGTTCTAACAGTTTACGGGCACTGTAGAAGCCTATCTCTTTTCAGTTTTCGGGTACTGAACTACCTTACACTCGAATTTTGCGCTTCGAGAGGGCGTAACCTTGACCTAACCTTTTCTGGGTAAATGAGGGTTTTGGTTTCCAACTTTGAACGAGTTCTTACAATGAAGAACTTTGGAAGATGAACTCATTCAGATCTAGGCTTTGGATTTACTAAGATTTCTGCCTATTGATCAGACGAAAAACTAAAGCAGTTTCTGAAAGTAAACACTTAAGAATTTAAGTGTTCTTCAAAGAGTTAGATAACTGCTGGAGAGCTTTTTAAAACTTGAGAGATTCAGAGAGGTTGAAAGCTTGTAGAGAGTTTTTCGTGTCTGATTCTGAGGTTGAAGACTGGTATTTATAGGTAGAGATTCAAATCTAGCCATTGGAGGAGCCGTTTGAATCTTACCTACTCTCTGATCTGTCGATCTGCAGTTGAGTGTATCTTCACCTGTCTTCATCATTGTGTCAGATCCTAGGTTTGCCTTTCTAGGATGCTGAGATGTCGATCCCTCATTGGTCGAGGTATATTGACTTCCTCTGACACCGGGATTTCTGTCTTTCGAGCTGGTTTTTGAATTTAGAGCTGGATTAGGTAAACTGACTTGAAGTGACGACTTCAGAGTTAGTTCCCTTTTTGTCTGCTCAGCTGACTCTCTTGGACTTGAGTCAGCTCAATATATTCAGCTCCGTTGGATCTCCTTGGCTGGATCCACTCTTCTTGTCTTGAGAGTCAGTCTGACTCAGCTCAGTCTTTGAACTCTGTTCAGCTAAGAAACCTTTCAGCTGACTTTGGGTCCAGCTGATTACTCAGCTGGTCTTCTTTCGTCTTCAGCTTCCTTACCTGTAAACTTAGAAATTCTAAGGCTCAAACAGGCGAGCTGGTAAGCTTAACTTAGGTTTGTACATTCATCTACTAGGTTGGAGAACAGTTGGGTTTTGGAATTGAATCAAAACTCTAGAATTTTCCCAACAATCTCATTATACATGGGGGTGCATCTCATTACACATAGTGTTGCATCTCAAAATGCATTGTGGTGCATCTCATAATACATGGAGGTTTATCTAATACACTATGGGTGTGTGTAGGGGTGTAAATTCGGGACGGGACGGGTACCCGTACCCAAATTTTTCAAAATTTGCTATCCGTACCCGTTCCGTTTTAAAAAAACGGGTACCCAATATCCGGACTGGGTTTATGCGGGTTGGGATCGGGTACCCGTTTTTAAAAAAAATAAAAATATCAAAACTTATTTTTGGATATTTTCCTACTTGTTTTTATATTTTTTCAATAAAGAAATCTAAGGAGTGGCGCGACGTTGACGATAAGAGAGGGATGGGTTGAATGACTGTGGAACGACGGCGAAGGTGTGAGAGAGAGGATATGAGAAATTGTGAATTGGGAGTGTGAGCGTGAGAGAGAGAGAGAGAAAGATGCAGCGTGCATATTTTGTATTTTGTAAAACATTTCATAAAATAATTAAGAATAATATAAAAAGAATATAATATATAAACGGTTGACCGGATATACAGGACAGGACGGGACGGGTAATCCGTTACCCGGAACAACTTCAATCCTCTATTCTGTAACCCGTCCCGTACCTGAAAAATTCGGGTAACGGGTACCCAATACCCGGAAAATTACGGGACGGGTTCGGGTTACCCGGAAATCCGTAACCCGAATTTACACCCCTAGGTGTGTGTATAACTATATCATAATGAGGGATAATCTTGGGGTGATTTGTTATGATGAAATCAAACTACTTTTCAAATCATTATATTCATACCATATCAATAAGCAAGTGTTTGGGATTTTTTTTTTTGTCTCCGCCTTCTGCTCCAATTTTAATTTATAGATAATGATTGTGGCAACATTAATATTTTTTTAGCTCGCTCCGAGGCCTTCGGCTCCCCTCGCTCGACTCTTGAAAAAAAATAAAAATAAAAATAAAAATAAAAATAAAAATAGTGAAAAAGAATATTAAAAAAATTAAAAATTGTGCATCCCAATATACTTAGTGGTGCATCTCATTGCACAGTTTGGTGCATCTCATTGCACAGTGTGGTGCATATCATCTGACTCTTAAAAAAAATCGAAAATAAAAGAAAATTTCGAAAATAAAAAAAATTGAAAAGTCAATGGGTTAACCGGATCCGATCTGACCCTCCATCCCTTGTAGATCTATGGTGAAGATTTATTCCTATTTCTTAGGTTAAGATCCATTCTTATATTATCTTTTTCCTATATATATATATATATATATATATATATATATATATATATATCAATAGACACTGGACAGTGATCAATTTTTGCCCGATAAGGGATCAATTCAAAGGTCTCAATAATGGGCTCAAACGAAACAGCTTCAATTCTACTATCAAAAAGATTGAAATAAATAAAAATAATAAATCCCATCAGACGTATCCTTTTTGTTTTACACAGGTACATGTGAAGTTTAATGTGTGCTAAAAATATTCAAATGATTTTCTAGAACTAAATCCGCTCATTTTTCTCCTTGTGTCAGTAATAAAATTATACTATAAGGGCTCGTTTGGTACAAAGTATGAGATAAGGTCTGATATGTTTGACTGAGATGTCTTATAAATATAAAGAATTAATATTCCGTTTGGTATGAAGTATTAGTAATTATTGTAATTTATTGCTATAATTAGTTGCAGTATTATTTATACCACCTCATAGGTAGTATACATAACAACAAAAGTAAGTATTATTCATACGGGTCCGAACTTTATAAAGGGCCGTATACTTCATACCAAACAAGATATTAGGGTCTCATAAACATATTATACACCCTAATCACCCCTACCAAACGAGCCCTAAAGATGCTTGACGAGTAAAAAATATTTAAAAATAAATAAATACCTACTTCATCAGATCCTGAAAAGTTAAAAGGTAAATTAGAAAATGGGGATGATGTGAGTCAACAATTTGTGTATCATAAATTCTTACCTTAAACTCTCCAACCTTATCATTAAGATTATGTGTAGTTGAAATTTGAATGGATCATCTTCATCTTTAAATAAATTGGTCAAATTTGATGGGTAAATATTCCATTCAATTCAAACTTGGCGGAGAAAATTATGTTGTATTCCTAACACCGAATATGAAAATAAACATTTTTTTTTTTCAAATTTTCAGGACTATGTGAATTATTTTCATAAACTATTTCATTGATTAGCTTATTTTCTAAGTATACATTTTAAAAATAATTTTATATTTTATTTAAAAGTTGTGATATTGTTCGCGTTAATTATTAATCAAACTTAGAAAATTAATTTTATTTCACGTAGCTAAATTTATTATTAGGAATGACAATGGATCGTGTATACTCATTCATTATGTATTTTCTAAATTTAAATTTGTTTAGAATTTTTCTACATGTTCGTCCTAATCTCGGTTAAAATAGTGACTTTACTGTACATACGCGTCTAAAATCCGTTGAGTAATACTCGAAAAAAATATGAACACTCCAAGTAAAATTAATTGAAATTAGTAAAAATCTTTATTTCTATGTTATTTGAACGTCTCGTTGGTTTATGCTAAATTACTCGATAAAAATCTAAACAAAGTTAATATTAATTAAAATTTGTAAAAATTCTTCTTTTTAAGTATATTTGAACCGTCTCGTTGGTTCATGCTAAATCAATATCTCTAATCTTTGCCAAGATACAGAAAAAAAAATGTTTACATCTTCAAAGTAATATTAATTAAAATTAGTAAATTCGACGGGAAATAACTTTTATGTTTTAATTTATATGTATATATTTTAAAAATAAGATTATATCTTATTTAAAAGTTGTGATATTGTTCACGCTAATTATTAGTCAAACTTAGAAAATTAATTATTTCACGTATCTAAATTTATAATTAGAAATGATAATGGATTGGGTATAATCATTCATTATGTATTTTTTTTAAATCTAAATTTGTTTAGAATTTTTCTACATGTTTGTTCTAATCTCGGTTAAAATAGTGACTTTACTGTACATACTCGTCTCAAATCTGTTGAGTAATACTCGATAAAAATATGAACACTCCAAGTAAAATTAATTAAAATTAGTAAAAATCCTTCTTTCTATGTTATTTGAACAGTCTCGTTGGTTTATGCTAAATTACTCGATAAAAATATAAACAAAGTTAATATTAATTAAAATTTGTAAAAATTCTTCTTTTTAAGTATATTTGATCCGTCTCATTGGTTCATGCTAAATCGATATCTCTAATCTTTGTCAAAATGCGGAAAAAAAATATTTACATCTCCAAAGTAATATTAATTAACATTAGTAAAAATCATTCTTTATATGTTATTTGAACCATCTCGCTGGTTTATGCTAAATTACTCGATAAAAATATAAACAAAGTTAATATTAATTAAAATTAGTAAAAATCCTTCTTTTTAAGTATATTTGAACCGTCTCGTTAATTCATATTAAATCGATATCTCCAATCTTTGCCAAAATGCGGAAAAAAATATGTATACATCTTCAATTTTTTTGTTCTTTTCTTTAGCTACCTATCCCACATTTGATTTAATATATATATATATATAATCTAGAAAACACTAATCGAAGTTTTTAGAAAAACATGAATGAAAAATGAAAAGGATTCCATATAGACATGTTGATTAAATATATTTATTTAGTCTTCATAGAGATTTTCATTTACAAATTTTCTATAGATTATTATATATATGAAAAAGGAATTAAGAATATATAAAATAATGATTTATAAGAATGCATTCCGAAATTGTTATTATTTTAATATGCATAATAGAATAAATTAATTAAATAGAGGGAAAGATAAATATGAGATGTGATTAATAGATAAGCATGTGATATTTTAAGAATATAAATTAAAAATGTATAAAATAAGGATTTATAAGAATGCATTCCGAAATTGTTATTATTTTAATGGATAGTAGAAGAATTTAATTAAATAGAGGGAAAGATAAATGTGAGATTAACCCTTTTAAAAATGACATGTGAGGTTAAAAACTTAAAATAACACATTTAATTTGCCTTGCTTTTGTATTAGGTCATTTCTTTTCTGTAGTCGTAGGATATGTGTGTTAAGTTTGGGGATTTAAGCCCTAAAATAAATAAATAAAAATTCAATGAATTCATAGAGGTTATCAGAAAATTTTGTCTCGCAAATTTATAAAGAGGGTTAAGTACTAAGTATTATTGAAAGAAATATTCACAATCAAAGGCTTGAACGAGAATATTAGACTTCTAAATTGAGAATGTTTTGATCGATATGCGCCAAATTATGAATTGTTATAAAGTAATTTATATTTTAGACTAAATACATCAAAATAACTCAAAATATACTCATTTACACTCAAATAACCTATAATAACCTATTCTAGTGTATAATGAGCATAGTTTGAGTTATTTCAATATAATATTAATGTATAGGTTATTTTAGAATAAATGAACATAGTTTGGATTATTTTGATGTATTTGATCTTTATTTTAGGTTCATAATCGGAAGATGCTAACGAGTGGTTTTTGAAATCGCTGGTAAAATTGCTAGAGAATTTGGGGATTTACATTGAGTTGCCAGAATTGAAAATTAACAACTAAAAACTAATTTTGTAGCCTTTTTTTTTTTTAATGGAAACCAAACTTTCATTACAATGAATCACTCAAAACAATATCAGTTAGCCATGAAGGCCAATTATCATACCATAGAATTAATACTAATTACTAATAATTAGAAAAAATAAATTAGACACTAGACATTGAAATTGCTGAAAAGTGGAATAACTGATCTTCTGTGAAATAAAATACTCCCTCCGTCCCATTTATATAGGCGGATTGAAATTTTCACATGGATTAAGAAAAATTATTGGAAAAATAAATTATATAGTAAATTTCTTAATATGCCCCTATTTATTATTTGACTATGTATGTTTTATGAGTTAATCAAATAATTAAATAGGGATATATTAGTAAATGAGCTAAAAACATTACTTTTTATGGAAACAAGCCTATATATTTGGGACATCCGAAAAAGAAAAACAAGCCTATACAAATGAGACGGAGGGAGTAGTGATTATTTTTTTTGTCCACGTTTGGTATGTCACTCTAAGTTTGATTTTTTTTTTTTTTGTAATAATGGTTTTCTTTGATCCATGGCTCCTCCAAAACACGCAAATCTACACAAAACACATAAAACTATATACCCAAACACGACATCGTCGTATAATAAAGAAAACAAACCAAAAGACGTCTTACAAGTACATATACAAGCACATAATCTTATTAAAACGTGCATAAAATAACAAATGAAAATCATGCAAAATGAGTGTTTATAAACTCCACCAAACTTAAGCCATTGTATATATTGAATAATTAATGTGTAATGCGGTTGTGCGGGTATGCTATGCGATTAACGGTTATTAACCACAATCGCACCGCTGACGAATTCTCCACTGCTCGTCGAACCACACCGTTCCATTGTTGTTTCCGGTTAACAATAATTACGGTTAACTGCCGGTTATGATTCTTTACTAATTAACTGGTCCCGTATAAGCAGGCTTAATTATTTTGATTGATTACGAGGATTATGATTTATTCAGATTTATTTTTTTTCTATTGTCGTTTCGCCATTTTCGATTGAAATTTAGTCAGATTTTTTAAAGAGAAATTTAGTCTAGATTTATTACTCTGCCGTTTTTCATCATATTTTTGGGGCTATGCGTGTTTTTTAGAAATCACCCAATTATAATTATTGGGGCTATAAGGATTTTTATTAATTAAAGGAATTATAGTAAGTAAAATGGGGACTAGAAACAGATTACATTTTGTGGACTAGAGAGCCCTTTTGGGCCTAATGTGAAAGAAACATCATATCAATTATCATATAATACACTAAAGTAAAATGTTGAATATTCCCTTTCAATAAAACAGATGTATTTAAAACAACAAAAAAAAAAGTTAAATATATATTAAATGTTGTACTATGTGACAGTATATTAAAATGATTTGTATTTTCCCTAAACACGTGGAGATTTATGAAAGTTATCACAAATTTAATATAAAATATTAATAAGTAAAACTTTACATTTAACATGATGGCCCATTAGCTCAGTTGGTTAGAGCGTCGTGCTAATAACGCGAAGGTCGCAGGTTCGAAACCTGCATGGGCCACTTAATTTCTCTCTTTGTTTTCGTTAGATGAAATTTGTTCTTTTCATTTGCAAATGATATGTTTTGACTGTTAATTCTTCTGTTTTCTGTATTCTTTTAATGACAACATTTTTGCCACTTTTTCTCATAAGCTCTTCGTTGTTGCTCATGAGCTCGATTTGACTCGTTAGCTCACGAGCAAGCTTGTTAAGTGTTTTTAATTTAAAGTTTGTTATGGACTATGGTGCAGAATATCTGCGAAGAAGAGCGTTGTGCCTTATGTTCTGCAAAGGAGATGGTTGGCTGTGGCTGGTGGGATCGTTGTAATGAGCTGATATTACCTTTCCACATTTTGGTATGTATAGCATTGCTAATTATTGCCAACATATCATAACCAACAAATCCTTCATATGTGTAGAAGATAATGACGTGGGACCAGATGATCTGATTCTAAAATGATTAACTTCCTCTATATTAAGGACTGAAGTTTACATTTCAATTAATCAATCTCGAGTCCTCATCAGAGAAGATTCGATGCAATCGATCGGTACAGATGGTGGCACCATCACAATTTGAACAAAATTGTCCTTCGAAAAAAAAAATTGTTAAATTTGAGCAACTCCGCTATAATAATGAACTATAATGAAAGGTAATCCAAAAAATCTATGACGGTTTTATAAAATCGATTTACAGACACAAAGTACGATATTGTCAAATCGTGTGGAGACCACCCCTATGGGCTGCATCTGATTTTAGAAGAAAATGGTTTGATATTAATTGGTAGAAATTGCAATATTAATGTTGATGCTATGTCTTCTTAATTAGTAATTTATATTAATTAATTAAAAATAAAAAGTCACAGTCAAAGTTAAATTCAAAGTCAAAGCGTCAAAATTATAGGATAGCAGATGGCTTTCGCTATCAAAATATTTAGGATTTGAAATTTCAAGTATATTTCTAACTTTGAAATTTTCAATTAACTGATATAATTTACCAAGTCACCAATTACATCTACAAAAATACATCTGCATATATTTTTTATAACGTCTTTTTAAAAAGTGTATGGTAAAATTTAAGTTTCTGCACAAAATTATTGTCATTAGAATTACGTTTATAGACATTTACAAATTTATCTAAAATCTAAACCATAAAAAAAAATGTAATAAATTTAAGAGATATACGACTTCGTGTTACTTTTAGAACAATAAATTGATAATAATATTGTACCAAATAAATACAAAATATTTCCAATTTTATCCGGAGACTATTTTTCAGTGTCGAAAACACGCTTCCTATAAATTCAATTGCTAGCTTCTAATGTCTGAACCATCTCCTTGAACATTTTAATTTGCATAAATGAGGCATTTGGTTGCCAATTGTGTTTTTTGACATGGAATGGTGGTTTCGGAATTAAATTGAATATATTTTATATTTATTGGGTATGAAATTGTCATCAAACCCTATAATGGCCCTAATATTAAACATAATATTCGTATTTACAAATCCACTTTGTGTATAGGTATCGACAACAAAATTTATGGTAGAAATGTATAATTCTAATTTCAATCAAGATTTGCATATAAATCTTTTTAACCGAAAACAAAGTAATTGTCAATGATAATTACTAACTAAGAGTACAATTTAATGTTAATTTTTTTAAGTCATCATAATTAAGAGAATATTTATATATATAATCTCTGCGGTGTTAATTCAGGAAACTGTTACTGAATTTGTCGATAAAATTCAGTTTGATTTCCTTTCCTTGGTAAATAGGGTTGTAATCTTTCCAACAAGCATATTCATTATTCACCAACTCTAAAACCTAATTATTAATTAATCTCGAGAATTAATTAATTATTGTCACTAATAGTAAATCCACTTGAAAATAAACAGGAGATAAATTAATCACTAAAGTACTATAGCCCCTTTGTTTATACTAGAATTCAAGGCCGGTTTCACCAAATTCCTATTCAGCAAGATGTTCCAACCATATCTGATAAAAATTCGTTATGAACCAAACCATTGATCAACACTTCTTGCTGAGTTCAAATCTGCATTCGATAAGCCTACCTAACGAAATTATCTCGGTAAATATGGACTATTTGGAGAAATTATAGACAATGTAGTAAAAATATAAAGCTCAAAGGTTCATAAATGGACCAAGTAAATGTAACATAACAATAAGAAAGAGAGGTGCTCCAAAATGAGGCTAACTAAAGAGCTGCCAATCTTCCCTGGTTCCAGATGTTGCAAGGTTCTTGTACCAACTGAAATTCTGCAATTGAACACGAAAAAAAGAGTTGCAGTCAGTCCCCTTTCATCATAAACATATCATTCGATCATCGTTTTATAGAAGGAGCATGCAACTCGTAACAAATTATCAAATGGAAAGTACAAAGCACAGTAGACACTCGTAACTTTCCTGCAGGTTTTTGGCTCACAGTTTTCAGTTTAAAAGTACCATGCTCCTAGCTGACTTGCTTGCCACTACTTTAGCCTAAAACAAAAAAGCTGGTCAGAATGTACAAATATCCATGAATGAACGACACGCCTCCGACAGTGACTAAACTCATATTTTATGAGAATATCAACCACAAGATCACAGAAATTTAAACATACAGCAACAAGTACACTAGAAACCCAAATACAAAAGTCAAAATCGAAGAGGACACAACGCACGGCAGGATAACCTTCAAGTCGAGCACAACAGATGCTCTAAATACAAAATCTTTCATAAATACCGTCTCAAAAGGCAGAATTTCTGAGGCCATCTCAAGAAATGACAGATCACTAACAACTTTCAGAATCAATTTCACTCAACATCAGTCTTGGTCCTTGAGCTTCTTTTTCCTTGTTACTTCTACAATCTATAGCAACCTGCAGACAATCTTATTCATACTTAAACTGCAGGGGGGTGGGAGATATTTGCTTTGATTTTGTTTTGGGGCAAAATAATTGCCTTACCTCGATGTTATGTCTCGAGAACGGCATAAGGAAACCTACTTAAAGTACACACTACTCAAGGAAACCTACTTACTGATATATGACAAGTTCTTTATTTTTTATCTTGTGAGAAGATTATTGCAACAACCTACTTATGGAGATGACACTTGTTTACAGTGTTCTCCAAGATATGGGATTGAAATGTCAACAAGTGCCATCTCCATTAGTAATGTTGATCGTCTTATGCATTTAGCTTTAATGTCGCTTTCCGCAGAACTCTCAGAATAACTTTCAAAACCGAATTAGGCAAAGCAGTATCAGTTCTCCAAGAAAATTGTCAAACACGTTTAGTCACGACTACCATCTTATGCATTTAACTTTAATGTCGTTTTCTGCATAACTCTTTGATTAACTTTCAAAGGTGAATCAAGCAAGGCAGTATGAATGCATTAGAAAAAAATCAACTTCTAAATGTACAGAACATTAAACTATGTCAATAAAAAATCAGAAGTAAAAGACCAAAGTTGAACCTCAAAAAACGAAATTTTGTTCACAAAATAACCTAGACCAACGTTCAAATTTCACCAGATCTACGTAACAAATCGAACAACAAAAATAGAAACAATGTCATACATATATTTTTTTGAGAATAGAAAAATGGCATAATTCAAAATTACCCTTAACCGTCAAGGTTCCCTGACTGCCAAAACCAATCATAAATAATACCATTAGAAACTAACAAAGATTTGGTTACTTTCACAATAACTAGTTAAATGTAGATATTCAAAAAAATTCACCTCTTTATCTTAGGGAGAGGAAAAATACTAATTAAACACACTGACGCTTAGTTATTAACTCAACATGAACAAAGTCATCAATTTTCAGATCGAATCTTCGATTCAGATATATTACTGTGTTCAGAGCGCATAAAAGTTCAAAACACAAAAGCGGTAATTATAACTGCCAAATCACGAACTAACATGCTTATTAAATCAATTGTATCATCAGAAAGAACTTTAACACATTTCAAAATTGCCAAAAAGAAAACTAAAATTAAAACCCTCACAATTAAGCTGCGCCGACGATAATATTGTTGATGGGAATGAAAATCAATTTGACGAAAAAACCGACGAAACCCATCACGACGAAGCCGATCGCCGTTCGAGTTGCGACCTTGGTGAATTCTACAAGAACATAAACAAAATCAGCCTTAAAAAATAGGAAATGGAAGGAAACAAGCACCAATCGGTTGTAGTCTGCGCTTGGAGGAGTTGTACCTTTGCGATCAGGCTTGTGGCAACGCTTGACGAGGCGGATGCTGTCCTTTGAAAAATCTCTCAGCGGATCGAAAACTGAATCCAAAGCATCCATTGCTGGATAATGCTTGGATTTGAGATTGATCTACATCGAAACAAAGATACGAGCCCGAATGAAACTAGAAAAACCAAATCCGACTGCGATATTCAAGTAGAATCGAATAAAATCAAACACACTGATTCATGTTCATAACCATACTCTGAGAGAGAGAGAGAAAGAGAAACTTACAGAAGTTGGCCGTGGAAGACAGGGAGTCGATTCGGCAACGGGGGAGTGTTTAGAATGATGGATTCAAGGATGATTGGCAAGTGAAAATCTGGTTATTTCTGACTGACCCTTAAATGATCAGTAATTGATACTGCCTCCGTCCCATCCATGATAAATGGCTACTTTCTTTTGGGCACGGGTATTTAGGAAAAGAGTGTTCAAAGGGTAAAAAATAAAAAGTGGTGAAGTCCACATCTTTTGTATGAGAGAGGGTGTTTCATATTAGGAAAGTTGCCACTTATGATGGAACAGCCCAATAAAAAAATGTGGCCATTTATGACGGGACGGAGGGAGTATTATCATTTTGAATTTATTAGAAAAATTTTTTTGAAAGGAATTTATTAGAAATTTAAAATACAAGTGATTGGTGGGATTATGTACTAAAAAAAAATACATATTGTTATGTATGAACGTATTAAAATGGAATTATTACTACACTTTTGATGATTGAAGGTGTGATGGAGTTGACTTTTTTATGAGTTTTGATGATTAATGACCAAGGAGCAAAAATAAAATATAAAAAATAAAGGTTTTATCACATATCAAATATTGTATTATACCCCCCATCACATTGAACTTATTGTGTTACTGTTCGGTACGGATACTAAGAAGAAGGATAAAAGTAGGTAAATCCAATCATTTTTAATGAGTTAATTATTTTCTTATTTAAAACAAGATAAGTTAAAATATGACAGTTTAAAAAACAAAAAACAAAAAAAGATAAGTTCAATGCGATGGAGTGACTAATTTTTTTTTATCCATTTTCTAATGTCTAACATAACTCATTGCAAAAAATTGGAATGTATCGAAATAACTACCGATCAGAAAATAGAATGATTATCTAAACTTTTTGAAGTCGTATAGAAATTGTAAAATAGATCAAACGTAGTGATTTATTTAGCAATTAACCAAGAATAAATTAATTGCTCTCCCAATTTTATTTTGAAATTTAAAGTTTTTTCCCCATAGATAGTTGAAAAATAGTACTGCAGAACTTTTATTCTTTCACGTTTTCTCTTGAAACCAAAATAAAGGGATTGCATTTGTTTACTGATTTGTTTTTTGCACTCAAAACTAAATTAAACTTCCATAAGAGTTATTTCTAGCTACTGGAGATCTTTCGAGCACTAATTATATTTTCTGCATCATCCAAAAGGAAAAAGAAAACAAAGATCCAGTTGTTTATTTACTTGTTGGTAAATTTTATTACCATCTATCTTATGTGGATCAATAATTTAAATGCTCTTTAATTTCTAATAAGTCGCTTTGAAATTCATTTCACTTTTTAAAATACTAGCAACAAAGACAGCATCACATAAACAAACACAGTATTGAAATAAATGAGAAATTCATAAACATTAAGTCCAATACAAATTACATTGATATGAATACCATAAATTCTTGCCTACTTTCTCATTAGGCAAAAAAAATATATATGATGATTTTAGAATCATGAAAAATTGTCCTTCTAGTGTCCATTTTTAGGGTTGGATTTGTTGTGAATTGCCTTTGGTAGCGTGTTGAGCTAAAATAAGGCACACATAATTTCCCTTTACTCATTATTATGACCTATGAAGAACGTAGTAAAAATTGATGGTTGGCTTGATCATCATGTCAATATAGTAATTTTAATTTAAATGTGAGAGAAAATTGACTAGGCATTTTGAAGGAAAATAAAAATTAAAAAAAAATCTCCGTAGGAAGAGAAGAATGTCCAAATCCAAATACAGTATATTACTCCCTCCGTCCCAATAGAAAGGTCCTCGTTGTTTTTGGCACGGTTATTAAGAAATAAGGATAAAACGATAAAAAATGGTTGGTCTCAACCCTTATGAAGAGTTAATTATTTTCATTTTTGAAATGAGACATTGTTATTGAGACAAACGAAAAAGTAAAGACGATCTTGCTATTAGGACAAAGGGAGTAATTTATGGAAGCAAGTAAAAAATTTAGAAACAATTTAAAATGAAGAATTTGATCAAAGGAATTGCTATGCTACGCCTACGTAAACGTAATATTCTGTGTAATATCATTTGTACTGATGCGCGCGCGCGCGCGCACACACTAATTTTTGGTGTGTGAGAGTGAGAGGTGTTGAATGCCTCCATATTTCCAGGTCTCACAATGAGTAAAGGGAAAATATGTGTGCCTTATTTTACTCCTATTTCCGCTCTCATCACAAAATCAAAATTCTTCTCTTTATTTCTCTGACTCCAGAATCACAATTCTCTCAGAATCTTGAAATTTTTTGGAACATCATCACCAAATTACTGGTACGTACGTCGTTTTGTGCACTCGCTTTTCTTTAATTCATTTTTTTTTTACGGCTTGATTTTTTTTTTATTTTTTTGATAGATTCAGTTATATCGGAATTTTTATCCTAAATAAGTTTGTAGCGTGAATGCAACGTTGACAATTTCGAAAACATAGTCTTTATTTTAATGCTGCTGAGCTCTAATAATGATTATTATTGTTGTGCTGTGCATTGCATTGCTCGATTGATGTAGAAACTAGAAAGAGGTTTTGGTTGAATCTCGAGCAAGGATCCTGACTTGTTTAATTTTTTTTTTCTGCTCTGTTTCGGTTTAGTAGATTTTTATTAACTTGTTAATTATCTCGAAAAAAGTAATATCTCATTAGGAATGATGAAGTTTTTAGCGTGATTTGCATCATGATTCATGACACATGAGGCTCTCAACTGTTTGTTGCTCATTTTGGTTTTATGGATGAAATAATTTTTCAGTTTAATGGTCTCAAATAAGAATCATTCTAGCAAAAATGCAACACTACCTGCTACTATTATATAATGCTGCTGTTTATAGTGCTTTTGCTCCCAATTGTTTGTTTTCTAATTTTTTTTATCAATTAAGCAAACTTTAAGAGTCAAACCAGTAGGCAGTTACGTTCGTGTTCGTGATCATTGATCACGACGTTTGTGCTTGTTTTTCATTATTTGTAACCAGAAATTAAGTTTGGTGGTACGGTTAAATGTACAGATGACAAAGTGTTGCTGGATAATTTACTTTGTGGTGTTCTCTTCCCTTGTTGGAGTATATGAAGCCAGTCCTGGTGATTCTGACCAATTATATAAGTAAACCTAATTTATCATTTCTTCGAGCCGATACATCGTTTCTTCGTTTCCGGCCTTAGTTTCTTCTATGGACTTTCTTCAGGGCTTGTTTTTTACAATGTGAAAAGACTGGTTGTGTTGGGAAGACATGCTTCTGGTGCTGCAACTCCTGGGCTTCAGAATCGGATGGCTCTCCCCTTGATCAAGGCTCTCGGTACAAGATAATTAAGCGCCATCTTAACTTTTGGTGGAACCGGTGGGATTGCCAGAGCAACTGCCGCTACCATTGTATGCTTTATAGAGAAAATGAAAGAGCAGAACTTGGCCTAGAGCCTGTTAAATATCATGGAAAATGGCCTTCTCTCAGGCCGCGTCAATATGGATTCCAGGTCTGTGACCTGCCTTCAACCTTAAGGGTGTGTTAGTTTTTTTTGTAAATTTATCCCTCCATTTAGAGGGATAAATTTACCTAAAAGCAAACGCACCCTAAGAGTTGAGCAGAGTACTGTACTTGTATCTATCATTCTTTTGGCTGCATTTACCTGATAAGATGCCCCGGATTTACACAGGATCCATTCTCTGTAGCCTTTTCAGCTCTGAACCTCGTGATGCATTTTCACGGTTGGCGTTCTTTTTCCAACCTCCTCTACTATAGCTTGCCTTTGAAACCGGATAAGACGCCATTTTATGATTACGCTGGCCTCTTTAACGTCTATGGCCTCCTGGCTATGAACGCGTGGTTTTGGAGCGCGGTCTTCCACTTCCGGTATACTACATTTTCATCTCATCAATATTTCATTTCATTTAATTATCTTGTAATGCAAACTAATTTTGTTTCTATTTTGGCCTAAGCTAGAATTGATCATTGAATGCATGCAGAGACGTGGTGTTGACAGAAAAGCTAGAGTATTCATCGGCTGTTGCATTACTTGGATTCTCTATCATGTTGGGAATCATAAGAAGCTTCGGGTTAAGAAGTGATGCTGCAAGAGTTATGGTTGCTGCTCCAACGCTTGCATTTGCCACCACACACATTTTGTTTCTGTGCAACTTTAAGATGAACTACGGTATGCGTAGTATGTATCATCATTACATCTATATCGATCCCTCATCTCATAAGCTCTCTCTGAACTTGTTTGACAGAATGGAATACGAAAGTGTGCATTGGCATGAGCATTGGCCAGATTGTGACATGGTCGATCTGGGGTTGGCTGACTCAGCATCCGTCGGGATGGAAGCTGTGGATGGTGGTTGTGGGAGGCGCGGTTGGTGTGGCGGGGAAGATGATGGATTTCTTCCCTACTCCTTATCAAGGATTAGTGAATGGTGAAGCTATTTGGCATGCTTCGAATATCCCTCTCACGTACGTGTGGTGGAACATCATCAAGGACGACGCTGAGTTCAGAACGGCCGACCTCTTGAAGAAGGTACGGTAACGTCTAACCTCGACCTCGACCTCGACCTCAACCTCAACCTCATTTCTCAAGGATATTGGAGTTGCATTTTTTTTTTTTTTTGTAGATAACCTCTCTGCATCCTCTTTTTCTGTATTTGCCTCTTTTTAGTGTAATAGTGTATTAGTTCCCTCAAACTCAATCACCTCGGTTTATGATGGAAAATTTTCGTAATCTTTCTTGCTATTGGTTTTGCTTTTGCATATTGAGTTAGGCTATATTGTATATTGGTTGCGTAATTTAGGAAATATTTTGTGAATTTATCTTTCCGAAATACTCCATTATATTTTGTTTCGTATCTACGATGTCCAACTTTCAACTACTTGGGATTCTCTATCTCGACTTTCGGTGTCTTCTGCCTCGTTCGTGTCTTGTTATTAGTTATTTTTTTAATTTTTCTTTTTAAAGATTCAATTCTATTGTATTGTGTATTAATTTAAATTTTACGAGCCGAAAATTGTAGTGCGAAGGGAGTGACACGGGTTTTAAGAATGTGTTTGGTAAAAATATTTTGAGTGGAAAAAGGGTGTCGCAACTTTCGTGTGTTAGTGTGTAATTGTGGCCCTCGATAATTTTTTTTTTGTAAATATTGAGTGTAATAAGGTTTAAAATCTAAATTTGTGAGTGGGATAATGTCCAAAAAAAAAAACACAATTTTCCGGGACGATCAGATATAGAAATAAGATCACAATGAAGTATTATTTTTAGTTAATAGTAATTGATAGTTAGGAATGCTTATTCCACATAGAGTGAATAATTTGAAAAATATATTATATTGTCCCACGCTAAAAAAAATAGAGTTAATGTGAGAAAATAACCATTTTTAAAAGAGAAAAATAAATTCTAACCATTAATCTTTAAAAGATAAATAATAATTTGGATTACCAAAATGCCCTTCATACACGATGCATACACGACATGCATGAATACATGATCCATACATTACATACATGAATGCATACATGACATACATAATTACATACATGAATACATGAGTCCATACATGAAACTTAAATTCATACATGTATGTGTATGTGCGTGTTTTTGTGTGTGTGTCTGTGTGAGCAGTGTGTGTGAGTTTGCTGTGTGCGCGGGCGTGTGTGCGTGTTTTTCGGTGTGTGCGCGTGTGTGTGTGTGTGTGTGTGCAGTGTGTGCGTGTGTGTTAGAGAGAGAGAGAGAATTATTTTGTATGTGGTATATGCTAGTCATGTATGATTATCATGTATACTTAATCATGTATGATGATAAAGTAAGGGTAAGATACTAATTTTGTAGAAATTTAGGTTAGAAATTTTGTAGAAATTTAGGTAAGATAGTAATTTTGTAGAAATTTTGTTAGAGTTTATTTTTGCTTTATTGGAATGATTATTTTAACTTTTGGCTCAAAAAAATACTTCCTCTGTCCCCGAAAATTATGATCTTATTATTATATCAGGTCATTCCTGAAAATTATGTTCTTTCCTCTTTTAGATATTACTCCACCCACAAAATTATATTAAAACCTTATATTCACATTCAATATTTACAAAAAAAACCTATCTATGGGCCCACAATTACACACTAACACACAAAAGTTGTGGGATCATTTCTTTACCCAAAATACATTTACCAAACATATTCTTAAAACTCGTGTCACTCCCTTCGCACAACAATTTTCGGGGATGGAGGGAGTATTATTTTGACATCTAACATTTAGACATCTATTACTAATGGTAATATATTTTCGAGGGGTTGGTCTCTGGTGAGACCGGTCTCTAATAAGAGACCGGATCTCACCCGGATCTGACTGCTGTATTATATAAAAAAAAAAACGCTTTCATTCATTATCTTCTCCACATCAAATCTCTGCAAAATTTCTACCTCCACCGTCACGGCGACATTGGCAGGACACAGGGCTACCACTACCTGCGATTCGACGAAGCAGAGTTCATTCCTTTTCTTCTCCTCATCCAACCTCTGCAAAATTTCTACCTCCACCGATTCCGGCAGCATCACGGCGACACCGGTAGGACGCAGGGCTACCACTACCTGCGATTCAACGAAGCAGAGGCTAAGATAATAATAGTAAGTTTTTTTTTATCTTAAATTCGTATTATTTTACTTGTAAATACAAATATTTTGACATATTTTCTTGTTAAGAAATCTGTCTGTGTATGTGTGTTTTGTTACAACTTTGTTCAGAAAATACAATTGGGGGTGTTGAATTATTGCTCGTAAAAATTGCATTTTCAGATTTTGGTGCTACTCTTAATTTTTTGATAAATTGTTGTTCAATAGTAATTGTAAATTATATCTTATCCTATGCAAATTGTTGCTTGGAAGATTATTCTGATTAGTTTTAAGGATTTTGAGTGCCAAGAATATTGAAGTTCATCTAGCACTGTAATTGTTACCTTTCTTCACTGTAAATATTATTTTTGTGCAATACAATTAATACTTTAACACCATAGATGACCTTTAGTATAATAATGATGTATTATTGTTACCTTTCTTCACTATAAATGTTACATTTCTTCACTGAAAATGCTACACCTTCTGAAAATTGAAAAATGTTACATTTTTTTTATTTTTCTTATTGTAGCTGTACACAAATGGAAAATGATAATGTTGATGAATTAAATGATGATTCATACACTATCGAAAATGGTTCACAAGCTGAGAATGATGATTCAAGGGCTGAGAATGATGATTCACGTGCTGATAATGAGGATACACATCTTGAGAATGATGAACAAATTATAACAGGAAATGAAGGTAATATTCTACAAGCAACTAATTGCATTCATCACAATGATATTTGTTCATTAATTTATGTGCTTAATTAAATATTTGTTAATGATTGATGGTGTCATTTGACTAGAGGTAATATAATAAACTCTTGCTTTTATTGGCTAGATTTCGTGTGAATTCTGAAAATTATTATTTAATTATAGTTTTCAATTGTTTGAAAGGCATTTTTTGCTTCAATGATTTTTCAGTATAAAGCCATAACAATTTATGTGTAAAATTTGTTGAATTAATACAAGGATTTATATTCAAGTTAATATTTGTAGGTGATGTTACTTGTATTTCTGGTTCTCTGGTTGGTATAAAAAGAGAAAAGTTTGAAGATATCTATGATCTATACTCGAGCCACGCTCTTGAAGTCGGGTTTAGTGTTAGAAAAGCAACTACGAGATATAATACTGCTGGGATGTTGATTTCTAAAATTTTAGTGTGTGCATGTCAAGGACTTAGAAAGGATAGTACCTCTAGTTCTTCAAGCAATGGAGATGAATTGAAGAAGAGAAAAAGATACATCACAAGGACAGATTGTAAGGCTTTGTTGAGGGTTAAATTCAATGCTGATGATGGTCTCTATGAAGTGAAAGAACATATTATAGAGCACAATCATACACTTTCAAGACCAGAATTAAGCCATATGCATCGTTCTCATAGATCAATTAGCATTGACAAAGCTATTATTATTGAAGATATGATATCGTCTGGAATGAAAGCCACTGATTCGTATAGATTCATGGCACAACAAGCAGGGGGTGCAGATATCCTTGGTCATACAAAGAAAGACCATCTAAATTTTGTGAACAGGATGAAAATTCTTGCAATAGAAGGAGGTGATGCACAGACAGTTATTGATATTTTACAGCAACAAGGTGCTGAAGATCAGGACTTCTTTTTTAGGGTCAAATTAGATGATGATGGCAGATTATGCCATGTTTTTTGGAGAGACTCAATGATGAAAGATGATTATATGATATTTGGAGATGTTGTTGTCTTTGACACGACATATAGAACAAACAAGTATAACTTGATTTGTGCACCATTTGTTGGAGTGAATAATCATAAGAAGAATGTTATGTTTGGTTGTGCATTCATATCAAATGAGAAGATTGACACATTTGTATGGTTGTTTGAGGTTTTCAAAAAAAGCATGGAGGGTCGAACTCCTTTGTCATTGTTTACAGATCAAGATTTTGCAATTTCAAATGCAATTGGAAAGGTGTTTCCGGAGACCAGACACAGGTTATGCATTTGGCATCTATACCAAAATGCACAGTCTCATTTGGGGAAACTGAAAAATGATAAGAGCTTTGTTGATGCATTTCAAAGATGCATAACAGATTGTATAAATGGAGATGAATTTGAAGATTGTTGGAGAAGAATGATTACAAAATATAAACTAGAAAACAATTCATGGATTGAAAGGTTGTATGAGTTAAGGGAAAAGTGGTCCACAGCATACAACAAAGAATTCTTTTCTGCAGGGATTCTATCATCACAAAGAAGCGAAAGCACTAATCATGCAATAGGGTTCAAAGCAAAAAAAACAACAAACTTGACTGAATTTTATGGAATCTTCAAGCAAACAGTGGAACGTTGGAGGAGCAATGAATTAAACGATGAATTCCAATGTTCAAGAGCAATACCTAGCTTGTTATTACCCATGGCTGGACTTATCAAACAAGCTTCTGAGGTATATACACTGACAGTTTTTAAAGATTTTGAGAAGCAATTCTTGAAATCACTTTCTGTCATGTTTTCCCTATTATGTGATGAATATGATGTCATGTTATATCAAGTCAATGATGGTGAGCATAACTGCCAAGTAACTTTTTATGCGATGGACCCTTTGGTAACTTGCACGTGCAAGATGTTTGAGGAATGTGGAATATTGTGTAGTCATTGTTTGAGGATATTACTGACTCATTCAATAGACCGAATACCAGAGTGCTACATACAGAAAAGATGGACAAAACTTGCAAAACAAGCTTTGTGGGATAAAACTTTTCAACAGCAAAGTAAAAGTTGTCCACCTTGGAGGCATCAAATGGTGAGAAAATGGTTCAATCTTATTCTAAAAGCCCAAGAAAATGATGAGGAACGAAGATTTGTTGAAGATGGATTGAATAGTATAACATTAGGTCTTGAAGAATTGAGGACTACAAGGATAATAATAAATGAAAGTGATGACATTGGGGGATCCTCTGGCTCGTCTATCAGCGTGAAGGATCCTAAAAATTCAATCACAAAGGGACGGAAGCAAAGAATGAAAGGGCATTTTGAGAAACGCAAGAAGAATAAGAAGAAGACTTATATTGAATCAAATTCAATTCAATCGAAGGAGTTTGGCTCCAAAACTCCGAATCCAAAATTATTTTAGTTTGACAACAGGTTGTTTGATGGGTAGAGTTTTCAACTTTAATTATAATTCATATCCTGATCTTCTATTTATTTGTTGCTCTATGATGTTGAAAATATTTATTTATAGTCTTGTAACTGGGATTAAGAAATTAAATACAGACTTCCATTTCTTAGTTGTGTTGTTTCAACTGTATAAAAATGTTCTAAATGAGTGAAGGCTGATTGATGTTACATGTTGCAGTGCTTCAGTTGCTATAGGAGTTAGCTCTCTTCTTTGGGTGGAGGATCTGGATGAAACCTGTATAGATTGAGAAATTGTTGCAGTTGATGATTTTGATCACATTCCTTTGTACAAACACGGAAGACAGTCAATCAGTCATTAGATTTTTATTATCTGAATTGTTTGTTTCTGGAAGAATTGCTTATCATAAATTTCAGTTCAAATTACTTACTATTTTTCAATTAATTTTTTAAGTAAAAATTCTAGTAATGAATAGTAATAATTATCATATACGGAAGTAACAATTGGAAAGGAACAATTAACAATAACGAAAGTAACAATTCACGTGAAGAAATGTAACAATTCCAGTGAGAAAAAGTAATAATTGCAAATTATTATTTTTTCTCACGGCGATTATTACTCGACAGTTGTTAGTTTTAATTCTTTGATTAACAATTATCAACAACGAAAGTAACATTTCACGTGACAAAAGGTAACAATTCATGTGAGGAAAAGTAATAATTGCAAATTATTACTTTTTTCTCACGACGATTATTACTCGACAATTGAAAAGTAACAATTATCATGAACGAAGTAATAATTCACGTGAAGAAAGGTAACAATATATTCACGTGATAAAAAGTAATAATTATAAATTATTACTTTTTCTCACGACGATTATTTCTTTTATCCACAACAATTGTTACTTTTAATTCTTTGATAGATTTTGCCCATCTTTATACGCTTTCTAGTCTTGCAACTTACAAAAAATAATTTAAATTTTATTATTATTCAGTAATTAGTAATCATGGCAACAAAGAAGGGTTGGTTTTGAGCTCAGAGAAAAATATTATTTTACAGCAACTAAAAACATTACTTTTTATCGTGATAATTGTTAGTTTTAAAAAATAGGGAGGAATTATTTTAGGAACAAAAATGGGAGCAATTTATGGGGGGCATTCGATGAGGCCGATTTGGGTGTAACCGATCGGTTATAAGTAATAATTCTAGTAATAAAAAGTAATAATTATCATATACAAAAGTAACAATTATCAACAACAAAAGTAACAATTCACGTGAAGAAATGTAACAATTCACGTGAGGAAAAATAATAATTGCAAATTATTACTTTCTCTCACGACGATTATTACTTTTATCTACGACTAATTCTTTGATGAATTTTGTCCATCTTTATACGCTTTCTAGTATTGCAACTTATAAAAAATAATTTAAATTTTATTATTATTCAGTAATTGATAATCATGGCAACAAAGAATGGTAACAATTAACGTGAAGAAAGGTAACAATTCACGTGAATAAAAGTAATAATTGTAAATTATTACTTTTTCTCACGACAATTATTACTTTTATCCACGACAATTGTTATTTTTAATTCTTTGATGGATTTTTCCCATCTTTCTATGCTTTCTAGTCACGCAACTTACAAAAAATAATTTAAATTTAATTATTATTCAGTAATTAGTAATCATGGCAACAAAGAATGGTTCGTTTTGAGCTCAGAGGAAAATATTATTTTACAGCAACTAAAACATTACTTTTTATCGTGATAATTGTTAGTTTTAAAAAATAGGGAGGAATTATTTTAGGAACAAAAATGGGAGCAATTTATGGGGGGCATTCGATGAGGCCGATTTGGGTGTAACCGATCGGTTATAAGTAATAATTCTAGTAATAAAAAGTAATAATTATCATATACAAAAGTAACAATTATCAACAACAAAAGTAACAATTCACGTGAAGAAATGTAACAATTCACGTGAGGAAAAATAATAATTGCAAATTATTACTTTCTCTCACGACGATTATTACTTTTATCCACGACAATTGTTACTTTTAATTCTTTGATGAATTTTGTCCATCTTTATACGCTTTCTAGTCTCACAACATACAAAAAATAATTTAAATTCTATTATTATTTAGTAATTAGTAGTTATGGCAACAAAGAAGGGTCGGTTTTGAGCTCAGAGGAAATGTTATTTTAGAGCAACTCAAATATTACTTTTTATCGAAATAATTGTTAGTTTTATAAATTGGTAGGAACTATTTTAGGAACAAAAATGGGAACAATTTATGGGGGCATTCGATGAGGCCCATTTGGGTGCGCAACCGATTGGTTATCAGTAAAAATTCTAGTAATGATAAGTAATAATTATCATATACGAAAGTAACAATTGAAAAGTAACAATTATCAACAACGAAAGTAACAATTCACGTGAAGAAAGGTAACAATTCACGTGAAGAAAAGTAATAATTGTAAATTATTACTTTTTCTCACGACAATTATTACTTTTATCTACGACAATTGTTACTTTTAATTCTTTGATGGATTTTCCCATCTTTATACGCTTTCTAGTCTCGCAACTTACAAAAAATAATTTAAAATTAATTGTTATTCAGTAATTAATAATCATGGCAACAAAAATGGGTCGGTTTTGAGCTCAGAGGAAAATGTTATTTTACAGTAACTAAAATATTACTTTTTATCGTGATAATTGTTAATATAAAAATTGGGAGGAATTATTTTAGGAACAAAAATGGGAGCAATTTATGGGGGGCATTCGATGAGGCCCATTTGGGTGCGCAACCGATCGGATTAATGAAAAGTAATAATTATCATATACGAAAGTAACAATTATCAACAATAAAAGTAACAATTCACGTGAAGAAATGTAACAATTCACGTGAGAAAAAATAATAATTGAAAATTATTACTTTTTCTCACGACGATTTACTTTTATCCACTACAATTGTTACTTTTAATTCTTTGATGGATCTTTATACGCTTTCTAGTCTCGTAACTTACAAAAAATAATTTAAATTTAACTATTATTCAGTAATTAATAATCATGGCAACAAAGATGGGTCATTTTTGAACTCAGAGGAAAATGTTATTTTACAGTAACTAAAATATTACTTTTTGTCGTGATAATTGTTAGTTTTAAAAATTGGTATGAATTATTTTAGGAAAAAAAATGGGAGCAATTTATGGGAGGCATTCGATGAGGCCCATTTGGGTGCGCAACCGATCGGTTATAAGTAAAAATTTTAGTAATGAAAAGTAATAATTATCATATACAAAAGTAACAATTATCAACAACAAAAGTAACAATTCACGTGAAGAAATGTAACAATTCACGTGAGGAAAAGTAATAATTACAAATTATTACTTTTTCTCACGACGATTATTACTTTTATCCATGACAATTCACGTGAGGAAAAGTAATAATTGCAAATTATTACTTTTTCTCACGACGATTATTACATTTATCCACGACAATTGTTACTTTTAATTCTTTGATGAATTTTGTCCATCTTTATACGCTTTGTAGTCTCGCAACTTACAAAAAATGGGAGAAATTTTTGGGGGGGATTCGACTGGTTATAAGAAACTAGTCAACAACTTGGACTAGAGGCACACTTGGGTGCAACTAATCGGTTATAAGTAATTTAAAGTAACAATTTTTGAAGTAAGAGAGCCTGAAATAAATCAGCTTAAAGATATCGAAATGAGTTGCATTGGTTCTTCATATAGCATTGAAGCATAAGATAGCAATTACTACAGTATAAGTAATAAATCTCTAATTTAAAATAAGAGTATTATCGATTACACAACTACATAATAGGCAATATGTAGAAAGTGAGAATTGTACATCAACTACACAAATAGCAGTATTTCAATTCAAAATACGATTAGTATTCGACAAAAAACTTCACAATGTTAGAAATGTTGTTCTTCTGCACATATGGACGAGACAATCTGGGAACTATGATCCTTAGGCAACGTTGGCCCAAAATCTGGAAAGGATATCTAACAATGAAAAAAAAAATTAAGACCTTTACTGCCATAAAAAAACATACTAGTTTTCAGCATGAATCAAACATAATAATATCACAATAAAATAAAATAAAAAGAGTCAGTGTACCTGCATCATTAATTCCTTTTGGCAAATGCAAGGATCTCACTCAAAATTTCATTTCTGCAGTCATTGATATCCGATAAAATAATCCTTGAACAATATTGAGCTCTAAGTTTTCTTCTAAAGGGTGCCTTCAAACAAGAAAATAATAATAATATCCAACTGTGTATTACTTTGCAGACATAGTAAAAGCACAAACAACATGAACAAACATAAGTAAAATTTATACCTCTAACAGATCTTTACACACATAAGGATGCCCGTGAAAATTTTCCATATGGTGCATAAGGAAGACACCACAATCGACATTGCTTCTACAAGTTTGCCATTGAAAACGAACATTTTCAATTGGAAACGATTTAATTTCTGGAGCTCGGGGATGTTCCATGTCTTCAAGAAATATGGCGAATTGTTCTTTCTGTAGAAAATCAATAGTTTATCAAGTTCATTAAAGGATATTTTAACTAAAATACAAAACAGAAAACATGTAAATATTTACCAAAATATGGATAATCTTCCAATTGCCACTGTTCTCCTCTAAATTATTCGCCACATTGTCCAAATAGTGAATTTTACTTTCACTAAAGTTTATGACAGCAGCAAAGAAATGTTTTTCGAAGCAGATAGGAATAAAAAACTGTGATAAAAAGGCAAAAACAGTTTCATCAAAAAGATAGTTGAATAATATATAGTATTAATAAATGTATCTGAATCATGTTTCTTACAAATTCTATCGACTTCAGGTCGTTCAACTGGATCATTTGCTTCAAGCAAAAATGCCAAGAGCTCCTCATGTCATAGCCATTTTTTTGAATTGCAGCTGCATTCTTCGCATTCAAAACATTCTCAAGATAAGACTGCAAAAAAGGAGTTAAAAACAAGTAAGAATTAAAATAACAGATGAATATCATTGAAACTAAATTGTAAAACTTACGGAATGTTGAGTATTGAAAAAGAATTCTCGTGGGATGGATGAACTTTTTGACGAGTTGTACTTAACAGCCTTGTTAAGCATCAGAGCCCAAGTGTCAATGACAATAGAATCAATAAAGCAGCAATCATTCAAAGTTTTAACCTCATTAAAGTTGAGAACAAATTTCCAACGATGAAGATCGTACATAAAAACATTGCTCCTGTAAAATATTAATAGTTACTAACCATATATAATAGAAGTATATAAATATATCTTCAAAGATAAAAAATTACTTACATATTCATTGGACGATGCTCGTGAAAGCAAAAGTCTGCAATGTCTTTCTCACGCCTGCTCAAAGCTTTCAGATATCTTGAGTTGTTTTTCATGAATCTTGTCTTGAATGAAGGTTTATCATTGATCCATCCAAAATCAGAGTCACAACGCATAGGATCAGCTATGATCATGTTGATCACTACAAGGATAAACAATTTACGCTTAAAAATTGAAAAATATCAATTCAGTCCATAGAGTTTAACAGGAAAAGTTAATTTTCTTAACTGAAATTATTACTTTTATTGTACATAAATGTTACTTTTTTGGTAATTAAATGTATAAGAAGTGGAAAACAACATTATTTCGAAGTATGAAATTAATGTGCTTTGAGAAATATTGAGTTGTGAACTAATAATCACTAAGAATACAAGAACTACTGAACTTCTTAGCTCAAATTTCAAACCACAAGTCTATGAATATATACACAAAAGTTTTCAAGTAGCAAATAAGCATAGATAAACAGGGTACTATTCTGTCATTAAAATGTTAAATAACATATGAAAAACAGAAATAAATTACTACCTTCATCTGTGTTTTCATTTTTGTAATGTTGTCTCACTTGTTCATATATTTCACATTCAAAAATCTTGGGGCAAGGAATTTGTTTTTCATGAACTTCATTCTTCTCTTGATCTTCAATCTGCTCTTGATCTTTTTCAGTTTGATCTTCAACTTCATTCTGCTTTTCCCGAACTTCTGCACTTAAAATTTAATATAACTGATGAAGTTCTAAAAAGTAACTTCTACATGACAGAAAGATAGTAAGAATGAGATACTAAGATAGTAAGCTCAAATAAACCTTGAATGATACTAAGAATGAGATACTACCTTCCTTTGAATTTTTGTTCATACCAGCTCTTCGATCTACACTTGCATGTAGAATATCGAATTCACATTCAAGGTTCATCTCATGACAAACTCCTACGAGATAAAAAATAGAAGATTAATACTAAAAAAATAGAAAGCTAATATATGACGACAAAATTGAAAAAATTGGTATTTAACTTACTTGTGAGAGATTCATCCTTAACAGGTGCATCTGTCGGTGAATCTGATCGTGGAGATGGAGATCCACTAAGAAGTTCAAATCTTGGAAAATCGTCATTACTGATCTTTCTCTTCTTCATTTTCTGGAACTTAATCACCAACTCATCGAGATATTTATGCATTTCCTCATCAGCCCAAAACTTTTGACTATCAGATAATTTCTGCTCGGGTGGAGTTGGAGATGATGAAGGGACAAAACTCTCTTGTTCATTAAAATTCTTCTTGAACTGCTTCACTCTTTCAATGTGATTGGCAACAATCACATTGAAATCTCTCTTCAACATCAAAAATGATTTGTGCAACTCCTGCAAACATAAGTTAAATTATAGAATGTCAGAAAATATGAGTGAGAATAATAAAATTAATGGATTAAATTTTGAATTGTTGTCAAAGTATATAATAACTTACATTTCTTGAAATAGCATTAATCTTTGCATTAGACTTTTCACCTCTAGGAAGCTTGTAAGTAATGAATTCGGGATCTTCAGTATCTTCATCTTCTTCATTATGATCAGAGATAACAACCTCTTCATCATCAAGGCCTACCTCATCTTCACTTCTATCAACAGTTTCAGATTTCTTACTATGCTCACTGATAGGAAATATCCCTAGAAGCCACTCTCCTCGTCCAAAAACAGTGTCACTCTTAGCCTCATCCTTAAGTCTATTGGACAGTTTAGAAGATGTCCAATGCTTTATAAGGGGTAAGCTACATTTCTCAGCTATACCCAACCACTTAAATCGGTGACAGTAAAGAAGTGGTATAACTAGTACACAACCATTTATAGACTTATACGTACTATGCTTGAAAGATTCTAAGGCTTTACATAACCTTTGAAGCACAAATCCACACCAATCAAACTTTGGAATTTTCTTAACATCAGACAAACATCTCATAAGAGAAAATTCGATGGAGGTATTCGATGTAGGTGCCAAAAAGGTAGATAAAGCATAGAGGACAAAAAGGATTTTGAAATCATCTCCACCACTGTTAAATCTATCATCAGTACTATCAGTTAAAAGATCAAAGACTGATTTGTGAGTGACTTTCCCTTCCAAACCATATCTTTTCTTAAAATTGTTTAAGAAAGCAACAGAATTCTCATCATTCCTGTCATAAGGTTTAACTTCATTACCTTCATTTCTAGGTAATAAAAATAAATCCTCAATGTCAGCAGGTTTGACAACTAAATTCTCTCCACAATCAAATGGTAATACATGAGATGATGCATTAAAATTTTCAATAAACCAAAAGGCACTCTGCCAAGATACGTACTTCCAATCAGTCATATACAACAGACCACCAAAACCAATTTCTCTAACAGAATCTTTCTGTTCATCATTCAACAATACAATCAAATCACATAATTTCGAAGGCCTACACTTTATGTTGTATCTGCAAAAAACAAAAAAAAAGAAAAAAAGTACTGTAACAATTGATCTTGTTTTACCTAAAACACTCAAACAAGTACTGAAAAATATAACTAAGGAAGACATATTACCTTTCTTCTTTTATGACAACCTTGATCTCTTTCTTCTCCTTTATAAGAATATTTGGATTTGAGTTACTTTGCCTAAAACCAAGCCTAAAAATATTATTTCAAAACAAGTATTAGGTACAAAAGGACTCATTAAATTATTACAAAATGTAATAATTCAAATTATATTAAAATTATTACCTGCGCTGACTTGGTTCACCGGAAGACAATACAATCTTTTTTCCTGCTTTCTTCTTCACCATTCTTTAGAATCTGAAAAACCAAGAGAAAAAAGCATTAATTTAAAATATATCACAAGTGAAAAACAATTAAATCAATATTATTTTTCTCAACTGCAATGTTTACTTTTATTCAACATAACTATTACTTTTGCTAATTAAATGTATAACAAGTGGAAAACCATCCAAATGGATGAAAGAATTATATCCATGATAGTAATAAGTTCTCTTTTAACATATACTCTCACATGAATGTTACTGTTCTTAACTACAATTTTTACTTTTATTCAACATAACTATTACTTTTGGTAATAAATCTATAAAAAGTGTAAACCAAAGATTATATCCATGTTTCAGAAAACTCATAAATCTTAGCTCAAATTTCAGACCAGAAATCCATGAATATATAAACAAAAATTTTCAAAGTAGCAAATAAGAAAAGAAAACTCAGTAGTGTATATCATTAAAATTCAGCAAAGGAAAATGTGGAAAAGTGTCCAAAGTCAAGCAGATACTTTGAAATCTTAATGCAAAGCCATAAATCAGAACCTGCATCAGATCACCGTACATTCTTTTCCTAATCCCTAAAGAAATCAAGAAACCAACACCCAAACGTGACTTATGCAAAAGAAACTGTCTAATTTATTTATAACCAAAATCAAAACATATAGAAGAGAAAATTAGAGACAATACCCACAACATAAGCCCAGAAAATACCCCAAAAAAATCCAAAACGATGAAAACCCTCGTACAAATCAGATAAAAGCAAAATGGGAAATACCTTCGTTTCCAAGAGTTAGGATATGACATGGCGAAATCCGGCGACCGGCGTAGATGGATTGAGCGACGAAGAATTGAGAACGAGGTTGCTATGGAGAGAGATATGTACACAAAACAGAGAAAATGTAAATGAAATAATGGAGAAACACGGATGTGGACTACTGGTGAAAGACGGCGCCGGAGCAAACCGGAGATGATGAGCTGATCGAAGCGGCGACGATGAGAATATCAGATCTAGGTTTTGGTGGATGAAGAGAGAGGGACGAAACCAAAGAAAAAATAAGAAGAAATAAGGCGATTTTTTTTTTAGCTTTTATATTATGCAAAATGGGTTGGATAGCGGGGCGGGTCGAGGCGGGTGAGATCCGGTCTCTAATAAGAGACCGGTCTCACCCAAGTTTTAGCGTTTTTCGAGACCTCCCTTTAATTTGAGATCCTACGTGACGCGCTCTTCATCCTCTATTCGTATTTATCTTACATCCATCTTTTGTGCATTATTAATTCATATATTCATATTCTAATTTGTATTTATTTCATATTCATCCTCTATTTGTATTTATCTTAAATTTAAATATGCATAACTTAGCATTTACTATTGAAAACATATTTAGTAATAATTTCATGTAATCTAAACCTAAGAATTTGTATAACGTTATGGATTTGGAGCACCATGTTAATTATCTTTCCTATACGTGTTATTTTTTAATTTATCGATTCTTATTTATCTAAAATCTTCCATTCCACATCGTTTTAAAATAAGACTCACTCGTTGAAGAACCTAAAATGTAAACAGATCAACATGTGTTGTATATGTTTTGATCAAATATCAATTCGTGACATTTTCTAAGTAAATTTTCACATTTTTCTAAAATCTTAGATAAAGGAAACCACATTGAATTTTTAGAAATCTTCACTAACTGAAGAAAGAAATTAGTATGCACTAACATATATATGAGCTGATTTGAACAGGTATCCGAATAAGGAGAACGACGAGAAGGCACATGCAACTGGCCCAAACCAAGAGATCAGAATTGCAAAGGGAACAAAAGCCTTAATGGTCAAATTCTGAAAAGATCTCTTAAGACTTTGGTTACTCATATCTAAAGAGACATATGGAAAAATATCTGCCTAAGGACATCAACTCTGAAGTAAAGAGCCATGTGGAAGACAGAGCTGAAAGAGATAAAGATGAAGGAAGAAAACAGATTCGATTACTTCAACTCCCAAAGAAGAGAATCACAGCTGAAAGAATGCTATTACATCAGCACTGGAGCACAGAGCTCAGATTTGAAAGATTCGGGCCCTATTGTTTTATCCAAGAATATGCCTAACTTTCGTAAAGATACTCACGATGTGGACAATCGCCCCTCACATTCAACACATGATGACTTGAAAGGATAAACGTGCCCCTCGACAACCTATAGAGCAGACCTGAAAAGATGGTTATACCCCTATAACATATACACAGATTTATACTATTATACCCTTGTAAAATGCCTACAAATGAAGGCATCCATTGCATATGGGGGATCAAATCTTCTCTATCATCATCACTCACGAACTCACACTCGCTCTTAATCACTGTCCTATTGCACCTTCATACAAAACATTCTATATTATTCCATAAAAATCTGTTATACTTAGTATATTGTCGTCTTAGCTCAACTTTGCAAAGATAATTCATTTGTTTTAAGCTCCTAATACGTTCATAATCTTCTCATTAATTATCTTTTGTGGCTATAATCAAGCATTCCAACAGGTTTCTTCTCATTCTTTATAAATTCATATGTTGATCAATTTTTTCGACCTACATGTGGGCTGAAAATAAAGGAAAAAGAAAATAGGGGCAACACTACTATGGAAATTATGAAAGTTGACTTATTTGGGCAAGACCAGCTCATGAAAAATTTAACCTTTCCATTTCCTGAGGAGGCTGAAGAAAGCCCACGCATCAAATCCGAATATTCCACATAATATAACCAATGAACCGCTTCTATAGTTTGTTAAATATCTACATTGCGAACACAAATGAAACTAAAGGGTTAATGTTCAATGCTAAAAAAAAAAGGGTTATTGTTCAGCCTTACATAGTACTCTCCATAACACAATAATTTCGTATTAGATTCATGTCGTTTTTAAATAATTAGACAATTTCGTATTGTATTTGTATCAGATCCTTTTCGTTTACATATAACACGATAATATTTATATATTATCATTAATTTATTTATTTTCATATTAGAGTTTGAATTTGTTGCGTCGTTAACATATCTATTACTAATACAAAAATAAAGCTGCCCCTCCACTGTGTTCCGTTCAGATTTTCCTTTATTTTGGTAATTTGTCTAATTTTAATTCATATATATATATATATATATATATATATATATTTATTTCCATCTATTTAATTAATTTCTTCTATTATGCATATTAAAATAATAACAATTTCGGAATGCATTCTTATAAATCATTATTTTATGCATTCTTAATTCATATGTAATAATTTATAGAAAATTTGTAAATGATAATCCCTAGGAAGACTAAATAAATATATTTAATCAACATGTCTATATGGAATCATTTTCATTTTTCATTCATGTTTTTCTAAAAACTTCGATTAGTGCTTTCTAGATTATATATATATTGAATCAAATGTGGGATAGGTAGCTAAAGAAAAGAACAGAAAACTTGAAGATGTTAAATCCTTATTTTATATACATTCTTAATTCATAATAAAGTTGCCCCATCCACAGTGTTCCATTCATATTTTCCTTTATTCCGTTAATTTGTCTAATTTTAATTCATATAATAAATAATTTTATTTTTATGTTGGACAATGTAATTTGGCCAATTATTAAGTAGTCAATATTAATTCATATACTATACATTATTATTATTATTATTATTATTATTATTATTATTATTATTATTATTATTATTATTATTATTATTATTATTATTATTATTATCATCATCATCATCATCTCAACTACATGCCACATATGTATAAATCAAATCAAATTCTATACAAATTATATTTATTCTATTATCTCTACCTCTATATCGATATATTCTATATATACTAATATAATAATGGTAACCATATTCTACATCATATCACTCGTCTCATAACACACACACACATATATATATTTATAATATATCTATTTATCTATAATACGAATACGGATTCGAGCTCTTTCCTTAATTTAAGTTTAATGTGGCGCGCTCTCCATTCATTATTCTCATTTATTTTAAATCCTCATTTTTTGTATTTTCAATTCATATATTCTATAAATTTAATATGAAATTTTATATCTCACATCGATTTTTAATAAGACTCAACTCTTGGAAACCATTATAAATACTAAAGATCAATATGTATTTTTTTCATCCTGTATTTATTTTGCATAAACAATTTGATTTGGCCAATTAATTAGTTTGCCAAATAAATAATTTTATTTTTATGTTGAAAAATTTAATCCAATTACTAAGTTGTCAGTATTCATTTATTTATTTTGATAAATTATTAATAAACCAAAAAATACGATTCAACTCGAAAAATAATTTAAATTTAATTATTATCTAATATATATATATATATTATTAATACGAAAATGGATTTGAGCCCTCCCCTTAATTTTTTTTAACAAACATTACAAGAAATTTTAAAGGCTGCGTGACGGTGGACTTGAACCCGTGACCTTTGGCCCGGGCATTAACCACTCTACCACTAGGCTAACACACGCACATGCCCCCCCTAATTTTAGGTCATATGTGGCGTGCTCTCTATTCATTATTCTTATTTATCTTAAATCTCCATTTTATGTATTTTTAATCCTATATTCTATATTTAATATGAAAGTTTTTATCACACATCGATTTTCAATAACACTTCACCCATGGAGAACTATTATAAATACTCAAGATCAATGTGTATTTTTTTCATCATGAAATTATTTTGCATAAACAATTTAATTTGGCCAATTAATTAGGGTCAAATAAATAATTTTATTTTTATGTTGGAAAGTTTAATTTGGCCACTCTTTTGGAGTACAAAATTAATATTTCCATATTTTTCTTCATTAATCTTTTCCTTTATTAAACTTAATTCAACCTAAACGTTATTATTATTATTATTATTATTATTATTATTATTATTATTATTATTGCTTTATAAAAGGATTAGACGTGGGATGTACTTTCTCAATCAAAATAGTTTATTATTTATTTTAACCAAATCTATTACTAATACGAAAATAAAGATGCTCCATCCACAGTGCTCCGTTCAGATTTTCCTTTATTCTAGTAATTTGTCTAATTTTAATTCATATATATTCTTATTAATTAAAATTTTTTATTAATTTCATATTCTTGAAATATCACATGTTTATCTATTAATCACATCTCATATTTATCTTTTCCTCTATTTAATTAATTTGATCTATTACACATACTAAAATAATTACAATTTCGGAATGTATTATTACAGATCCTTATTTTATACATTCATAATTCATATATAATAATCTATATTTTCCTTTATTATGGTAATTTGTCTAATTTAATTCATATATATTCTAATTTTTATTTTTATTAATTAAAATTTTATTAATTTCATATTTTTCAAATATCATATGTTTATCTATTAATCACATCTCATATTTATCTTTTCCTCTATTTAATTAATTAATTCTATTACACATATTAAAATAATAACAATGTATTATTATAAATCCTTATTTTATACATTCTTAATTCATATATAATAATCTATAGAAAATTTGTAAATGAAAATCCCTATGAAGACTAAATAAATATATTTAACCAACATGTCTACATGAAATCCTTTTCATTTTTCATACATATTTTTTCTAAAAACCTCGATTAGTGATTTCTAGATAATATATACATTGAATCAAATGTGGGATATGTAGCTAAATAAAAGAACAAAAAAATTGAAGATATAAGCGTCTTTTTTCCGCATTTTGGTAAAGATTAGAGATATCATGAACTAACGAGACGGTTTAAATATACTTAAAAAGAAGGATTTTTACTAATTTTAATTAATATTAACTTTGTTTAGATTTTTATCGAGTAATTTAGCATAAACCAACGAAACGGTTAAATAACATAGAAAAAAAGGATTTTTACTCATTTTAATTAATATTACTTTGAAGATGTAAACAGGTTTTTCCGCGTTTTGACAAAGATTAGAGATATCGATTTAGCATGAACCAACGAGACGGTTCAAATATACTTAAAAAGAAGGATTTTTACTTATTTTAATTATTATTAACTTTGTTTATATTTTTATCGAGTAATTTAGCATAAACTAACGAGACGGTTCAAATAACATAGAATTTTTTTTACTAATTTTAATAATATATGAACCGTCAATTCGACTATAAAATATATACATTGAATCAAATATGGGATAGGTAGCTAAAGAAAAGAATAAAAAAACTTGAAGATGTAAACATATTTTTTCCGTATTTTGGCAAAGATTAGAGATATCGATTTAACATGAACTAACGAGGCGGTTCAAATATACTTAAAAAGAAGGATTTTTACTAATTTTAACTAATATTAACTTTGCTTAGATTTTTATCGAGTAATTTAGCATAAACCAACGAGACGGTTCAAATAACATAGGAAGAAGGATTTTTACTAATTTTAATTAATATTACTTTGAAGATGTAAATATTTTTCCCGCATTTTGGCAAAGATTAGAGATATCGATTTAGCATGAACCAACGAGACGGTTCAAATATACTTAAAAAGAAGAATTTTTAAATTTTTTTATTAATATTAACTTTGTTTAGATTTTTATCGAGTAATTTAGCATAAACCAACGAAACGGTTCAAAAAGAAGGAATTTTACTAATTTTAAATAATTTTACTTGGAGTGTTCATATTTTTATCGAGTATTACTCAACGGATTTGAGACGCATATGTACAGTAAAGTCACTATTCTAACCGAGATTAGGACGAACATGTAGAAAAATTCTAAATAAATTTAGATTTAGAAAATACATAATGAATGAGTATACCCGATCCATTGTCATTCCTAATAATAAATTTAGATTCTTGAAATAAAATTAATTTTCTAAGTTTGATTAATTATTAACGCGAATAATATCACAACTTTTAAATAAGATATAAAATTATTTTTAAAATTTATACATATAAATTAAAACATAAAGTTATTTCCCGTCGAGTCTCGACGGGCTACTTACTCGTAATAATTGGTTTTGATCAAATAAATACGGAGTATATATTATCATTTTATTTTATTTTATAAATTTAATATAGCAACATTATATTTTGTTACTAAATAATAAGACTAATTCGAGGTCCTACGTGGCACTCTCTCCTTTCAGTATTCTTATTTATCTTTAATCCTTATTTTGAGCATTTTTATTCATTTATTCTATGTATATTTAATATAGATTTTCTCATCCCATATTGATTCTTAATAAAATTTCATTCTTGAAGAACCTATATAAATACTCATAATCCATGTGTATTTTTCCATTCCGCAATTATTTTGCACAACCAATATAATTTGGCAAATTAATTTGTTGGCCAAATAAATATTTTATTTTTATTGACAATTTTAATTTGATCAATTATGTAGTTGTTAATATTAATTTGTTTAATTTAACAAATTTTTATATTGATGTAAATAAAAGAAAAATCTCAAAAATACGTATTCTCAATTATAATTCTTGAATTTGTATATATATACACATAGGGATAATTCTCGAAATTTAACTTTGTGACGAAATGATCAGACGTACACAACAATTAACGATGTATATAAAGAAATATTTGACAAATTGTGCAGTAAAAAAAATAGTTTGATTTCTATTGATTTCTTGCAACTAAAGAAAGTGAAATAAAATCAAAGAAACACTCTTTTTGATCAGTTATCGAAATATTATCACTCCGAAATAATATTAAATTATTTTTAATGTTCATGCTTATATATTGCAAAATAATAATGAAAATAAAAATATTTGTTAAGAAAGTACAATAAAATCGAAGAAACAACCTTATTAATATATTTTATTTTAATAATATAGTTTGCCGTCGATTTTCGATGGGATACACACTAGTTATATCTAAATCTAATTTTAAAGTAGTTCAATACTACTCCCTTTATCCACGATATAAAGTTTCATTGTATGCTGGATACAGAAGATTAAAAAAATTGTTGGAGTTGTTGTGAGTGGAATAAAAGTACAATTTGTGGAATAAATGACAATTCATAGGAATAAAGGTACAATTTGTAGTAGGATCCATCAATGGTAAAAATAAGTAAATATAAGAGATAATGGAGAGTGTGAGAAACAAAAAATAGAGTAGTATTTTTTCTGTGGACAAATATAAATACGTAAGTAGGACTTTATATTATGAACGGAATGAAGTGAGGGAGGGAGTAAAGTTGACACTTGGGAGAGAATAAGGGAAGGGGGTAGTTTTCAACTAGTTGCAGACTTGCAGTAAGTAGAGTTACCAAATTGAACATACTTGGGGGATGCAATTGCAATTGTATTAGGGTTTGAGAATTATCTGCGCCTCAAACACTATATCTCCTAGTGGTCTGCTCCTCTTCAACACTATCTCTTTCTCTCTCTGCAGCTCGAGTTTTTTCCCATCTGAAGTAAGTTTCTCTCTCTTGAATACGTCCGTTGATCTGTGATTCATGTGTCGGTTGTATATTGCTCACGAATTAACTTAATTCATGTAACGGTTGTATCGCCTGAATTAATTTGATCAGGTTGAATCTGGCCAAACAGATTGTTACCTAAAATATCTTGGATCAGTAATTTTACTTTTCTAAGTTCATTTCCGATGCTAAATCTTCCGTATGTTTATGTTATATTGTCTGGTTATATGTATCCATTATATGTCAACTGCTTCTGGAATTTTTGCTGATTGTGCATATCTAGTTTTCTCGGTGAATATTATGCAGAAGCTTAATCTCTTGTATGCATAATACTTAGGAGCAGCACGCTGACTAATTATTTACCGTTTGTGTGATTGCAGTTGCAGAAGTTGAAAGCTATTACTTGGTTTCCGATTTGCTTAAGTAAGCACTCCATTCCTTTTGATTACAAGATTTATTGCGCACGGGCAAATTTTGAATTTTTTTGATTCATTGTGTAAGCTTATGCGTGTAGCTCGGTTGTGTTTTTGTTCAAGTTTGGCCGAAGAAGATATATGGAATTTTTGTTTGTTATATTTGAACTGGCTTTCGTTCTGTATATTATTTGGTTTAACTTGCATGTCATTGATGTGTCTTATCAGTTTTTCAGGATATGAACGAATCAAGTATTATGATATACAAGTCATATTATGTGTTGATTGCATGATCCATTTTTTTACTCTGGACATATTATTTAGTAGCATTATGCCTACTCATTCTCGAATTTCTTCTATGCTTTGTGGTATCATGAGAAAATTATTGCGATGATTGGGATATTCTTCAAAGAGTTACTTCTCTAACATTCTAGAAGGAGCTAATATTCATATCCTAATTGTTTATGTTCTCAATGGTTTTTATGTTGCTAATTGCAGGTACTTTGGTTGAATCGTGAAATAATTAAAACAAGTCAAAATGGTACGTGGACAGAATCACTTTTAAGTTGTGATCTAGTTATCAAAATTCAAATAATGTAAGTTGATCTAACTGTAAGTACATGATTGATGTTTCCAGGTTAAGTTTACATCAGATGAGCTTCGTAGGATTATGGACTACAAGCATAACATTCGTAACATGTCTGTTATTGCTCATGTTGATCATGGTAAGCAAGCTGCAGTGTTGATATAATTTTTTTTTTTTACAATCATCTACATTTGAAATGAATTGTGAGACATTATTCTCTAGTTTGAGATGTGAGTAATATTTATTTATGCATGGTGTCGCAGGGAAGTCCACTCTTACAGATTCTCTTGTCGCGGCTGCTGGTATTATTGCCCAAGAGGTTGCTGGGGATGTTAGAATGACAGACACTAGGGCGGATGAAGCTGAACGTGGTATTACCATTAAGTCGACTGGTATCTCATTGTATTATGAAATGACTGACGAGTCCTTGAAGAATTTCAAGGGAGAACGAAACGGCAATGAGTACCTCATCAATCTTATTGATTCTCCTGGGCACGTCGATTTCTCTTCAGAAGTGACAGCTGCTCTTCGCATCACTGATGGTGCTCTCGTTGTGGTGGACTGCGTTGAAGGTGTGTGCGTCCAAACAGAGACTGTCCTCCGACAGGCTCTTGGTGAAAGAATTAGGCCCGTCTTGACTGTTAACAAGATGGACAGGTGTTTCCTTGAACTCCAAGTGGATGGAGAGGAAGCTTACCAGACATTCTCGAGGGTCATTGAAAATGCAAACGTCATAATGGCCACATACGAGGATCCCTTACTTGGTGATGTTCAGGTTTATCCTGAGAAAGGTACGGTTGCCTTTTCTGCTGGTCTGCACGGTTGGGCTTTTACTTTGACTAATTTCGCTAAGATGTACGCTGCCAAGTTTGGTGTTGATGAGACTAAGATGATGGAAAGGCTTTGGGGAGAGAATTTCTTTGACCCAGCTACCAAGAAGTGGACTTCCAAGAACACTGGATCTGCCACATGCAAACGTGGTTTTGTTCAGTTCTGTTACGAACCCATCAAAATGATCATTAACACTTGCATGAATGACCAGAAAGACAAGTTGTGGCCAATGTTGACGAAGCTGGGAATTACACTGAAGTCCGAGGAGAAGGATTTGATGGCGAAACCTTTGATGAAGCGTGTCATGCAAACATGGCTTCCTGCCAGCACCGCTCTCTTGGAGATGATGATATTCCATCTTCCCTCTCCACACACAGCTCAAAGGTATCGTGTTGAGAACCTGTATGAGGGACCTCTGGATGATGTTTATGCTACTGCTATCAGGAACTGTGATCCTGAAGGACCTCTCATGCTCTATGTGTCTAAGATGATTCCAGCCTCTGACAAGGGTAGGTTCTTTGCTTTCGGCCGTGTGTTCTCTGGAAAAGTTTCAACGGGTTTGAAGGTCCGGATCATGGGCCCGAACTACGTTCCTGGTGAGAAAAAGGACTTGTATACAAAGAGCGTTCAGAGAACTGTCATTTGGATGGGTAAGAGACAGGAGACTGTGGAAGATGTACCATGTGGGAACACGGTTGCTCTGGTCGGGCTGGATCAATACATCACCAAGAACGCTACCCTGACAAACGAGAAAGAAGTTGATGCTCATCCTATCAAAGCCATGAAGTTCTCTGTGTCACCTGTTGTTCGAGTTGCTGTGCAGTGCAAGGTTGCATCTGACCTACCAAAGCTTGTTGAAGGTTTGAAGCGTTTGGCCAAATCTGACCCCATGGTTGTGTGTACTATTGAGGAATCTGGGGAGCACATTGTTGCTGGTGCTGGGGAGTTGCACCTTGAGATCTGCTTGAAGGACTTGCAGGATGATTTTATGGGGGGTGCTGAAATCATAAAATCTGATCCAGTTGTTTCCTTCCGTGAGACAGTCCTGGAGAGGTCTTGCCGTATAGTTATGAGCAAATCACCCAACAAGCACAATCGTCTGTACATGGAAGCGAGACCGATGGAAGACGGACTGGCTGAGGCCATTGATGATGGGCGCATTGGTCCTAGGGATGATCCCAAAATTCGGTCCAAGATCTTGGCTGAGGAGTTTGGGTGGGACAAAGAACTTGCTAAGAAGATCTGGTGCTTTGGTCCTGAAACAACTGGTCCGAACATGGTTGTTGATATGTGTAAGGGAGTGCAGTACTTGAACGAAATCAAGGATTCTGTAGTTGCGGGTTTCCAGTGGGCGTCTAAGGAAGGGGCGTTGGCTGAAGAAAACATGCGAGGGATTTGCTACGAGGTGTGTGATGTGGTACTTCATGCTGATGCCATTCACAGAGGTGGTGGTCAGGTTATTCCGACAGCAAGGAGGGTGATATATGCCTCACAGTTAACAGCAAAGCCTCGTCTTTTGGAACCAGTGTACCTAGTGGAGATCCAGGCACCGGAGCAAGCTCTTGGTGGAATATACAGTGTGCTGAATCAGAAGCGTGGTCATGTGTTTGAGGAAATGCAGAGGATGGGGACTCCTCTTTACAACATCAAGGCATACCTTCCTGTTGTCGAATCCTTTGGTTTTTCGAGTACGCTTAGAGCTGCAACCTCAGGTCAGGCTTTCCCACAGTGCGTGTTTGACCACTGGGAGATGATGGCTTCTGATCCTCTTGAACTGGGAACCCAGGCGTCGACTCTGGTTGCTGATATCCGCAAGAGGAAGGGTTTGAAGGAGCAGATGACACCTCTCTCCGACTTCGAGGACAGGCTGTGAGTCTTGAGAGTGCTATCAACTTTGTTGTATCGTATCATGTTTGTATTGGTCATCACGAATTCTGGCGAATTTTTCTTGCTGCTCAGTTTTTGATTTTGTTTGTTTGTATTTTTCATTATTCTGTATCTGTTTAGAATTACTTACCAGGGTAGGAACTTTGGTGGTATCTCTATTGTCGTTTCAGTTCTTTACAATACTGTGATGATTAATAATTGTGTTTTCAGCCATTTTTGATGTAGTAGTTTGCCGTGTTTTTATGCTAGTAAGTACTATTTTTTCTCCAGAAAATCTAGTTAATGAGTTTTTTTATTTTCTGATTGATTGAGATTGAGATTGAGATTGAGATGAGAGGTGTTCTAGTTATAGGTTTATAATTCTATCCAATTCATGTCGATTAACTCCCCACAGGTGGTAAGCTTAAAGAACAAAATGCTAAACTGGGCTTTAATTGGATGGGTCCACTTTTCCAGCACCAAAAAGTCTAATCGGCAATTGAAAGTTTGTGTAAAATTTCCCTACCAAATAAATAAAGTGACGTGGATAACTAATTACGCATCGGACCAAAAAATCGTTCAAGTCAAAAACTGAAAAATTTGATGAAAAATAAGAGAATCGAATTGTTTCAATATTTTCCAAGCAGAAACAAGCTGTCTTAATGATCTCGGCACCATTCCACACGATAAAAAAGAACGTTCCAAATCAATTATATTAATCGAACAATATATAACATATCAAAATTGTTTTTTCAATGTTGAGTACCATGTTTTGCAATAAATAAGTTTTTATATCTAACATTAAGAGAGAAGTGGAGTAAGCCATAAGTTACTCTATTGTTTTCTAATTTAACATTTCATCTCTGTACGTTGTCTATTTGTTATGGCATGTCAAGTTACCTATAAAAATCATGTACATAATTCTTTAAATTGAGAAAAACAGAGAGAAGAAAACGAAAACGAAAATATAAGACGCTCAAACCTACTTTTTTGTTTCTTTGAATTGCATTAGTATTAGCATATAGGCTAAGGTCATAACGCAGAACCACTGAGAAATTAAAACTTGCAAGGCAAATTAAGAGTATTTTTCACAATCTCAAACAAACAGGAGCTGAGCCTTACAACAGATTTGTCATCACATAGCATAGAAGATAAACCCTAAATTTCAGGAACGCTTCGATTTCTTTTTAGCAGATGGCCAGTTATCAACTGCTATATATGCCGATGCATCAATCTTCTCAGCAGATTTTTGTTTGGCAAAATCCTTTGCTTTTTTCTGCAAAACAAAACGGGAAACAGTTGAGTATATATTCTATTTAATCCGCCTGCAAAGCAAATTGACTGAGTTGAGAACCGTTATCTGTATAGGTTCGCCAACTTTTTATTAAATTAAAATAAGAAACAGGGTATCGGTTAGCTAATTGAATGTTCGAAACAACTATGTAAATCATAGGCCCAATTCTACATTTACGCTGAAAAAAAACTCCTTTAACTTGCAAATATTTCTATTCATCTTTTTTCAAGGAACCTCTACAACCGCCAATTTGCTTCATAAGAACGGAAGTGAGCCATTTGAAAAAGAGGCATAGATTTTGATTGTATCTCAACTAAGAATACAGCCTCATTTACCTTCAAAGACGATGCAAGAGCAGCAACATCATTGTCATCGGTATGCAAATTTGAAGCTTCTTTGCTAGGTTCCTGTTATTGAAGTTATTCAAGAGAAAATTTTATTCAATCTGGATTAAGAACAAAAATAAACCATAGCAGAAAAGCAGGAAAGGGTGTTCCTATACAAACCTCAGGAGGAATGAATGCCTCTTCACGTCTCCTTTTGCTTTCAGCCACCTTCATTGCTTGTTTCTCTTGCTTCTCCTCCCACTTCTTGGCTTGCTTCTTCTTATCACTCAAGAAATATTCTCCACTTTCCAGTTGCAAATCAACCTGACATTACTCAAATGACAAAATTAATGAAGAATTAATCTTGAAAACCCCCATGTGCAAAAACATAGAAAAATGAATGCTTATACATACATACATACATACAAGGAAAGACGTGCAAGCACAAAATCAAAAAACAAAATAATGGTCATATCTCATAAGTAATTATGAATTGTTTTGTTCCTAGCCTTAGAAGACTTATCAACAACCATGTAAATATCACGACGACACAGGAGTTCTGAGCAAACAGCAGGCCATCACCATGTTAAAACAAAATACAGACAACTATAAATAAGATCATGACAAGGGATAGCAATACACTTTTCTTTATGCTAATAGCCTAATATAACAGAGTTCAGAGTAAGCAAATAAATGATAATGAGCACAGTAGAGCAATAGAACTTTACAGATCAACTCACCTTACTAGGTTGCTGTGGTGGAGGGAAGGGCGTGTATGGTTTCTTCTCATTAACTTTAACTTTCTTCTGTTTGACATTTTTCCTGGGAGAGATCAAACAAAAGGAATATGTTAAATTCAGCACTGAAGTAAAAGGTTCAAGTTATATAGTATATGCAATAAATAGGCAAGATGGGCAGAAGCATACTTCTTAAACTTCGGAAGAAATCTGTCCCAATTCTCATTTGCAAGAGCAGGATCTTTAGCAAGTTCTCTCTTCATCATTAGGATCTTTAGTCACAAAAGAAGGGGTACGGCCGCAAGTAATGAACATCAGATCCTCCAAATTGTGGCCAAAACTTAATAAAATTCACCAGTACATTTGACCATTTACCTTGATGTTGTATACTGGATGCATTTTATTCAGAATGCATTCTTCGACAACCTTCCGGACTTGTTTTAAACCTTTATATGAACCCATTGCTGCAACTGTGGATCCCTGCTCAATTAACAGAGAATGATATGACTTGCTAATTCTGCCAGTTAGGTTAATTAAAAAACAATTTTTCAAAATCGCTTAGGTAATCAATATGAAGAGATAATAAATAGTGACCTGAACTAGAATATAGCAGCCTGTTAATATTTCGAGTGCCTGCATTTCATCAACCAAAGTCAGATATCAATCATGGTATAGTACTTGGAACAACAAAAGCAGGAAGATACCATATTAATCTAAAAAGATAACAGTAGTCTTTAACCGATATGCTTTGCTATTATTGTCCCTTTTTTACTACAGATCATAATTTCTTTGCAACAGATCACTAAATCAACTATCAAATGAGATACCTTCAGGGTAGAAGAATTGGGTCCCACTAAGTGTTGTCTTCTTTTAACAAATTGTTCCTGCACATAAGAAATGGGTCAATTTGTGACTTTTGACTAGACTGGACTGAAGATATCAAAATATGTCTTCACAACAGTTAGTTGTCCGCTTTTGAGTGTTCAATATTGCTCTCATATCTTTTTCATGGTAATTTTATTTTCGTTGATCCCACAAACCCCAAAAGTAAGGAAGGAGAGGACAGATTGCGTGGTGTTAGTATCTGAATTAATATGCACTCCTTGAATGAAGAACCTTTTTTCTTGATACATGATGCTCTCTATAAGTAGTATATAAGCTTAGAGCGAAAACAGACCTTTTTCCGGACCAAGTTCCCAATCTTGATTATGTCACACTGCATCTCATCATTGAGAATCTTTATTGCCTGTAAGGTAACATGTATGAGAAACAAAAAACAAATAAATCTAAATTCCAAAGAAAGGGTTCCACTTTACCCTATGTTTAGCAGCTAGCCAACAGCCTCCCGAGTTCTTAAAGATGCCACAACTAAATTCATGACCTTATAGACCATATTATTGAAGTTATTCGGGAGAAAATTTTACTCTTCTTATATAAAATATTATCTAGCTTCAGAGCTTTCAAAAATTTATATTTACCAATCGCATATAAGATTTGAATAGCATTAGCAAAAATGAGGTATTATTGAAAAACTGTTATCTTTTTAAAAAATATAATGCCAGTTTGTTAATTTTTTTTTGTGGTGAAGTAGCCAATTTAATGTTATTGATAAGCTATAAGATTCTATGAGGATCCAATTTTCTATAACTGTGAACTTTAGTTTACTTTTTCACCCTAAATAGAGCAGACTAGGCCAAGATAAACACTGACAATTGGCAAATATTGTTCTATAATCATACTATTTGCTAGCAACATAACCGTTTTCCATGAAAACCGAATAGAATAAACAATACTGCCATTAACTCAACAGACCAAAACACTATGCACTAGCCAACAAAATATAATGGTGAACTGCAGCATCACTACAAAATTCAGTAGATATACTTAAGTTGGCAACAAAAACATTAAAGCCTAAACAAATTAATCAATATTTTACAGACAAATTGCTTATGAGGATGACACAAATAATTTCTTTAGAAATTTTTAGTATTAGAAGTATGCTTGTATAGACATTATTTGCAAATTCTTAAATACACAATCAGAATTGTACTTTCAAGAAAGTAACAGCAAAGTCTTCCCATGCCTCAAATTCACCTTGACATTTTGAAAACTTGGAACTGGCCCATTACTCAAAGAGGCGGATTCTATTATGTATTCTCCCATGTTTAAACATAAAAAACATAATAAAATAATTTTCAAACACCAATTCAATAGAAGAAAAAGTGAATATTAGCAACAGCAAACTGCAACTAGGAGATAGGTAAGAACTTCAAATTGATACCTACAAGAAGTTAAGGCCAAAACAATACAAAGAGAATCTCTAGAATAAAACCTAACTAGGGGAGACATGGCCATCCAGAATTCTCAGTTTCCTACATTATTTTTTAGCTCAAAATATTTCAAATCATTAAGAAAAAGTGGGAACGTTCGGTTTCTCATTTTGATGAAACCGGGACTGGCTGTACGAACCGTTTGGCCATGTCTAAACTAGGGGAGAAAAGAATCAGAAGAAACCTGACCTGAGGAGCCGGAACACTTCGTGATAAAAGCTTAATGAGATCTCTAGCCTTAATTATTATATAAGGATCCCTGGTTTTTCTGGTTGTTGAAACTGTCATGCTGCCCTCAACCTGACAATACATAAGCCATCCAATAAGCAAGTTGAAGAAATGAAATAATATGCATCACCAATCTGTATAAAGAGAGAAAAACGGAAAGAGGGGGGAGAAGAGAAAAAAGTAATAAGTAACCTACCAAATTCAATTCACAAGTAATACCATACTCTTTTAATGCACCTTTCACTATTGGCCAGCACTCTTGCAAATATTTCTCTAAAAGAACAGACAGGAGAGAACCAATATCAGTAAAGCCAAAGGTGCAAACACTGTAAAAAAAACATTAGTTATTTTACAATCTAATCTGAGTTCACACAAATGCATTGTATTTGGGCGTAGAAGGGGCAATCAAATAACCAATATGTATCAGATAGTCAGTTTGAGTCTGGAGAAAAACATAATCGAGCTGCAAATGAGTTCCTAGCTTTATCCGAAGGTGATTTCACAGTTTGATATACATAGGTCAAGCCATCTATATAAGTTTACATATTAATAATGAAAGAACATAAGAATGCTAAATGTTAACATCATCTTAAGCTTCTGCAACAGACACATCTTTTCCTCTAATGGAAAGATTAATAAGGTAAACCACGCTTAACAGCTTCAAATTCAAATTTTCAAACCCTAGTGTACCAATTCCACGATATGTATCTGTTAATGCAAAATCCTCATAAATTGCCGCAAATTAGTATAGTTTACCGTAAAAGACAACATACTAGATTCACATAAGCAGCAGCATAAGTAAATTAGTATTCACGATCATTTTATAGCTTGTGAAGCATTCCGACAACAAATACCCGACATTTGCGTAAGGAGATTTTTTTTAAGAAAACGAAAAAGGAACTGGCAGATAGAAAAAGGGGAGTATTTTGCAACCTCTGTATTGAGGAAAGAGAGTAGAGAATGAGCTAACTTCTAACATTCCGCTCTCATTCCAAGATGGATCAAATTTATCGACTTTCCAGTGATCAATGCTGGGGTCATCCCACGGTTTATCTTTGTCGTGCTTCCCCTTATGCCTCGTCCGCTGCTTCTCTCCAGCTTCACCGCCATCACTCGTGTTGTTTTCTTCTGCGACATCCACCATTTTTATCCTTCAAGTGCTTAGAGAGAGGGAAAGAAAGGAGGAGAGAGAGTGGGAGAGGCGATGTGTGTGTGTGTGAGAGAGAGAGAGAGAGACTTATAGGGTTTTAGATTCAGTTATCAGAGAGGGGTTTCAATTTAAAAATTATGGGCCGATATATTTTTACCGGTTGTCGTGGGTTAGTTTAAAAGCCCATTAATAAATGAGTTATACAATGGGCCAGTGCGAGGCCCAATACAACCTTTTCTCGTAATCAGTTTTGGGTGCGGTTAGACTTATTGTGCACTTGGATAAAAAAAAGAGTTTATCATGTTAAATAGTCACTATGGATAATGAAAAATAAAAGTTGTCAACAATTTAATTTGTTATAAATTATAGCAGATTTTAAGGTAATGAGACAATTGTACCCTTATTTTTCAAATTCATGTAGATCATATCTATTTCTCTCTCATCTGCAATTAATTTAGATTTCTCTCATTTCTTTCTCTCTCTATCGCAGAAGGCTTCTACGCTCCCTCCGCCGCCGCCGCCGCCTCCTTCATCACCGTCGTCGCTCCCCCCACCACCTACTCAACACAGACGCCTCTTCTCCCCACTTTCACCTCGCCATTGTATGCATCTACCTCCTTGATTTTCTCACCAAATCCTCCTCTCTTTTTCTTCGACACCGACATCTCTTCCCCCACATCCACCTCGCCGTCTCCGACCTCCATGGCTGCATTTGCCTCTTGATTTCTGCTCCAAATCATTCGCCCTCCTAGATCCTTGATGGATCTAGAATCGATTGGACTTCTAGTGCCGCGCTGACATCTCCCGCCCCTCCATGTTCTCCATCTCCTACTTCTTCAAGTATGATGCCTCGTCGGAGTATTTCTCCTGCCTCCACCACGATCCATTCGATTCCTGCCATTTCTGAGTTTTAGGGCTCAAGGAATTCGTATTATCTGTGAAATTATTGGGTGATAAGTCTGAGAACGAAAATTCACTAAACTTGGTACGAATGCGAGCAGCCTCTTTGCATGCTTCTCATCAGCGACAGACCGACAGTGCGTTCGTCGATTTCGTTTCCGGCAATCATCTTATATCAGTCCGGAGATCGATGACGGCCTGAAGTGGATCTGTTATCTGATCATTTTTGTGTATAGTTTTCGGTCATTCAATTTAATTTTCTAGTGCAATTATCATCTCTATTCGATTTACATGTATAGGTAATGTTTTTAATTTGATGAATTGCCTTGGATGTGTGTATGAACTTCTTCGCTTTATTAATGGCAGTTTCCCCAAATTGATTTCGTTTTTTAACAGTATTACTGACGTTGGTACGAATGATACGATTCGTATTGTTCGTACCATGTTTTGTAGTCATACGATTCGTACGCAAACTTTTCTTCGTACAATATTTGGGCATACTTTAAAGCATATTTCTCTCTTACTTTCTCTTCTTTTTTTTTTCATGGTGGTCAGTGGAATGACCACGACGAAGTGCCATAATTTGGTACGACTGGTACGAATGAATTCATTCGTCCCATTCGTACCAACTAGTTGTGCTCCGTAACTTGGTACGACTGGTACGAATGAAATCATTCGTCTCATTCGAACCAATGAGTTGTGCTCCGTAACTTGGTACGACTGGTACGAATGAAAACCATTCGTCCAATTCGTACCAAGAATAAGGGCAAATCTGTCCAGAAATCCGAAAGTTAGACAAAATTTATGATAAATTAAGTTTTGGACAACTATTAATTTTCACTATCCATAGTGGCTATTTGACATATTCACTCTAAAAAAAATAGTACTCCCTTTGTCCCGCTATTTTCGGCTCATTTTTCTTTTTGGGTCGTCTCTTTATAAGTGGCTCGAATCTAGAAATAATTAGGGTATAATTAATATCACTAATCCAGCCCATATACCCCTTCACCTAACCTTAACTGTACCCGCCTCCCCAGCCTTTCTCCCACCCTCTCTGTGATTTTCTCTCTCCAGACTCTCTCTCACTCTCTCTGTGATTTTCTCTCCAGATCTCCTTCGAAGCCTTAATCGATGATGCCACCTGCTGCAAAGATGAACTCCATACCACTTTCCTCTCCCGGCGGGCTTCACTCCTCCATTTCTCACCTCCTTAGCGACTCCGAAGCTGCGATTTTCCACCCCATGAGCGAAGAATCACCCCTATTTTACTTTGATTCTGTGATTTCACACCACATTAGCGAAGAATCACCCCTATTTTACTCTGGTTCTGCGATTTCCCATCCCCTTAGTGAAGAATCGCCCCAATCTTACTCGGATTTAGCCTTTCTCAGTGAGCCCGATGAGTTTTTCCCAAATAAGAAGAAGTGGGTGTTCAGTTACAGTGATCATCCCAATGACTCACAGTCACCGTGTTCAGAGGTAGACTTCTCATTCTTCTTTCCTGAAGTCATGCTAGACACAGAGGATGGTTGTGTTGCTGAGATGGAGAGGGAATTGGAAGAGAGATCTGGGGCTGTAGATCAGATGCTTAAGATCTTGGTCCATGTTTTTTTTAAACGGGTGAGATTTGTGCCATATATGACTCCATTTTGAGATCTGCTTTTTTGTTTATTTTTTTTGTCACGAGTCTTTCTGGTGTGGATTAATGGTAATTTTTTTTTTAGTCTTGCTGGTGATTTTTTTAGTGTTTCATTTTAGATGTGCTTGGATAAGCATAATGAAGTATTCATAAGAAGCAGAGAAAGAGAACATTATAAGAGTTTTGCTCTCGGCGCAAGATAACTAGATCTGGTTATTGTGCGTTTCTTCATTGCCAATGGCTAAGCGAGGAAGACCAAGCAAAATTCAGACGAGTGGAGGCTTGCATAAAATGATTCCAGTGGGATTAACGATGTCAGAAACCAGTACAAGGAATAATACACCGGTGAATACCGAGAATTCTGGAAAAGAAAAAACACCCATTAATGGAACAGTGACTACTGAATCACTTGAGTGTGTTGAAACTTCACGATCTGCAACAAATCGAGCTGAGAGAGATACGACTGAAATTCATCAGACACTAAACCTTGATGAAGAACCTGACTCGGACAAACCATAAGAAACAATCCGTTCGCGACCTGCTCAGAAAGGTATGAAGCTTGGCTATGTCTCTCCAATTTTGAAAAATGGCGTACCTATTGCATGCTTAGCTAAAGAAGACATTGAAAATGAAGCAGCAAAATGAAAAATGTTGTGATTTTGTATGTGATTGGTGATTCTCCTTCGATTAAATATCTTGCTACTTTTTAGAGAAACAATGTCATGTGTCAGAACCAGAGATATTTTATCATAATGAGGATTACTTTGTTGTTCGATTTCAAACAATGAAAGAAAAAAATGAAGTTCGGACCCCATACTCTGGCTAATAGACCTGTTATTGTAAAGGCTTAGGAAGCTGGATTTTGTTTCGAAAAAATAGGTATTGAAGGTAGTTCCATTGTGGATCCAACTCCCTAATCTTCCACTTAACTGCTGGGGAGTGAATTCATTGAGCAGGATTGGCAGTATATTGGGAACTCCTCTTTATGTTGATGAGTGTACTACGGCACAAAGTCGGATTTCTTATGCAAGATTGTTAGTGGAGATTGATGTAACACAACCACTACAATACCAAGTCACTATTGAAGGGAAAGATGGGAAGAAGATATAGCAGAAAGTGATTTATGACTGGGTGCCCCCATATTGCAAAACATGTAAGATTGCAGGACATGATTGCAATAGAAAGGTGCAACCTAATACTCAACATCAGATACAAAGGAAACAACAATGACAACCCAAGAATGCTAATGAAAATACTGAAAAAGACTGAAAAAGAACCAAATGAAAAGGAGGTATGGTCCATACCTAAAAAACATTCAGCCAAGATGTGATTGGAGAATGCTCTACTGAAATTGTCACTGACAACTCTTACACTGCCTTGAATGAGATACCAATTCCAGAGGATGTTGATTTAGAGGGTGGTGACCTTTTCCCCTTTGTTGAAACATGAAGATCATGATATGGAATGTGAGGGGCTGCAATAAGCCCTTCAAACAAAAAGAGATTAAACTCTTTTTGTTGAAACAAAAGGTGGATTTGGTGGCTTTGCTGGAAACTCGAGTGAAACTTGAAAAATTTAAGAAATGTACAGCTAAGATTAACAAAAATTGGGAATTTTGTCACAACTACTCTTGTGCTAGTAATGTCAGAGTATGGCTTGGATGGAACCCAAGAAAAGTCAATGTTACAGAAATTGTCTTGTTGTAAGTGAATGCAACGAAAATACCCGGAAATAACGAATAATGAAAGAATTCATATATTGACATTTCGTGCTCATTTCAAAATTTCTGCTTTGTTATTCCCATCATCCGGTAACCATAGGATGATCCACAAGAAAGGTGGCAGGATTCGAACCTATGGCCGGCCCGCCCCTGACCTGCTGGGTTGGGTGGCCGGGTTAGCACTCCTCGTCGCCTCTGTACCCGAAACAGATGCGCTGCGCTACCCAGCGCGTAACCTTGTCTCCCCTACTCCTCCTCTGGTAGTGCCATTACCAATCGCGGCCCCGGTCCGGCCGCCCCTGACCTAAAAAGAACGATTATCCTTATGACCAAATAGGGACCAGCTTACTTACTTCTCGAGCGATAGTTCCACGATCTCGACCCGCAACTTGTTGGGAGAGATGTGCACAAGAAATACATTGTAACGTTTTGGACATAATATCAGGGAAACAATTTGAAATGATCACGGTTTATGCTTATAATACTAAGGAGCAGAAGAAGCATCTGTGGGAATTCATATCTCAGATTTGTCAAAATAATACTAGACCTCTAATGATTGGGGGCGACTTCAATACTATCTTGAGAGCTGAAGATAGATTCCAAGGAAACACTGTGACTAATGCAGATACTCATGACTTTGAAACCTGTCTTCAGTCAAATAGACTTACCCCTTTGAGAATGGTGGGAAATACCTACACCTGGTGCAATAACCAACAAGGAAGTGACATGATATACTCCTTAATTGATAGATGTATTGCCAACTTGGTTAAGAGAATATAGCTCAGTGATTGTGGAGATACAAGAGAAAAGGGTATCAGACCATTGTCCCCAAGTTCTTTCAATTGATAATGAGACCATTATGAGGCAATCCCCCTTTAGATTTATCAATGTCCTCACATCTCACCCAGACTTCATACCTATACTGAATGAGGTTTAGAGCTCTCCGCAACATGAAAACTTGCTGCTTAACATCTGGTTTAAACTGAAACAGATAAAATATCCACTGAAGAAGCTCAATACAACTCACTTCAGGAATATTCCAGAAAAGTTAACCAAGCTAAGACAAGACCTCTCAGACATTCAAAGATCTGGCAGCAGAAATCCAGAGTGGATTGAATCCAACTGGGAGATTCAAATACCAGATTTTTTCACTCTTATGCTAAAGCAAGACAAGCTCATAAGGCCATTAAGCTGCTGATTAAGGCTAATGGAGAAAGATGTATTACTCAATAGCAGATCATAGATGAAGCCAAGTTTTTTTATGTAAACCTAATGGGAAGTGCTGCTGATTATTTACCTATGCTTGACAGGCAAGTCATTGCAAGAGGTCCAAAAGTAACAAGGGACAAGAAACAACGACTTTGTGATGTGGTTACAAACCAGGAGATAAAATCTGCCCTGTTTAGCATGAACTCTTGCAAGGCTCTAGGTATTGATGGTTTTAATGTACATTTCTTCAAAAGTACACGGCATATTATTGGAGATGATGTGTGTTGTGCCGTGAAGCAATTCTTCAGCACAGGTTTCCTTCCCAAATCAGTGAACAGTACTCTTATTTCTTTGATTCCTAAAACTGAGAATGCATGCACCATTAAGGACTTTAGGCCTATTGCCTATTGTACAGTGTTATATAAGATTGTCTCAAAGGTGCTTGCAAACAGGATGTAAACTGTTTTGGATGAAATTATTAGTGCTCACCAATCTGCTTTTGTAAAAGGAATGGTGATTTTTGATAATATCTTACTTAGTCATGAGATTATCAAGGGCTACAATAGGAAGAATATTTCACCTCGATGTATGGTGAAAATTGACATCCAAAAAGCTTATGACTCGGTGGAATGGCCGTTCATAAAATACTTATTACTTGAACTTGGATTCCCTCACCAATTTTTTCACTGGATCATGGTTTGTATTACAACAGTATCTTATTCTATGAGTGTAAATGGTGAAACAACAGAGCCATTTATAGCAAAAAAAGGTTTGAGACAAGGAGATCCCATCTTTCCATACTTGTTTGTTCTTAGGATGGAATATTTACACAAGTGCCTTATAGAACTACAAATAGATAAGCTATTCCATTTCCATCCACGGTGTAAAAGATTTGGGCTTGTACATGAGTGTTTTGCTAACGACTTACTCTTATTCACTAGGGGTGATGCTAGCTCAGTAAGACAACTGATGAAGGTGTTTTATAAATTTTCAGAGGTTTCTGGTCTTAAAGCAAATCAGTCCAAAAGTTCTATCTATTTTGGAAGAGTCCCTATCATAATTCAGGAAGATATTTTGAATGAATTTGGTATGACATGAGGAGAGATTCCTTTTACATATCTTGGTGTCCCTCTTTCTGCCAGCAAACTATCTGTGGTGCAATGCCAACCTCTGATAAGGAAAATATTAGCAAGAGTGGAATGTTGGAGCTCCAAGATGCTTTCTTATGCTGGCAGACTCCAGCTCATCAATTCTGTGCTTTCTAGTATGCAAAACTATGGTGCCAAGTCTTTCTTCTTCTACAAAAAGTTCTAAAGGTCATTCAAACAACCTGCAGGACTTTTCTCTGGACATGCAGTGCTTCTACGTCTAAGAAAGCTCTAGTAGCCTGGGATCAAATGTGCATGCCCAGAATTGCAGGAGGATGGAATATCACTTGTATCCAGCTATGGAACAAAGCAGCCCTGTGCAAATTATTGTGGTGTTTGGCCCAAAAAAAAGATAAAATATGGGTTCAATGGATACATGGCTATAAGATAAAGCAGCAGGATCTCTGATGCAGAGAAGCGTATGAATTATAGGTTAATCCGTTGATTCTCGTGAATACCGGAAGAACACTATGATTTATGAACTACCGTTGATACTAAGTATGCCGGCAAACATAAACATAAGGGAATAAACCCTAAAATATATATCATACTTCTAAAATTGCTCCAAAACAACGAAGACTACCTATTTATACTAAACAAAGAAGTAAATAATTACTAAGAAGTCCAAAACTAAATAATAATAAAAATAACATACTAAAGCCCAAAACATATATCAAAAGTGGCGTGAATTGTTTTTATCCATTAGAAAGCTATCATATTTCTCCATAACTAATACGGCAGCTTCATCTCCATCACTCACCCAGTTCGAAACGATTTGACCTCGAATCGAGTGAAGCTTCATCTCGATCATAGAGCAAAAGTACGCAAGAAAATGGTGGCAATGGCGGCGTCAGTACATGTGGAAGCCAAACAAGAGAATTAGGATGCGAATGAGGAGCAATGACGTTCTCAAAACACCTAGGCATATGAAAGGAAGAAACCACCAGAGAAGTAGCATGCGTCGGTGTCATAAGGCTGTTTTGAGTTGAGCGATCCATCCCTTTCATGTATGAAGGAATATTGGGAACATTAAATCAAACAAGGAACAATAGAGGTACGTGAGAAATATTAAAAACCTGGACCTGATTGTTTGGGCGTGAAAGTATCCATGTGGTATTGAACGAACAACCTTCATTCTCATTATCTGAAGGACGGAAAGTAAGAGAGTCCATCGGATGTTCACAAGGACGGAGCACAAGGGCGGTGCCCAAGTCATGCAGTAGGTGTTCTTCATAAAGATGAAGTGACAGTTCTTCATCAAATATTGGAGGTCCAGAATACGCCATATCGAGGAAGGCATCAACACCAGATTCACCGATGCCCACATCGGGCAGTTGGTGTTTTTCAAGGAGATAAATTGACGGTTCTTCATCAAATATGGGAGGTCCAAAATATTCCATATCGAGGAAGACCTCAACACCAGATTCACTTATAAATTCTGAATTATCGAGATGAAAATCGGCTTTCCAACGGCGAATTTCATCAAATCGAACATCGTTATCGAAGAGAGCAAAAGGATCTACAATATGTTGCGACAAAGTATCCATACGTTGATGCATAATATTGTTATCTAGAGCAGAGAGTACCTGATTGTGACGACGAGACAATATGATCAGGAGCGTAGTCTGGTCTCTGAATACCAATTGATGCAGGGAAGCATATGAATTATAGGTTAATCCGTTGATTCTCGTGAATACCGGAAGAACACTATGATTTATGAACTACCGTTGATACTAAGTATGCCGACAAACATAAACAAAATGGAATAAACCCTAAAAATATATCATACTCCCAAAACTGCTCCAAAACAACGAAGACTACCTATTTATACTAAACAAAGAAGTAAATAATTGCTAAGAAGTCCAAAACTAAATAATAATAAAAATAACATACTAAAGCCCAAAACATATATCAAAAGTGGCGTGAATTACTTTTATCCATTAGAAGGCTATCATATTTCTCCATAAATAATACGACAACTTCATCTCTATCAATCTCTGTACTATGCTTCTCCCTTCTCAAGCATCATGGGTGGTGAGGAAGATTTTTGGAGCTAGAGAGTACCTTGCGAACTCAATTACTATAACTCAAATGATGACCAACTCAACCTTCTCTATCAGGAAAACCTACATTGAGATGCGAGGTCCAGCACAAAAGGTACCATGGCATAAACTGATTTCATGCAACATAGCTTCCCCTAAAACTATCTTCATTCTTTGGCTTGCTATGTTGGGAAGATTGAGTACATGTGACATATTACTGCAATTTGGTGTGAATGTGAACAAAATTTGTAGCTTGTGTGATCTGGAGAATGAGAGCCTTGATCACCTGTTCTTTAAATGTACCTACTCTGCCCAAGTGTGGGCCAAATTCTAAGCTGATGCAATGTAAGTAGAAGCATCCAAGGTTGGGAAGAAGAAAAGAAGTTTTTGAGAACCCAATGCAAGGCCAAGAAAGGAAAACAAAAGCTGTATAGATTGTTGGTGACTACAGTAGTTTACCAACTGTGGATTGAGATGAATCGAAGAAAGTTCCTGAATGCTTGGAGCAGTGTGGAACACTTAGTGACTACTTGTCAAATTTAAATTGTTGTGTGTTGCAAAAAGGATCCCAGATTAGCAAGCTTACTTAGATCTTAGGTTTTGATTATTTTACTTGTGAGTCTGTTTTGTTGCTGTTTGTTTTGTTGTTTTGTAAGGTTGGTTTTCATTCTCATTTGGTGAAATAAAATTCCTTTATTTACCAAAAAAAAAAGTATTCATAAGCATTTGATTGAGTAAATGTACAAACTACTGAATTGATAAGCAAAATAAAAGCTTCAAGTTCTATACTTGGCTTTTGGTTTACAAAATATGCACAAAAAGTAGCCGGTATTCACCAGTAGACATTAACAAAAGGTGGCCTACATTCATCAGCTATGGCTTTACAAAATATGCACAAAAATTAACTTGCATTCATCATTTTTCATGGCATATCTACTGAGCTTCATCATGAACAATTTCCCAGTCATGCATTAGCCCTCCAATTCCATCCACTGTCCCAGCTTCAAGCATATAATGAATGCATTCCCTCACTAATTTCTTTGAAACTTCCAAACTGATAGGCAACATATTCTGTCTTATAAGAGCTTCTTTCTTCATGTGAGGGATCTTGTAGCAATTCTGCCCTCTAACCTTCATTATCTCCATCATGCACCCTTGCAAGCTTAGAAACACATTGTTTAGTTTTCACTTGATAGTTGTTCAAATGACAATATGACTGCATTGACCAGTTGGTCAACATTGTAGTAAACTGACTCTATTTGTATACTTTGAATAGCTTGAACCAATCCAAATCATTCACATTTGTGTCTGGCGAATTGGGTGGTTGATGAACCAATCTTATATCAAAGCCATCTGCTGAGGCAGCAAGCCTAAAATCAGAGTCATTATCTTTGATATGTGGTCTTGCATTGTCTTGCTGTATCAGAATGGTCTTGCTCGCACATGTAGGCCATTTTGATTTGATAGTTGGTAAAATCTGAATTGATAATTGCAAAGTGTATTGTCATTTGAACACAATTTCATTAAACTCTCAAATTGCATTATTGAAAAAATCTACTAAAAAACAGACACTGATTGAATCCCAAACATTTTACACTTGCATTGCATACACACATCAACTACTCTCCATACCTGATTGATAAGACAATCTTTGATGACCTCCTTAGTTTCAATGTGGATTGGTTTTGTCTCTAGTATGCCTACTGTCATGTTCTTGCTATTTCTCTGAGCTGGAACTTGCTCTATGAAAGGAAAAATCCCTATTTTTCCATAAAAAAAACCGTACCATCTGCTGCAAATATGGGCCTGCACACTGCACACATGAACATTACCTTTGTTATGAATTTTTTGCTCTTGCATGTCCTATCAGGCTCTGCTTCAGCTGCTTTCATGTAGAACCTGTGCATTCCCTTTGTGATATAGAACCATTTCTCATCAATGTGTACTATGTTGTGCATGGTTCTGAACCTGAGAACGTTTAGAATTCTGTCAAACTCTAGGGCTTCAAGTGAAAATCTCAACCTCATCAACCTGTTAGGTGTTGTTAGGTCAGGTTTTATTGTATTGGTGTGAGCTCTGATCAGCCCTCCTTTTACCCATCTCCCCACTGTGGTTTTGCTGCAAGAGAGACCAGCTGCTAGTTTCCTTATTGTGGATCTCTTGCATAACTCCATATTGGCAATGAACTCCAAGTCTATATGAACTCTTTTCCTTCTTGGAGCTTTTGGTTTAGCACTACATAGATGAATAACTTCACATTTCTCGTTTTGTTTTCTTGCTGCAGCCCACAACCGAGTAATAGTCCTCCTTGACCTGCTGAACTTGATAACTGCTTCAGCCATCTTGCCTCTCAAAGGTTTCCCATTGATGCTGTTAAGAAGAAGCCACTGCACTATGATGTTCCTTTCTACAGTAGTTAGATTTTTGTTCACCATGTTTTTTGTGCTTTGAAACTTATGAATCTGCTATGAACTTTGTAGACTGATTTATAGTGAAATTTATAGGGAAATTTATTGTGAATATGTTGTGAACTTCAATTTGAAATTTAGAGGGAGAAAGAGACTGAAATTTGAATTAAAGTAAATTTAGGTGCAAATCTATGTTTGAATCAATTTAAGTTTGCCGCAATTTTTAATTTTTGTTCAAAAGGTTAGTGACATGAGTGGCAGTCATTAAGCATAGAAGAATGATTTTAATATTATGTCAAATAAGTGGGGTACACCATATTTTCTACTAAACATAATTTCCTTAAAACCTGTGCCCATAAAGTGTGAGCCAGAAATAGCGGGACAGAGGGAGTTATTATCTTGAAGATTAGTTGACAACTATTTCCTCCGTTCCCGAAAAGTATAGTTAATTTGCTATTTTGAGTCCCTTATAAATATGGTGTTTTCATAAATATAAATGACCCCACCAATTTTATAATACTATTTTATACCTTACAACAAATTAAATATGTGGGCCTCTTTCCCCACTTAACATGCATTTACTTACCTTTTTTCTTAAAACGCGTATTATTTTGTTACCCTCTAATTAAATTGTTAATAAAAAGTCTTCAATGAGCAGGAAAATTGCTTGTTACCACCTTATTGGAGTCTATATGAACAATGTAATTAGGCCATCGGTTTTACGAGCATAGGAAGAAAGCCATTGTTTGAAGTCATGATCTGATTGAATACACAATTAAGAAATTAGAAGATTCAATTGAAGAAGGTTGAATGGTGGATGTGGAACCAATCAATGCATCCAAGTTCAAAGTTAAGTGCGCTCAAAGAAGCTATGTTGTTGATTTGAATGCTATGAGTTGTTTGTGTATGGATTTCGATCTTGATCAACATCCTTTCTCATGCAGCGATATTAGTTGATTTTGTATCGCAATTACGAAGAAATAAGTTGACATATGATGGATCATTAAACAATATGGATAAATACACTTCAACATGAGAGAGTTTTAGCTCTTTCATTGGGTTTTCGGTAAGTTAAAAAAAGGATGACTTGTCAACAACATATTTGAGTCCAACATTCCTCTTGGGACTGCAAAAGACATAAAATATAAATAATCATACGCAAAAACATAAAAGTATAATAACTTACTCAACCTTTATTTCATTAGGAAGGTAAGGACTGCACAATGCTGATGTCGAAACTTTTTTCGAACAGTTCTAAAATCCAATTTGGGAGGACTGAGCTTGCTGCCTTTTCATTTTGAATGCACTTGTATATATGGAGTTTCAACTTTATGTGGTTTAACTAAGTGGGGCTAGTGAGTATACTTGTTAATTCCACACGTGCGTGCCGCAGCCGTCGCCGCTCGGGCCATGAGATTTGATAATTGTCTTTGAATGGTCTTTGGGCTTGGACTTGGATTAATTCCTTGTCAAGCTTTATCTTTTTGGACCAACGTTTGGAGCCCATTTAATGATTGGGCTTCGCGACCCATTGGTTAAACAATTAAGAGTTTTGGTTCGGCCTAAACCACTGACACATAAGGCTCGGCCCAAAAATCCGCTCTCATTCTCGTCATTCTGCATAACCATTTCATATTAGATGCATTATAGAGTAGGGGTGTGCATGGACCGAACTAAACCGAAAAAACCGACCGAACTGATAGGTTTTGGTCGATTCGGTTCGGTTTTTATATGTGTCAGTTTTCGGTTCGGTTTGTAAAATTTTGAAAAATCGGTTTTCGGTTTCGGTTTCGGTTTTACTATATATGTTCGGTCGGGCACCGAACCAACCGAAACTATAATATATTAAAATAATATATTATATATATATTTTTTTATTTTATTATAAAAATTAGAAATAAATAAAAAAACTCTAGCGCTCATTTGCTTCTGGCAGGGTGGCAGCTGCTCTTTGTCAATTCTCATATCCTTTCTCCTCTCACTCACGCACGGCGCACCTCTCACTCTCATCCCCAGCGCCGCTTGATTCGTGACTCGTCCCTGCCGCTCAATTTTCCTTTCTCCCGCCGTCCATCTGGTGCAGTCAAGTCTCGCCGCCGGTATCAGGACTCGTCGTCTTTCATCGTTGTAAGTCTGTAACAGAAAATCATCGGCGCTGGAGAACCTTCGGTCGACGTCGTTCGTAGTTGCTGCTGTGTCTCCGGACTGCCACTGCCGCTCTCTCTTGGCCAGATATTTTCTTTCGATTTCATTTATTTTGTGCTGCAGCAGATCTCTACTTTGTGTAATCCATAATTCTTGTCAGCTCTTTTTGGAATTAGTCAATTAGATTATTGGATCATGTTTTACCGTTGAAACTCAACCAAAATTTGTAATTTTTGACCTCATGATATGTGTTGTATTGAGACTTGGAAGATTGTTGTTTGATTATTTAGAAGGGAATTGGCTTTTTAGCAAGAATATGATAAAGGTTTAGAAAGAACTGGTGATTTTATCAAAGTTTGTCATCAATGATTTACTGGTGGTCTTAAGTTTTTAATTTTGGTTGAGAATAAATGCAAATCATATTTCTGTCGGTTTTTATGAAAACCAACCGAACCGACCGAAAATTTTCGGTTCGGTCGAAAAAATATTTTGATCGGTTCGGTTCTTAAAAAAAATATTCGGTTCGGTTTTCGGTTTGATAGATTTTGGTCGGTCGGTCGAACCGACCGACCGATGCACATCCATATTATAGAGTTCAAAAGCTCAGTTCTTAGATTCTGTTTTGTTTGTCGAAGCTATTTTGATTTTTTGTGCTGATATTGAGAAGACATCGTCGTTTTATCTTTGAAAGACGATACACCGTTACCGTGTGTCATAACCCGTTCCCAATTACTATTTTATTTAACGTTATTTGATTATTAAATTATTTAAAATTCAACTTGTGGAATTTATAAAGTTAAGTGTATAGCATATGTTAGTCGAAATCGCGTCCTAGTTAGAATTACCATATTTTAATTAAATTTTGAGCCTTAGAATATTTTTTCTAAAAAGATATTTGAAAAGTTTTTAGACATTATCTGAATCAATTTAAATTTAAGTTTGGGCCAAGTCTAATAATTATTTTGAGCCTTTAAGTGAATTCTCCTTTTAGTTGAGTTCATTCTTGAGAGATACCATAAGATTTAAAATCGGGTAGAACATTAGTCTTGAACCCAAATTTTCTGCAGTAATAATAATAATAAAATAAATAGAAATATCTCAATATGATTTTATTCTTGCAATTTGTCTGCAAATTTTGTAGTCTCGGAAAGAGCCAAGCCGACCCCTCTTTTCTTTATCATTTTAAACACGCTGGCCACTTTTCATCTAATTGATTTCACCTTGTTCTGTTCATATACTTGGAAATTTTACCATTTACCAACTCAAAACTTTACTCTGCTTTTGCCGTGAGCTTTCAAGCCTTTGATCAAATTTTCAGCAGCAACTTTTTCCTCAATTAAACCTCAAAGTAAGTTAAGAATTATATTGATTGTACGTGCTTATTATCTTTATTAACTTGGACAACATTGTATACATCCCACACTGAGTGTACTTGTACACTCACCCCACATTAATGAATATTTTCAGGTAATTGAAGTTGGAGAGCGCGTGGAAAGGTCGAATGATGCGTGCAAGCATTATCTATAATATTATATTTCTGCATAAACACTTTTTGCAAGACTTAAAGACTCTGATTATTTAGCTTATGCTTATTTTGATTTGGTTGTAAAATATAACTTATTATCATGGATTCCCATTGTCATGGTCCAAATTTCGAAGTTATATTATCTATTTTGACACTAAGTCTTACTCTCAAGTATTCATCAAATTAAAGATTTTATTTCTTCTAAGTTATTTATTTAAAAAAAAATTACACTACATTTTTCCGCATTTATTATTTTAAATACTTTATTTTTAGTATAGGGTGTTACACCGTGAGCACCAGTCAGGGCACATCTCGTTTTGCATAAAGAGGCTTCCTCGACTCGACGAAAACTAAGTTTGTTAGTTCGTTCATTTGATTATTTCCTTTTGTAATCTAATTAGTTTCAATTTATTAGTTAGTTTATTTTGTTTCCAAACTTCTACATTTCTTTCCCGTTGTAAAAATTTCAACAATTAGAAATAAGCTAGGGCCCCGTTTGGTTTCTATGACAAAATAGCAATATACAATATGGGATAAACCATGACTGAATCCATGATTAAAAAAAGTTGTTCGGTTGGAATGTCAATTTTTATACATTCTTAACAACATGTTTGGTCTGCAATATTACATAGTATTAATTTATTGATCATTTACAAATATACCCCCAAAAAATTGTACTCCCTCCGTCCCTGATAAGTGTAGTCCTAAGGGAGGGGCACGAGTTTTAAGAAGCATGTTAGGTAGATGTGTAGAGAGGGGAGAATGTGACCCACTTGGTTGAAGTGTTAGTTACTTTTAAAGGGTAAAATGGTAAAATTTTAAGTGGGGTCATATCCATTTAAGGAAGGACCACACTTATGGGGGACGGACAAAAAAGGAAAGTGGACTACACTTATCAGGGACAGAGGGAGTATAATATGTTTGTTTACAAATTTCACACCTAAATTTATTAGTTTCACTTAAAAAAATATTTTTTATATCCTCAAATACACACACATATATATATATATATATATTTCATATATCTAACTATAAATTAAAAGTCAATTTTAATGAAATTATAAATCATAAAAACATGTTTGGTTCTAAAGCTTAAAACCCATAATTTTGCAGAAGTTTGATGCTTTTGCTCATATTACTCTAATATTTTTGTTTTGCTCTCTACCCCTCCAAATCCAATCTTGTATTTCTCTCAAAACAAGGAAAAAGAAAAAGGAGAGAGACAAAGAGAAAATAAACCAGTCCTATTTTTGTTCTTGATTACATATCATCTCTCTCCAAATTCTGAAATAAATGGTTGATGATGTTGCTGCTTCACTTTAACAGTCTATAGAACTCCTCCTCAGGTATTGAGCTTTAATGGTAAAAATGCTATTATATATACTGGTATAACTTTGTTTTACTTTATTTCCAAATGAATTGGAGAAGCAAACGGAAGTATCAATTGACCCAAAACAAGAAAAGTTTTATTTCCCACAAATTCATGGATCTCTTCAAATCCAATTTTATGTAATTTGTGCGAACTCTTAAGAACCCTAGAATTAAGTGCGTAGAAATTAAAAGTACCCGCGCGCAGGAGCTCGATTAATTTTCTTCTTCTGTTTTTCTGACCTCAAATTGAATCGTCACTCAAATTAATTCGCCGAATACAGAAGCTAGAGAAGATGTCTGTAATGTGAAGAAATATCGGATGTGCAGAGGCTAGAGAAAAGGAAGGATAAAATGGTATTCTTCAACCCACGCTAATTTTGTCGTAGGGGGTAGGCTCCGACTTACAATCATGCTATTAGTACCGGGCCAACTTATCCTTGGATTGAGTCATCGGCCGACTGGCTTGTGCATCTTGTGTACCAAACACATGATTGTGTCATATCTCGCCTTTAATCTTGCGCAATCCAAGCAACCGAACATGACCTAAATAGATTGAATTCAATGGCATTACTAGACTTGGACTCAATTGCGACCAAACAATATTTTAGGTTAAACTTCGATGAAAATTTCACATATGTTACATCTAAAATTGATTAAAATTTCTTCTAAAAAAAAAAATTTGATTAAAATTGCTGGCCAACAACCAATGGTTGCAAGCGAGTCCACATTCCAAATCGGTTAGTTCTCATACAGAACTTGGACACCACGCATAAAATATCTCGAGTAACCCTAATAAATCGAGGGTCATTTATGTCAATCTTCATAAACCTAATTTCCGAAATAGTAGTATAATAATGCGTGGTAGGGCAGCGAAGTCATATCTTACTATTAGGGTTTGAGTGACGGCGCCGCTCGAACGCGCTTCTCATATCCTTTCAGCTCTTCGTCTTTGTAAGGGTGCTTGCTCTTCTTTTCTACCTAGCTGCTGCTGCTGCTGCTGCAGCATATCGGATGTAAGAATTTCTACTTGTTTATACGGTTAATTTTCAATGTTTTTGATTGGACCTTTAAAATTGTATGTTCCAGTTGTTTGTTTTTGTGATAGATGACTCTTTGACGATTCAGATAAAAGTATAAGAATTATCTTTGCTAGTATTTCTGTATTTTCATCTAATGAAGTATAAGAATTCTCAGTATTTTACTTAGGCAGCTCCTAGTAATTCAGTAAATAAGTCTACTGTTGTATGTATTTGTCAATGCAAATAAGAATATTGTATAAACTAGCTTTTCTTATGAAGATTTAATTTTCCGTGTTTGTTATACCATCATATGGAATTTTTTATTTTATTTGTTGATTTGTTAATCTAAGCAATTCTTTTAGCGAAAATTAATGCGATGATTGTGATTTTCTTCAATTCGTTACTTTTCTAACGTAGTAAAAAGCTAGCAGGAGCTGATATTCATATACTAATTGTTTAGATTCTCAACGAATTTTATGTTGCCAATTGCAGGTAATTTGGTCGACTTGTGAAATATTAAAACAAGTCAAAATGGTACGTGTACATAATCACTTTTAGCTGTAATATAGTTGTCAGATTAATGTAATTTGATCTAAACAATAAGTACATGATTGATGTTTCCAGGTGAAGTTCACAGCAGATGAGCTCCGTAGGATTATGGACTACAAGCATAATATTCGTAACATGTCTGTTATTGCTCATGTTGATCATGGTAAGCAAGCGGAATGAATTGTCAAACGATATTCTTTAGTTTGAAATATGAAGTAATATTTATTTATGAATGGTGTCACAGGGAAGTCCACTCTTACCGATTCTCTTGTTGCGGCTGCTGGTATCATTGCCCAAGAGGTTGCTGGTGATGTTAGAATGACAGACACTAGGGCGGATGAAGCTGAACGTGGTATTACCATTAAGTCTACTGGTATCTCATTGTATTATGAAATGACTGACGAGTCCTTGAAGAATTTCAAGGGAGAACGAAACGGCAATGAGTACCTCATCAATCTTATTGATTCGCCTGGGCACGTCGATTTCTCTTCAGAAGTGACAGCTGCTCTTCGCATCACTGATGGTGCTCTCGTTGTGGTGGACTGCGTTGAAGGTGTGTGTGTCCAAACAGAGACTGTCCTCCGACAGGCTCTTGGTGAAAGAATTAGGCCCGTCTTGACTGTTAACAAGATGGACAGGTGTTTCCTTGAACTCCAAGTGGATGGAGAGGAAGCTTACCAGACATTCTCGAGGGTCATTGAAAATGCGAATGTCATCATGGCCACATACGAGGATCCCTTACTTGGTGATGTTCAGGTTTATCCTGAGAAAGGCACGGTTGCCTTTTCTGCTGGTCTGCACGGTTGGGCTTTTACTTTGACTAACTTCGCTAAGATGTACGCTGCCAAGTTTGGTGTTGATGAGACTAAGATGATGGAAAGGCTTTGGGGAGAGAATTTCTTTGACCCAGCTACCAAGAAGTGGACTTCCAAGAACACTGGATCTGCCACATGCAAACGTGGTTTTGTTCAGTTCTGTTACGAACCCATCAAAATGATCATCAACACTTGCATGAATGACCAGAAAGATAAGTTGTGGCCTATGTTGACGAAGCTGGGCATTACAATGAAGTCCGAGGAGAAGGATTTGATGGGGAAACCTCTGATGAAGCGTGTCATGCAAACATGGCTTCCTGCCAGCACTGCTCTCTTGGAGATGATGATATTCCATCTGCCCTCACCACACACAGCTCAAAGGTATCGTGTTGAGAACCTGTACGAGGGACCTCTCGATGATGTTTATGCTACTGCTATCAGGAACTGTGATCCCGAAGGACCTCTCATGCTCTATGTGTCTAAGATGATTCCAGCCTCTGACAAGGGTAGGTTCTTTGCTTTCGGCCGTGTGTTCTCTGGAAAAGTTTCAACGGGTTTGAAGGTCCGAATCATGGGCCCGAACTACGTTCCTGGTGAGAAAAAAGACTTGTATACCAAGAGTGTTCAGAGAACTGTCATTTGGATGGGTAAAAGGCAGGAAACTGTGGAAGATGTACCTTGTGGGAACACGGTTGCTCTGGTCGGACTGGATCAGTTCATCACCAAGAATGCTACCCTGACAAATGAGAAAGAAGTTGATGCTCATCCGATCAAAGCCATGAAGTTCTCTGTGTCACCTGTTGTTCGAGTTGCTGTGCAGTGCAAGGTTGCATCTGACCTACCAAAGCTTGTTGAAGGTTTGAAGCGTTTGGCCAAATCTGACCCTATGGTTGTGTGTACTATTGAGGAATCTGGGGAGCACATTGTTGCTGGTGCTGGGGAGTTGCACCTTGAGATCTGCTTGAAGGACTTGCAGGATGATTTTATGGGGGGTGCTGAAATCATAAAATCTGATCCAGTTGTTTCCTTCCGTGAGACGGTCCAGGACAGGTCTTGCCGTGTAGTTATGAGTAAATCACCCAACAAGCACAACCGTCTGTACATGGAAGCGAGACCCTTGGAAGAGGGACTGGCTGAGGCAATTGATGACGGGCGCATTGGTCCTAGAGATGATCCTAAAATTCGGTCAAAGATATTGGCTGAGGAGTTTGGGTGGGACAAGGAACTTGCTAAGAAAATCTGGTGCTTTGGTCCTGAAACAACTGGTCCAAACATGGTTGTTGATATGTGTAAGGGAGTGCAGTACTTGAACGAAATCAAGGATTCTGTAGTTGCGGGTTTCCAGTGGGCGTCTAAGGAAGGGGCGTTGGCTGAAGAAAACATGCGAGGGATTTGCTACGAGGTGTGTGACGTGGTACTTCATGCTGATGCCATTCACAGAGGTGGTGGTCAGGTTATTCCGACAGCAAGGAGGGTGATATATGCCTCACAGTTAACAGCAAAGCCTCGTCTTTTGGAACCAGTGTACCTAGTGGAGATCCAGGCACCGGAGCAAGCTCTTGGTGGAATATACAGTGTGCTGAATCAGAAGCGTGGTCATGTGTTTGAGGAAATGCAGAGGCCGGGGACTCCTCTATACAACATCAAGGCATACCTTCCAGTTGTTGAGTCCTTTGGTTTCTCGAGTACTTTGAGAGCTGCTACCTCGGGTCAGGCTTTCCCTCAGTGCGTGTTTGATCACTGGGAGATGATGGCTTCTGATCCTCTTGAACCAGGAACCCAGGCTGCGACTCTCGTTGCTGATATCCGCAAGAGGAAGGGTTTGAAGGAGCAGATGACACCTCTCTCCGATTTCGAGGACAGGCTGTGAGTTATTGTACTGTTAAATTTTGTTTCATGGTAATATTGCCGGCTCGTTATGGCACTTGTCATTTTACCTAATTTTGGTTTCTGTGTTCTTTTTCCTTTCTGGTTTCACAATGTACTTTGACGACTGAGTTACTTCTGGATTCTGTTGTTGAGGAATTTATGTTTAAGATGAGATGGTATTTTTTTATTTTTACGTGTCATTTAATTCCCGTTTCTCTAATGTTTTTTAGTGCTGTGTAACTTACTTACATTTAACATTGGTTTTTAGTTATTATTTAGTTTATTGTTAAATTCGTCAATTATCATGTAAGGTGAATGCTATGTGCTTTTATTTCTCAATGTGCTTGAAATAATTTGCTCTAGTCTTTTTCACATTTGGAGAAATGACTGCATGTTTTTAGCAAAGTTTTTATGACACGTTGCTTTGATCTTAAAATAGGAACCATGTAGATTTGTCCGTTAACTTTTTTTTTTTCTTTCTTCTAATATGTTTAGTTTCTTGAGTTTTATAAAATTAAAATATATTTGATCTTCTGTAAGTATCGCACTGACGGATACAAACTCGTAAGTCGTAACCATTTTCCGAATTCAGAAGTTGTTAATAATATAAGTTGTTAACCAATTGGAACTCCTTTCCATATGTAGCACCACACCCAAATCCACATGACAGAGCCCCTTTCCATCGATTCTTATTTCTTTTTGCATTTTCTTTTCTTCCTGAACTTGAAAGTGGGAATACTTCAAAATTGACTATTTAAAAAAACGAAAAATGACTATTTAAAAAATACCGACACCATTCGGTTATTCGGTTAACCAAATACTGAAATTAAAAAAAAAAAAAATCCCAACTGTTTTTCATGCCAACACCCAAAATCCAATATTTCTCCATGAATTCTTCTGGTTTAGGAGAAAAAAAAAACACAAAAAATCAAAAAGCAAATCGGCCTAATAGGACGCTTTCTAGTGTCCTAATATGTTAATGGTCTAATAGGACACTTCTTAGGGTCCTAATATGTATTTTTGGGTTTTATTTTTTCCCAGTTTTTCGATCTAATAGGACACTCCTAAATGTCCTATTATCGTTTTGATTTTTAATATTTTATACTTTTTAATCTTTTTCGTTTTTCTTTTTTTATTTTTTATTTTTACTTTTAATTTAATTTTTATAATTACGGTTTATTAATCCCCGATTAGGACTAATCAATTCTCATTTTTTATTCTTTTTTTTAAAGAGTCGAGCGAGGGGAAACGAAGGCCTTGGAGCGAGCTAAAAAACATTAATGTTGCCACAATCATTATCTATAAATTAAAATCGGAGCCGAATATGGAGAAGAAAAAAATGATTTATATTATTGCCCTTAGGTTTATTAATATATTAATTTCATTAGAGTTTATTAATTCTCAATTATGGTTTATATGAATAAAAAAATTAATTGAAAAAAATTAAATAAAATTATGAAATTAGAATCGAAAATGAAAAAAATTGAAAAATATTAAAAATAAAGAAAGAAAATATATTAGGACATTTCCAGATGTCCTATTAGAGCTGGGAGGGAGGTAATATGACACTCAGAAGTGTCTAATAAACCTGCCGCACAACTTACGGCAGGTTGCATAGGAGACCATCTCAATCACAATCCCCACTTAACGAAAACTGAAACAAGACATTCAAAATTTTTGGTACACCACTCATCCGTCTCTCTCGGAAATCACCAAACAATCACGCTCCTCATATCAAGATCAAGAAATACAGAGACCCAAACCAAACCCAAACGAAATCTCCCTCAAAGTGAGGAGCCGGTACCGAGACGGTGAGAGACAGAATGAATGAGAGTGTTCTTATTATACAATAGCATCATTGGAACAGGTAAGCTATAACAATGAATATTTGATGATGTTCGCAGTTGAGCTTCGCTTCGTACATGCCGATCACGGTTGTGCTGATACGAATTTATATTAAAACCATCTTCCATTAAACATGTAGTATTACACTACTAGCTTCAGTTGTTTGAATGATAGCATAAATTTTATTTTTATTTCTAACGTTGAGGCAATAAAATAGACATCTACATGTTCTTGTTGTGGCTGCTAGGATTATTACGCAAGAATCTACAGGTGATAAAAAGCGTAAGGAATTACAAGAGAAGAGATGAAGAGTAGTTGCTTTTAAATTGGGTTAAATGTCGGGAAAAATCATAACATTTTTTCAAATTCTGGTTTTTTCCTTCACTTCCTATTTTTGCGAAAAAATTCCTCACCTTTTTATTTTTCCCCAGCGAATATTTCCGATCAACGTAAAGTTGATGTGTTAATTTTATTTGTTGACGTGGCCCAATATTTTACACGTGGCACTTGAGTGGCATAAACTGATCGGCTTAATTGCCGTAAAAATCCCGACCTTTGGTCAAATTCTAGTTTTTCCCCTGACTTTCTATTTTGGCCTACAAATTCATCACTTTTTAACTTTTCTGATTTTTCCCACGCAAATAATTTCCTCCCAAATTGATTTTGAGCTGAACGACAAATATTCCTACATGGCAAATCGGCGCGACTAAACAAATGACGTAGCTTTAATAAATGACATATGTCATCGTTTCATGGCAAATAGAGACTATAATTTGAGGATTTTAGGGCACAGATCGATCTCATCGTCTGTAGTCTTCATTTTTTGCAAAAATCACTCACTTTTCTCCTTCCTTCTCCCCCTCTATTGCTCATTTTTTGCAGTAGCGCCTCTTCGGATTCACCTCAGTACTGTGTGAGGTCTTTGGGGAGAAGGAAGGAGAAAAGTGAGTGATTTTTGCAAAAAATGAAGACTACAGACGATAAGATCAATCTGTGCCCTAAAATTAGGGGTGAGCAGACCCGCCCCGAACCTGCTAAACCGACCCGGACCGACGGGTTCGGGCGGGTCGGTCCGGGTTTCACTTGGTATTCGGTCCGGGGCAGGTTCAATTTTAAGGACCGAATTTTTTCCGGGTCGGGTCCGGGTTTAATTTTCTCAACCCGCCCAAACCCGGCCCGACCCGTATATATATATAATCAATTATTTTTATTTTATTTTATTTCTAAACCTAGTAGCAGCAGATAGCAGCCTTCCTTATTCATAGTTTCACAGTCACAGAGTCACTCACTCTTCTCTCCTCCACTCTCCACTCCAGCGCCGCGCCGCCCCGCCGTCAAGCCCGTCACCCTCAATCCCTCATTCTCACAATCACAGCCACCAACCGGCCAGTCTTCACCGCGGCACCGCCCATCGACCAGTCGCTTAGTCGGGAGTCGTCCACGGTTCGCCGCACCCGCCTCCGCCTCCAGGCTCCGCCGCTCGCTCCAGTCCACGGTTCGCATCACCCGCCTCCGCCGCTCGCTCCAGTCCACGGTTCGCATCACCCGCCTCCGCCTCCAGGCTCCGCCACTCGCTCCAGTCCACGGTTCACCGCACCCGCCTCCGCCTCCAGGCTCCACCGCTCGCTCCAGTCCACGGTTCGCCGTACCCGCCTCCGCCTCCAGGCTCCGCCGCTCGCTCCAGTCCACGCCTCCACCTCCACGGCTCCGCCTCCAGGTTCCTCCGCTTCAGTCCACACCTCCACCTCCAGGTCCTCCTTTGTCCAGCAATAGTAGATCATATTTTCCTTAAGAATAATAATGCAGCTTCATCTCATCTCCATCACCCCCCAAAATTTCAAATTTTTGTTAGTATCTAAATTAAGGCAATCTATATTTCAGCTGAAAAATAAGATATTGTTAATTTGTTAGTCCATCAGTTAGAGCGTAATTCAGTTTCTCATTTTTATTTGTAGGTGAAAATATGTCTACAACTGCAACTAATCAACCCGTAGCTGCAGAAGGTGAAGCTCTTCCACCTGAGAATGTTTCAACAACACAAAAGAAAACTGGAAAGAGAACTTCTCCAGCTTGGGATCACTTCACCCGTTTTACGGATGAAAATGGAGCACCGAGAGCTTATTGTAACTACTGCAAGCAGGAATATTGTGCAAATACATCAAAAAATGGTACGTCTGCTATGATGAAACACCTTGACAGATGTAAACAAATGCCTGGTGGAGTCGGAACTAAACAAAGTCAATTGTCTTTGCATCAAATTACTGAGGGGGGGGGGATGAGACTTGTGAGCTGGAAATTTGATCAGGAGGCTTGTAGGAGGAAGTTGATTGAGATGATAATTAAGGATGAATTTCCTTTTAGGGTTGTTGATGGTGAGGGCTTTAGGAAATTTGTTAGGATGTTGCAGCCTAGGTTTAGGCTCATCTCTAGGTGGACAATCTCAAGGGATTGTTATCAGTTATATCTTGATGAAAAACTTAAACTCCGTAACTTTTTCATTGGAAGTGGTCAAAGTGTCTGTATTACTACAGACACTTGGACTTCTTTGCAAAGATTGAATTACATGTGTGTTACTGCTCATTTTATTGATAAAGAATGGAAGTTGAATAAGAGAATTATCAATTTTTGCACAATTGAAAGACATCGGGGTGAGGATTTGGGTAGGCAGCTTGATACTTGTTTGCGTGAGTGGGGGATTGCTAGCGTATTTGCTGTGACCGTTGATAATGCTTCATCTAATGATACTTGCTTGTCTTTTTTGAAAACACGGTTAACTTCAAGGGGTTGTTGTCTAGCAAAGGGTAAATTCCTTCACATGCGATGTGTGGCTCATATAATTGCTTTGATAGTTGGTGATGGGTTGAAGGAGATAGGCTCTTCAGTTAAGAAGATTAGAGAAGCGGTGAGATATGTTAGGCAATCTCCGGCAAGGTTGGTCAAATTTAGGGAGTGTTGTAAAGAAGAGAACATTGAGTGTAAGAGTCTTCTATGCCTAGATGTACCTACTAGGTGGAACTCGACTTATCTGATGTTGTGTGTGGCTTGCAAGTTTGAGAAGGCATTTGAGGCTTATAGTGTGAAAGATCCCTTCTTTGGAATTGATCTTGAGGATGGTGTTCCATTGGGTATAGATTGGGATAATGGTAGAAGGATGTGTGAGCTTCTTGCTGCTTTTTTTGATTTGACACTTAGAGTCTCTGGCACACTTTATGTTACTTGTAATGAGTTCTTACATGAGATTACTTCTATTAGTACTTTGTTGAGTGATTGGGTGGTAAGTGATGATGAAGATGTGAAGTCCATGGGGATAAAAATGAGAGCAAAGTTTGACAAGTACCGGGGAGATCCACATAAGATGAATCACATAATTTTTTTGAGTGTTATTGTTGATCCTAGGTATAAATATGAATTTCTTGAGTATGTACTAGTTCAAGAGTGGGGTGAAGAAGTTGGAAAAAAGGTGGGTAAAGGGGTTTTGGAAAGCTTGCATGAGTTGTATGGTGCATACAAAGAAATTCATCAACCTGCAACCATCACAGTCACACAATCTCAATCTTCAAAGCAAAATGAATCATCTCAAAGCTTGAAGAAACGCGTCATGCTTGAGAGATTCAAAAGGCAGAAAGTTCAAGTTGGATCAGTCTCTACAGTAGATGAATTGGATGTCTATTGTAACGAGATTGTTGCCTCGTCGGATGATGAGCACTTTGATATTTTGATGTGGTGGAAGCTTAACCAACATAGGTTTCCGGTTCTTTGTCATCTCTCTCGAGATGTGTTGGCTGTCCCGGTTTCTACAGTGGCCTCAGAATCTGCTTTTAGCACCGGGGGAAGAGTTCTCGACCCTTTTAGGAGTTCTTTAACTCCTAAAATTGTCGAGTCGCTCATATGCACCCAAGATTGGTTAAGGAGGGCAAAAGATATAATTACCATTGAAGAAGATATAGATGACATACAAAAGCATGAAGAAGGTCATCTTTTAATTCATTATTTCACTATATATATATATATATATATTACTTGTGTTATAAAATGTTTGATTAATTTTAATCTTATTATGTAGGTTTGAAGAACCTTTCCATCAATGAAAAAAGTGAAGAAAGTGTGACTCAAAGTGAAGGAAGGAGTAGCCAAGTGTGACACCATAACTTTGGGTTGAATTTGAAGTCTTAGAATTTAAACTCTTTACATTTATTTTTATGAATCTGTAGTTGGATAATGTGAATTATTATGTCATAGATTGATTTGAATTTATGTTTTTATTGTGGACCGAGAAAATTAGAGATTAAATGATGTTTTATTATGAGTTTTTGCTGACTTTATATATTGTATATATGTTGGAAATGATGCAAAAACTGGAAAAATTTATTCTGCCCAAAATGTCCCGGGTTGGACCGAACCCGACCCGAACCCGAGGTTCGGTTTCGGTCCGGGTTGGGTCGGTTTTCATTTTATATTCGGTCCGGGTCGGTCCAAATTTTTAAAAATTTCGGGTCGGCGGGTTGGGCGGGTCGGTCCGGGTCGGACCGAATGCTCACCCCTACCTAAAATCCTCAAATTATAGTCTCTATTTGCCATGAAACGATGACGTATGTCATCTATTAAAACTACGTCATTTGTTTAGACGCGCCAATTTGCCATGTAGGATTGTCTTTCAGCTCAAAATCAATTTGGGGTTAAATTATTTGCGTAGGAAAAATCAGAAAAGTTAAAAAGTGATGAATTTGTAGGCCAAAATAGAAAGTCAGGGAAAAACTAGAATTTGACCAAAAATCTGCAATTAACCCGATCAATTTATGCCACGAGTAAAATATTGGGCCACGTTAACAAATAAAATTAACACATCAGCATTACGTTGATCGGAAATATTCGCCGGGTAAAAATTAGAAAAATAAAAAGGTGAGAAATTTCTTCGCAAAAATAGAAAGTTAAGGAAAAACCAGAATTTGAAAAAAGGTCAGGATTTTTCCGACATTTAACCCTTCCAAATTTGACATACATGAAAAGACCTTATCAACAAATATCTTACAACATATTCAAACAATAATATTACATAAAATTTGATTTCCCAAAGAGAAACTGGCCACCGGCCAGTAACATGAGATCATGCTTTTCAATCACGAGAGAATGTTGGAATATTCTACAAAAAGACCAACGGTAGCTCTAATGCACTTTTAGCTCACTGTTAACGAAAAAACTCCAACACGAATAACTTGAACAACTTGATGAACGGCCTAGGTGCTAACCAGAAAAGAGGAATCGTGCTTCATATCTCTCTCTCTCTCTCTCTCTCTAGATCATTTACTTGACTACTCACCTGTCGTAGAAATTAGGACCAGCTCGAGAGAGAAGTTCCTCACCGGCATCTTTACCCATTTTTATCATATCATCAAAAGCATACGGGCCTCTTCTAGAGGTTTCAAGAACTGCATTGTAACAAAATAGAAGATGCCAGGATGTCTTCATCGCACAACTTTTTAAAGGATTAAGTTATATAATTCAGAAATTTTTCTATGTACCTTGGGTTCCATCAGGAGATGCCACCAGTCCTCTGAAGATACAGTTTCCATCCTCATCTCGACTGGCGTATCCAGCTATTGGAGTACGGCAAGATCCGTCCAATTTCTCTAGGAATGCTCTCTCACACGCAACTGCTAATCTGGTATCTTCATGATTCAAGGCTGCCAAAAAAGTAGCCTAAAGAGAGAATGCTTCAATTAGAAGAGAACAAAAAAGAAAATGTTTGCTCTTTAAAATTATCAAGGGACACCATGAGTTTGATAAGGTTAGATATGTGGATAAGAAGCTCAATAATCGTTCTCTATCCAGAGAGAGAGAGAGAGATATGGCATACCATCTTTTCGTCATCACCTCTACATGCAATTCCTATAGCCCCTTGAGCCACAGCAGGGAGCATGTCATCGATTGATAGAATGGAAGTAACATTCTCTGTCATGTTCAGTCGCTTCAATCCAGCTAATGCCAATAATGTTGCTTGGACCACCCCTTCATTTAATTTTTTCAACCTCGTCTGTACATTACCTCGAAAGTTCTCCAGCACCTACACAATATTAGCATTTACAATATTTCATCAAGCATTGCTCTTATTTGCTTCAACCCATATCCTGACAAGAATCCTCATGCCCATAGGATGTGTGATGAGGTACGGGATTTCAGAAACTATCTACGCATAATCTGAACAATTAGTTAGAACTAATGTAAATGATGAGATTGTGGGATCAATACTCTTAACATCAACAAATTAACTGTAATAGAAGTACATGATGATGAAGCTGAAATGGGATGGACACTAAAATGCAGATAGGTAATTATGCCATTCAGATCCATCATGACTTTAGAGCATAATATCACAGTGAAATTCTTGACATGAACTTGATATTTCTCCAAGTGATCTTCTCAAAATAACAAACCATACAAAACCACACACAAAAGCACACATGCATACATGGACGTGTTACATTAAGGGGCAGCAGGTGGGTAAGTTTCTGCAAGAAGGACAGTTAATAACCCTCCCCACAGCCCCCTACATCCTAGAACAGAAAAATGCTTTGCAACAGTTGTAACAATGAAAGAAAGATTGTGAAAATGTATTTGATGTGTATGAACTGAACAACAAACATGAACTTTTTCTCTGGTGAAAATGTAAAATAACAAGTTTCAGAGTACTTCTATATTTTCTACATTATGATCAAGGATCGATCACCAAGAATGACAATGCACAATGAATGTGAACGAAGAATGTCGGAAGTTACCACTGTAATAATACACAACAATGTTATATGGCAGAAATCTGCATGATTTTAGTACAGCAAAAGTAAACTTATATATCATACAAAAGAAAGCAAACAAAAAAAAGTTAATGTCAAAATACACTCACCTTTAGTGAAGGATATCTGTTGAGAAGTTGCGACTTCCTTCTCAACGAAGCTGTCCCCACAGTGCTTCCTGCAGGAAGTTCGGCCATAGATGCCGCAGTCAAGCAGATAAAAGCATCCCGGACATCCTCCCTTGGGAGATTGCAAGGTATTATGGTGTTTTGGGGAAGATATGTGGGGACATCTTTCATCGAGTGGACAGCTATATCAATATCACTGTTAATGAGTGCCTCGTCTATCTCTTTAGTGAACAAACCCTTTCCACCAATATCCGCAAGAGGCTGAGTTAGAATTTTGTCACCAGTTGTCTTGATGACAATAATTTGAATTGCTCCCGTTTCAGCTAACAGAGGATTTGACGCAATCAGTTTATCTCGAGTTTCATAAGCTTGGGCAAGGGCCAGTGGACTGTCCTACCGAAAATAGTAAGACAAAGCCATTCAGTAATGAATTGAACACTGAAGAGCCAGATGACAGAAAGAAGACCATATTAATCTTACTAATCAAGAAATTGTCAAAGTAATAAACCACAAACTCAGAGATTACATAGTGTAGGAATCAAAACCAGGAAATCTACTCAAAAATCAAAACGGAGCATGTTAGTGACGATATTTCAAGTACATCTCAAGATTAACAGCTGAAGATCTCAACGGAAAAACAAGTTCAAACAGCACATTACTACCTAATTAAAGTCAACCTTTAATGTAGCTTCGTAACCGTAGGATGCAGCCAGCTGGAGGAACTAAGCTACGCATATAACTCGAGATTTGCAAACATTTGGGTGGAAATATGCATAATTGAATGCTCGCGGACAGCAGAAAAAAACGAAAAATCCACAATTATCCGGCTACATTGATTGACATTATCCTTGAAAACAAAAATCAATAAATTCCTCGAAAACCTAAGGAACATTACCTCCCCCTAGTTCCGATTCTGATCACGGCAGCTTTAGTCACGGCCTCCTGCTGCTCTACAGCGATGGAAGCCCTAGTAAGAAAAGTCCTAGCTCGCGCGGCCGAAGATTTCCGACTGGTCGTCGGAGAAAAACCGAGAGCCGAAACTGAGCCGGCGGCGAAATTAGCAGACAGAGGCCTATATTGAGCTGGATTTACAGTTTGCACGGCTACGGCGGCAACCTCCATTGCTGATGGAATGGAGATATGAAAATGGATAGCGTTGAAAGGAAATCTGTTTGGATTTTGTTCTCTTTTTTTCTTTTTTATCTTTTTTCTTTAACATGAAGATAAAAGATTTTACGTTGTTGGATTAGATTGGGTTTTCGAGGAATCAGAGCTTGAAATCAAAATCCCCAAATTGGGCCAGCTCGGTAAGGTTTGGGCCAGGCTAAAAAGTGTGGCCATCCAATCATGTATCGCCACGTCACTTTACACTTTTACACCGTGGAAGTGTGTGATCGGTGGAGGAGGCTGACATTGTTGAATGTTGATTGAGGTGGACCAGTTTAAGCGCCTCGTCTTAAAATTAAACTATTCGCGCTTCTTGCTAGCTAATATACGTAAAAGGAGTTAAGGAACCGAATCTAAATCTTTATTCAATAATGTACTTATGATTTCGTTGTTGTTTGATTGTATTCCTCATATGGATCTTGAGGTGATTTCATTAACACAAAAACTCATGTGACACCGGTTGCACATTTCCGACGCACACGGGATTAGGTTGTGTAATCGGTCAGGTCGGGTCAAAATCGATCCGAACCGATGGAACCGACAAACCAACTTCTTGGGAAATCCTCAACCGCCCAAAATCGAGAAGTCCGTTCCGGGTCGGGTCTGTTTTAACCGAATTCCAAAAGCAATGAAATGGGGGCAGTAGCCTTTCGCCCTTTCCCCTGTTGCCTCCCCCTCCCCTTTTTTCATTTCTAAAAAAAACAAATTACAATTTTTAACTTTCAACTATCAAAGTGCAAATTCAAACAAATTACAAATACATTAATTGTTCAATTGTTCAAACATAAAATCTAAATGAAATCAAACACAAACAAATTGTTCAAACCCAAATATTCAAAGCATTACAAATCAATCTAAAAATAAATTAAAATGTTCATCATTCATCAAGTCTCTATATCGGTCGACAACGCCAATGGTTCTTGAGGTTGAGATTGAATCACTTCATTGTCATCATTTAGAGATTGATTTCTCAAACCTACAAGATAAAATTAAAAGCAATTAGCTAATTAAACATATATTAAGATTTAAGATTAAGATAAATACATATTAAATGATAAAAATGTTACCTGCTTCATGTTTAGCAATATCCTCCAAATTTTCTTCGATAGATATTTGTTCATGCGACCTCCTCAACCAATCTTGAGTGCATACAAGAGACTCGACAATTTTAGGAGTTAAAGAACTCCTAAAAGGATCGAGAACTCTTCCACCAGTGCTAAAAGCATACTCCAAAGCAACTGTGGAAATAGACACAACCAATATATCTCGAGCAATACGTGAAAGAATGGGAAATATGTGTTGGTTAAGCTTCCACCACACCAAAATGTTCTCATCATCTGAGTCTCCAACCTCAATTTCACTTGGATAAACATCCAATTCGTTTATGTCAGAAATGGATGTTTCTTTCACCTTCTGCCTCTTGTACTTCTCGGCCATAACATGACTGTGCCCACTCTATAAAGAAGTTTCCATTTGAGTTGACGGGCCTTTCTCATGTGTTATAGTTTGAGAAGCATAAAGCAACTTATAGGCCGCATACAACTCATGTAAACTTGCCAATACACTTGTCGCCACTTTCTTCCCAACTTCTTGGCCCCACTCTTCAGTAAGTGTAAAAAGCACGAATTTATACTTATAGGCCGGATCAATCAAGACACTCAAGAACATGAGTTCGTTCATCTTAGTTGGATCCCTCCAATATTTCGAACTTAGCCCTCATTTTTATCCTCATTGCTTTCACATCTGTATCATCACTAGCTACCCAATCTCTTAACGTGGAACTAACCGAAGTGATCTCATGTAAGAAAACATTACATGTGACGTACTTTGATCCCGAGATTCTTACTGTCAAATTAAAAAAAGATTTGAGTAGCTCACTCATCCTTCTTCCATTGTCCCAATCTGTACATAATGGAGGTCCAGCATCAAGATCCATCCCAAGGTAGGGATCTTTCTCACCATACAAATCAAATGCTCTCTCAAACTTGCAAGCCACACTAAGCATTAGATAAGTATAATTCCACCTAGTGGGAACATCTAAACACAACAAACTCTTGCTTGAAATATCCTCTTCTTTACAGCATTCCTTAAACTTAACCAATCTTGCACGTGACTGCCTAATAAACCTCACAGCATCTCGAATCTTTTTCACAGATGTGCTTATCTCTTTCAATCCATCATTCACAACCAAAGCAATAATGTGTGCAACACAACTCATGTGAAGGAATTTTCCTTTCACCAAACAAGCACTCCGTGCAGTCAATCGGGGTTTCAGATAAGTTAAACAAGTATCATTTGAAGATGCATTGTCAACAGTGATGGAAATTATCCTAGCAATACCCCATTCACGCAAGCAACCATCAATTTGCCTCCCCAAATCTTCACCCCTATGTCTTTCAATGGTGCAAAAATTGATGATTTTTTTATTTAATCTCCAATCCTTATCAACAAAATGTGCCGTAATGCAAATATAATTCAATCTTTGCAAGGAAGTCCAAGTATATGTAGTAATACATACACTCTGACCAGATGCAATGAAAAAATCACGAAGTCTTAGCTTTTCATTGAGAGGCAATTGATAGAAATCTCTTGAGATAGTCCACCTAGAAATGAGCCTAAACCTAGGCTGTAATGTTTTAACAAACTCTTGAAACCCCTCACCGTCAACAAGTCTAAATGGGAGTTCATTTTTTATTATCATATCAATTTTTTTCCTACACAACTCCGCATAAAATCTCCAAGTAGTAAGAGAGAATGCATTAGACTCTTGACCCTCATAAATTGTTTGCAAAGACAACTTGTCGCAGCCCGCCCTAGAGTATAGATGACTATGGCGGTTGAACTACGACTAGGTATACGAATAAAAGAATATATCACTATAATTCGAATACAAAGGACGGAAAACGAGGAATAAATTTTTCTTTCTTACTTTTAACTTTAAATCACAACTATTAAGATAAGTGTGATCTTCATTAATCAAATAGACAACATACGATCTCAACATGTTGCCTAGAATTGAAACAATCTCTTTCCTATACTCAACAGAATAGGAATATAAACCAAAATATATTCCAGAATAAGCGATCAAACAACATATTGAGCATTAGCGAGTTCAAGTGGACATTATTGAATTTACATTGATTTATGATACAAATCACAAATCCAAAAAAAATGAATGACATCAGTGTAGCAGCAGAAAATAACAGAACTAGATTATATGTATGCAGACATATAACCCTAGCATGAACCAACAATTATAAACAAAACTCAACATCCGCTCAGCACTTCTCCATCATCCATTTTGATTACCTGCACATTTTTGAAATAACACGCAGGGCTGAGTACAACGTACTTAGTGAACACATGCCAAATATTTAAATAATTGCCACATAGCGCTATAGATTGAAACCTTGCCTCAAAAGCATCACACAGGAGAGTCATTTATAAATAAACCTTGTGCATGCTAAATCATTTTCATTTTAAAATAAACATGAGTGACTGCATCATAAATATATTTGAGAGTATGAACCATATCTACTATCACAATTTAAATGTGTTGAGAAGTAGGCCTCCTTCTCAGACACTATGACCGGCCAACCAAAAAGGACGACACACAGTCACAATATGTATACATTAATCCCACATCATGCAGGACCGAATTCGTCTTCCTTCAGTAGATGGTATCACACAAAAACATATAAAGCATTAGGCAAGTCAATCATTCAAAATAATCATCATACATATAATCGTATAATCAAACTCATTTTGTTTTGGATAGAAAAGCCCACCTGACTCGCTTCCTCTTACTTACTCTTCTCCTTCTTACGATCTTTACTTCCCGACTCCACTCGGTCCTTTAGCAAAAGAAGGTTTCGAGTGAAAACGATGAGAGAATGCTTTGATAAAAATCAAAACAACGAAACGATGGTCTTAAACGATTGATCCTCTAATCCCTTTACAACTAGGATTTCTTTCTCAAACTAAAACTTAAGACTTCTAAGAACTAATCTTCCTCTTAAATAGCTATATATAGAAGCTATTAAATAAACATAATACTAGAGCTGGCAAATTTTCGGGCCGATCCCGCCGGGCTTTATGGAAAAATCGGGCCGGACCGGCCCGGCCCGAAAATCATCCGGACCAAAAAAAGTACAGCCCAACCCGGCCCGGAAACCATTTTATAGTGTAAATTTACCTGGCCGGGCCGAGCCCACCGGGCTTTTACCCATTTCGGGTTGGGCCGGGCAGGCCCGAAATTTCAGCGGGCCTGGATTTGTGTAGCCCAGCCCGGCCCGTCAGGTCGGGCCGGTTTTGACAACTCTACATAATACTAATAACGAAATCATAGATAAATAAGAAACATTAATCTTCACATATGATAATTTCATACATAAACTTAATAAACTCTAATTTATTTCTTTTTAACAACAATCGAAAATAACATAAAAATTCTAATTTAAATTCTACAATTTCACATCATACTTTAATACATATTTTAACAACATATTTATCATCCTTTTCATCAAATTAACATCATAATCAAGAAAACTCTAATTTCACATATAAACTTAATTTTTAAATCTCATATCAATCAAACTCCAAAAATTCTCATCATTTAAAATCATGCTCACAATAATCATATAAGCATATATACATCAATAATTTCACCCAAATAAAATCAAAATCATCTCTCCCTATTTTCTCCAAAATTTCGGTCACTTCAACAAATTAGCATAGGTGATTAATTTCAATCCATCAATCCATAATCATGCTTATAACACACATATATCCATATATATAATCCACCAATTTAATCAAGAATACAAGAAGTTAAAAGTTCTAGTTTTAATCCTAATTAAATCAAGAAATTAGGCTTAAAATTAAATTCTTTTCTTTAACATGCCAAAATCATGCTATTAACTCATAATCACTTATCAATTTCATAAATAAAAATCAAGAATCAAAACTCGCATATTCTTTATAAATTTCGAAATTTCTAGAATTAGGCTAAGGTTTGATTAATTCATTTTAATGATCAAAACTTACTCTAGAACATGGATATACGAAATATATGAAGATCAAAGAAATCTTCTATTTTTCTTAATAATTTTCGAAAATAGCAAATATAAATAGAAGGATTTCTTTACTTGATTTTGAGCTTAATAATTGATAAACTATCTAACCTTGATAGTTACTTAGAAAATACTTGAATCTTGAGCTTGTTCTTGAGCTTGGTGGAGCTTCAATGGAGTGTGTGAATGTGTGTGTTTTTCTCGCAGAGAAGAAAGATGGAGAGATGGAGAAGAAGGTGGAATTAATAGAGTGAGAGAGAGTGATACGGGAGAGAGAGATGAGAGATTGAGAGAGTAAATAGAGTGAGAGTTGAGAGAGTGAGATAAAAGAGCATTTATTACCGCAATTAATTTTGGATAGGTAGTAAGATTTAGATAGGATTTATACAAGTGGGAAAATATTACCTAGGTTTATATCTTTGGCTAGGTTAATAAACATCTCAAATACTTTAATAAATACCCACTTTATTAAATAATCTCGTCTTATTTTACTATCATTTAAAACACGTAATATTTCAGATTATTATCTCCGCATAAAATTTTAATCCAGTAATATAGCATAGAATAATCATAAACGTTTCCTAGACAATTTAATTTACCAGCACAAGAATTAAATCACATATAATTCTCACAATACAACATTTCCCTTTACTAACAAGTGATTCAAATAATTAAATTTAGAATCACGACTGATAAATTATACTTCTTATTTGAGAAACAAAATTCCAATTATTCAAGGCAACTTAGACTTATTGGATTTTAAGCAGCTTATTAAATTAATTAACATGCTTATTAGAGAAAAAAATCATAAATGAATTGCTAAAGCAATCTAATAATACGGAAAGAAATACGAGGTACTACATTCCCTCCTCCTTAAAAAAATTTCGTCCCGAAATTTAGATACCTTGGGAGAAAAACTCGGGGTACTTTTCTTTCATTCTGTGCTCGAGTTCCCAAGTCATTTCTTCAAAACTATGATGCTTACAAAGAACCTTAACCGAGGTTAATGCTTTATTTCTCAATTGCTGGACTTAGGGCTGTCTAAACGGGTCGGGTAGGGTACCCTACCCGAAAATGTCGGATACCCGACCCCGATTTTTTCAAATTTATAATACCTGATCCCGATCCTATATTAAAAATCGGGTATCCAAATACCCGAAGCGGGTATACCAATCGGGTATTAGGGTACCCGAATTATCCGATATTACTTAATTTATATTCTATGTTATGCCTAAAATAAATTATTCAATTTATGTCTTACACTATATATACACAATGTGTATAGGCTAATATATATAGAAATAGAATAGCACAATACTCCAATAGATATTTTTTAACAAGAACGGTGATGGTCTATAATCTTGAGATTACTAACTTCATGATTCCAACATGCACAGTACAATAATTATATTTATTTGATTTGATATACCAATATTTTACCCTAAATTAGTAAAATTTATGCTATTATTTATCCTATATTAGAAGAATAGGAACTTAACCTGTAAAAGAAACGGCACCGGCGGCGAACAACAGGCTATGGACGTCGATGATGGGCAGAAGACGGCGGCGGCATAATATAGTTTTTGTATTGCGTAATGCGTAGTCTTTCTTCAATTCTTCTACTTATTATATTATGTATACTTATTAATTATTATGTTTTGACTTTTGCTTTAAGTAACTTAAGTTAGGTAATTAGGTTGTAGATAGAGTCAAATATATCTTATAGATTTGTTTGTATCTTAATTCCTAAAATAAGTATAATATAAAGTAATATAATATAATATAAATTAAAAACTCGGGTATACTCGGGTAACCGAATCGGGTGTCGGGTATACCCGATACCCGAAATTTCAAAAAATCTCAACCCGCATCCCGACCCATTTACCCGAATATGCGGGTACCGGGTACCCAATATCCGTCGGGTATCGGGTCGGTTCAACACTATCCGATTACCCGCTACCCATTTAGACAGCCCTAGCTGGACTTTTCGGTCTAGAATTGCTTCAGGTTTTTCTTCATAGCTTAAATCAGGCTCGAGCACTATTTCCTCCTGATGGATCATATGCTTTGGATCGAAAACATATTTCTGTAACTGGGAGATATGAAATACGTTATGAGTATTTCCAAAACTTGGTGGAAGGGCTAGCTTGTAGGCAACAAGACCTATCCTTTCAAGGATTTCAAATGGTCCTATGAATCTGGGTTTAAGCTTAATTTTTATACCAAATCTATGAATTCCTTTGGAAGGTGAAACCTTCAAGAAAACTTTATCTCCTAGCTCAAATTGCAATTCCGATCTCCGAACATCAGCATAAGACTTTTGACGATCTTGAGCTTCCTTCATGCGTTTCTTAATTTGCCAAACTATTTCAATCATTTCTTCCACAACATCGGGACTTAAGATTTTTCTTTCACCTAATTCATCCTAATAAAGTGGTGATCGACACTTTTTTCCATAAAGAGCTTCATATGACGCCATGCCAATTGTCTTCTGATAACTATTGTTGTATGCGAATTCAATGAGAGGTAAGATATGCTCCCATTGATCTCCTCGATCTAATACAACTGTTCTAACCATATCTTCCAAAGGTTGAATGGTTCTCTCAAATTGACCATCAGTTTGCGGGTGAAAAGCTGTACTAAAATTTAATTTAGTACCCAATTCTTCCTGAAAACTCTTCCAGAATCGAGAAGTAAACTTGGAATCTCGATCTGATATAATCGACTTTGGCACACCGTGCAAACGCACAATTTCACGGACATAAAGCTGAGCTAGCTAATCTGATCCATGAGTGATTTGAATTGGTAAGAAATGAGCACTCTTGGTGAGTCTATCGACAATCACCCATACGGCTGTGTTTCCTTTCTTGGACTTTGGTAACCCAGTTACAAAATCCATTGTAATATCATCCCATTTCCATTCTGGGATTTCTAACTGTTGTAGTTTTCCATACGGTCGTTGATGTAGTGCTTTCACTTGCTGGCACGCTAAACATCGCTCAAGGAATAAAGCTACATCTCGTTTCATTCATTTCCACCAAAAGTTTTGCTTAAGATCTTGGTACATTTTTGTGCTTCCAGGGTGAGCTGTATAATGCGTACTATGAGCTTCACTCATAATTTCATCTCTTAATTCCTTATTGCTCGGCACACAAAGTCTTCCGTTAAACAAAATGGCATTATATCCTGCTTCCGTGAATTCATCCGTTTCTTTCGTCCGAATTTTCATCCTTAGCTTTTCCAATTTCTCGTCTTCTCTTTGTGCGCTAATGACTCTAGATCTTAAATCGGGCATTACTACTAGTGATGCAATTATCTGAGTAGTAGCCTGCGGTGGTATAATCACTTCAATACTCAATCTTTCAAACTCTTTAAGAAGTTCATTCTCTTGAGTAAGGATACATCCTAACTCAGATTCACCTTTCCTGCTTAATGCATCGGCTACAACTTTGGCTTTTCCTGGGTGATACGAGATTTTGCAGTCATAATCTTTTACTAATTCAAGCCATCTTCTCTGTCTCATATTGAGTTTTTTTTGCTCGAAAAAGTATTTAAGACTCTTATGATCTGAAAATATCTCGCATTTGGATCCATAAAGATAATGTCTCCATATCTTTAATGTATGGACTACTGCTGCTAATTCTAGGTCATGAGTCGGATAATTTATCTCATGGGGTCTAAGCTATCGTGAAGCATAAGCTATGACCCTACCTACTTGCATCAACACACAACCTAGTCCATTCTTGGATGCATCTGCATAGACTACGAAGTCTTTATCAACTTCTGGAACTTCTAACACAGGTGCCGTAGTTAACCTTTTCTTGAGTTCTTGGAAATTTTCCTCACATTCCTTAGTCCAAATAAATTTCTCATCTTTCTTAAGGAGATCGATGTGTCATCGGTTTAGCTATCCTGGAAAATCCTTCAATGAATCTTCGATAGTAACCGGCTAAACCCAAGAAACTACAAATTTCATGAGGTGAAGTTGGTGACTTCCATTCCTGAACAGCTTGCACTTTTGCTGGATCAACTTTAATTCCTTCTGAGGAGACAACATGTCCTAGGAAATTGACTTCTGAAAGCCAAAATTCGCATTTGCTGAACTTGGCATAAAGCTTTTCAGCTCTTAGCTTTTCTAAGACAATCTTGAGATGCTCCTAATGCTCACGTGTACTCCTTGAATACACCAAAATGTCATCTATAAAAACTATGACAAATTTATCCAAGTATTCATGAAACACTCGATTCATCAAATCCATGAACACTGCTGGTGCATTTGTTAAACCAAAAGACATTACTACGAATTCGTAATGACCATATCTCGTTCGAAATGCCGTCTTAGGAATATCTTGACGTACCTTCAACTGATGATAACCAGACTTCAAATCGATCTTCGAGAAAATGCTAGCTCCCTTGAGCTGATCAAATAAATCATCTATCCTTGGCAAAGGATACTTATTTTTAAGCGTCAGCTTATTGAACTCTCTATAATCTATGCACATTCTCAAGTTGTCATCTTTCTTTTTTGACAAACAAGATGGGTGCTCCCCACGGAGAAACGCTAGGTCGAATAAAACCTAAATCGATTAGCTCCTGTAGTTGAATTTTTTACTCCTGCAATTTCTTTGGGGCCATCCGGTATGGTGCTTTCGATATTGGGGCTGATCCAGGTTCAAGATCAATGGTGAACTCCAATTACCTATATGGCGGCAATCCTGGCAAAACTTCAGGAAAAACATCTTTAAAATCACGAACAACTGGAACTTCAATATCGTTCTTCCCTTGACCTGAATCTTTATTCAAATACACCAAATAAGCTTGTGCACCTTTCTTGCTCAACATTCTCTCTGCTTGAAGAGCAGAAATTGTTGGCATTTTTCTGCTGCTTCTCCTGGTTCCATAAAACCACGTAGACTTTTTCCCGGGTTGGTGAAAAGAGACTTGTCTCTTATCGCACCGAATTGCAGCATAATTTTCCGCTAGCCAGTCCATTCCTAGTATGATGTCTACTTCCCACATACATATTAGGTTTAAGGTTTTGGCTGACAAACAAAAAGATTCTATCTCAAACTCTATGTTAGAGCAAACGTGAGTAACTGAGGTAGATTTACCTACTGGGGTTGTTACTCTAAGTTCTTTTACTAGCTCTCTCTACATTGAGTTTACAAGAATCTACACAAGCGCTTCATATGAATGAATGCGATGCTCCAGTATCAAACAGGATAACAAGAATCTACACAAGCGCCTTGAGACGAACTACTTGGCCTTGACATTATCTGCGGCGTTCTTCCTTGGTTCACCTGCTGTTGACCTTGTCTTTGCCATGGTTTCTTATTAGGTTGATTTCGGACATTCCACTTTCGTTTTCCCTTCTGATTTTGATATTGGTTAGAAAACGAAGGATTAGAAGTTGCTGGAATTTGAGCATGGAAAGGAGAAGGCACTAAAGATTGCAGTGGCTTCTCAGGCTGCATAGCTAATTCCATGTCCAAAGCTCTATTCAAAGTTTCAGCATAACTCAGAGCACTTTGACTTGCAAGCACAACTCTAATATCTTGCTTTAAACCGGCATGAAAAAGTTCAGACATTTTCTCGTCTGTATCTACTTTTTCAGGGGCAAAACGGGCCAAATCGCAGAACTCTCTATCATATCCCGCTACAGATTTCTTTCCTTGCTTAAGATTTGAAAATTCGGCTGCCTTCTACTTTCTATAACTCCTTGGCACGAATTTTTCAAAAAGAGCTTCCTTAAACTGCTCCCAGGTAAGATCGTCAAGTTGTTCTGGAGTATATGTCCTCTGACGTGCTTCCCACAAGTAATCAGCTGATCCTTTTAATTGAAAAGACATACAAACCAGACGTTCTTGATCGTTGCATCGAAGAAATTTGAAGATTCGCTCTAGGGAACGAATCCAATCTTCCGCTTCTGCTGGACTTCCTCTACCCTCGAAGGTTGGGGGATTCTGACGAAGAAAAAGTTCTTCGATTCTTCTAGCAGGTTGTGGAGGAGTAGGTTCTCTTTCCTGCTTCTCTTCATCATCCTCACTTCTCTCTCTTCTTCTAAGAGGCATTCTGATTAACACACGCCAGAGTTCAAGAAAATTTTAAATTTTCTCAAACAAGAATTAAGAATTATTATTTTTATACTAATATCTTTCGACAAAAAGATTTAACATTAAACAACCAGCTAATAAGCAAGCATTTTAACATTAACATCTTAGAATAGCTACATCACATCATAAAAATTATCATTCAGTACATCAACTCATAAACAAGTATTTCATCAGTCGAAATTACGACTTTAAACAATATCATCATATCATAAATGCACTTTTTTTTTTAATTTCAAAATACTTCTCCATACTTGATAACAAAATTTTATTTTCAACTTCATCTTCCTAATTATCCTCATCTTAATTCGTGCTTTCATGCTTCAAGAATCAAAAGTTAAATTAATGATCCTTCCATACATATCTTATGACACGGGACGATATATCGTAGAAGACAAACACTCTTCTAACGAGAAGATTTTTTTTTTCAAGAAAACATCAAAGTCTGACTCTCAAAACATCAAAAAATGTATTTATAGGCCTAAAATAAAACCTAATCCAAAAAGAAAATAAAATCGAACAATAAACTAAATAAAAAGGTCAAAGTTCCTTAAAACAAGGAATTTGGGCTCGAGACCACTTAGATCATCGCGCAGAGCGAGATGAGTTCAATCCGAAATGTCGTTCCGCTTCCAGAATGGTATTATAATAAAAATTCTGAATATTGAAGCGAAAGTTACACCCGTTTTAAATTTTTGACGACGACGATCCCTTTCGCGATCTTTCGTCATCATATAATCATCAGCAACTTTTCCACATCATCTTATCACAACAACTACGATAAAAATAAACATAACTTCTACGACTATCTTGAACGGAAAAGTACGTAAAAACAAAATGCATGCGGAAGAAACGGAACACAAACGGACGAAGATACGCACGCGGAAAGCTGCCGAGCACGCTCAACCCACGACGTCGGCGCACAGCTGGAGCTGGCTGCTGCCGTCTCCATCCCAGCCACCGGTCAACCTCAGCCGACGCTGGACTGCTGCTGTTTTTCCTCCTTCAGCGGCCGCTCAAACTCAGTCGGCACTGGGCTATTCTTTCCCTCCGCCAGCTGCCGCTGGACTGCAGTCTCCAGCCGCCGCTGGATTCCAGCCACCGCTAGAATGTTGTACGCTGTCTTCTCTCCCAGCGGGCGTTACCTTCCAGCGAGTGCTGGACTGCTGTTCTCAGCGGTCGCTTACTTACAACCGGTGCTGAGTCGTCGTTTTCTTCTTCCTTCCCAGCGGTCGTTGCTTGTCAGCGGCCATTGGTTTACTCTTCGCAAATCTTCTTTCAACGAGCGCTGAAATAAAACCGGCGCTGGTTTACTCCTGAATGCAATTTTTTTTAAACTTTGACACTTCGTTAATTCTCGAAAATTCTCAACTTAACTTCACCATACGAGTCTCAATATCTTAAAACAAATGACCACTTTGGCCACTCTTTTCATATATAAGAAAATTACCTTTTTAAGGACTTTACAAAAGAAGGGATATATACAGCAAAAATCCCTATTTCTAAATTGGGACGCTATTTCTATACTAGCGTCACTTTTCTAACTTATGGTGCGGTCATCAACCAAGCACCATTTAACAAAAATACCTGCTACAAAACATCAAGCTTGACAGGCTTACTTACACACTATATATACATATATATATATATATATACATATGTTAAAATTATATATATATATATATATATTTATATATAGCCGACTTCAAAACAACAGTCTAACGTGCCGATCAAAACTAATCGGCTTCACTGGGACTATCCTCGCTCGGATCTTCCTCCTCTTCTTCGCTAGGCTCTTTCTCTACATTGATAGTGTTCTCAAATTCCTCTTCATGGCTCCCATAAGCTGAATCAGATGGAAATGCTTCACCAATGGGCTCACGTTCTGCTGATTCTTCACTTGAATCCGAAGATAGCTGATCATTGTTGACACGAATTGATTCGTGCTCAAAACTTAAGGCACGAAGAGGTATGTTCTTGATACTGGACTTTCCAATAGTTACCCGAGTAAGAGGATCTTCGTTGTCACTATCATCACTGTCTTTCTGTGATGGTCTAGATCCTCCTGCTTCAAACTATTTGAGATTTGGTGGGTCGTACTGATGCACAAGTGCTTGAGCTGTCGGGTGAGAAGGGCTAGAAAGTATTGGACCTCTCAAACAAGGGTCGAGCATCATCGACCTATAGTATGGAATAGGATTTTCTGGTGGTATAGGAAGTGGCTCAGAAACTGGTACTGAGATTTGCATCTCCTGAGTGAAAACATCTAGTGGTAGTAGTGATGGAACAGAATCCATGGCTGAAGAAAAATCTTCTATAAACGAGTTTGGATCAAAGACTGCCTGATATGGATGTGGTTCCTGAATTTTTGGCTCACTGAGCGGTACAAACGGTTGCAAAGAGAACAGAACCTGATCGTCTTGAGGCATTGGTTCGGGCTGAAATACTCTCTGCACAAAATCCGGGGGAAAACCATACGGACCTGGAGGAGGCTCATCATAACACATATATCGCTTGCTAATTTCCGAAATGAAACCTCGACAATCATCGTAGAGGCTACCTCATATGGATCGGTCCACAAATTGAGGCACAATCAATGTCGCCCAATCCTACCACTCAATCGGTAGAAGTGGGATCAAATGCAAGATACCTTCAACTCCCGATAAATCGAATGCGTTAGCTCTCATCCAAAGATGATCGTAATGCGATAGAAATTCAGCAAGGGTGTCTCTTGAGCTCTTTCTATATAGACGGAACTCCTGCCAAATATCTTCAGGCGTAAGCCCCGTCATTCCTACAAAAGAATTCGACAGTCAGAGACATCAATCGAGAAGCATTTCGCTCGAAAGGTTTGAGCTTTAACATACTCATTTCCGCTTTCCAAAGGTAGTGCCAAACTAGTGTTACTTCCCCGTAACACACAAATGTCTTGCTTGCAAAACGTGTTCCAAAATTCCAAGTTACACAGCTAATCACAAAGCAAATTCTTTAGAAAATCACATTCATCTCATCAAACAAGATAAGCACAAATAGCAACAATTATCATCACACAAGAAATCAAAATACTTACCTCTCTGAGATGGATGTGATGGAGTGCTGAGCTTTGTTGACGATACTTAACTAGTCTAGGATTTAAATTTAGACTAGACTCAATCAAAGGTTCAAACTCAGAGCGAATAAATTGCTCTGATACCAATCTGTCGATGCCCGCCCTAGAGTATAGATGACTAAGGCGGTTGAACTATGACTATGTATACGAATAAATGAATATATCACTATAATTCGAATACAAAGGACGGAAAACGAGGAATAAATTTTTCTTTCTTACTTTTAACTTTAAATCACAACTATTAAGATAAGTGTGATCTTCATTAATCAAATAGACAACATACGATCTCAACATGTTGCCTAGAATTGAAACAATCTCTTTCCTATACTCAACAGAATAGGAATATAAACCAAAATATATTCCAGAATAAGCGATCAAACAACATATTGAGCATTAGCGAGTTCAAGTGGACATTATTGAATTTACATTGATTTATGATACAAATCACAAATCCAAAAAAAATGAATGACATCAGTGTAGCAGCAGAAAATAACAGAACTAGATTATATGTATGCAGACATATAACCCTAGCTGAACCAACAATTATAAACAAAACTCAACATCCGCTCAGCACTTCTCCATCATCTATTTTGATTACCTGCACATTTTAGAAATAACACGCAGGGCTGAGTACAACGTACTTAGTGAACACATGCCAAATATTTAAATAATTGCCACATAGCGCTATAGATTGAAACCTTGCCTCAAAAGCATCACACAGGAGAGTCATTTATAAATAAACCTTGTGCATGCTAAATCATTTTCATTTTAAAATAAACATGAGTGACTGCATCATAAATATATTTGAGAGTATGAACCATATCTACTATCATAATTTAAATGTGTTGAGAAGTAGGCCTCCTTCTCAGACACTATGACCGGCCAACCAAAAAGGACGGCACACAATCACAATATGTATACATTAATCCCACATCATGCAGGACCGAATTCGTCTTCCTTCAGTAGATGGTATCGCACAAAAACATATAAAGCATTAGGCAAGTCAATCATTTAAAATAATCATCATACATATAATCGTATAATCAAACTCATTTTGTTTTGGATAGAAAAGCCCACCTGACTCGCTTCCTCTTACTTACTCTTCTCCTTCTTACGATCTTTACTTCCCGACTCCACTCGGTCCTTTAGCAAAAGAAGGTTTCGAGTGAAAACGATGAGAATGCTTCGATAAAAATCAAAACAACGAAACGATGCTCTTAAACGATTGATCCTCTAATCCCTTTACAACTAGGATTTCTTTCTCAAACTAAAACTTAAGACTTCTAAGAACTAATCTTCCTCTTAAATAGATATATATAGAAGATATTTAATAAACATAATACTAATAACAAAATCATAGATAAATAAGAAACATTAAATCTTCACATATGATAATTTCATACATAAACTTAATAAACTCTAATTTATTTCTTTTTAACAACAATCGAAAATAACATATAAATTCTAATTTAAATTCTATAATTTCACATCATACTTTAATACATATTTTAAAAACATATTTATCATCCTTTTCATCAAATTAACATCATAATCAAGAAAACTCTAATTTCACATATAAACTTAATTTTTAAATCTCATATCAATCAAACTCCAAAAATTCTCATCATTTAAAATCATGCTCACAATAATCATATAAGCATATATACATCACTAATTTCACCCAAATAAAATCAAAATCATCTCTCCCTATTTTCTCCAAAATTTCGGTCACTTCACCAAATTAGCATAGGTGATTAATTTCAATCCATCAATCCATAATCATGCTTATAACACACATATATCCATATATAATCCACCAATTTAATCAAGAATACAAGAAGTTAAAAGTTCTAGTTTTAATCCTAATTAAATCAAGAAATTAGGCTTAAAATTAACTTCTTTTCTTTAACATGCTCAAAATCATGCTATAAACTCATAATCACTTATCAATTTCATAAATAAAAATCAAGAATCAAAACTCCCAAATTCTTTATAAATTTTGAAATTTCTAGAATTAGGCTAAGGTGATGGTCCCTGAGCTTGGTATTTGGTGTAGAGGGGGGGGGTGAATACACCAAATATAGATTTCTGGAAACTTTTTCAAGTTTAAAAAACAGAGTTGGTGAGCTCAGTTATTAATCCAGCTAAGGAGGGGTCAGCTGGGCAAATAGCTCAGCTGGCGGTGCGGAATGTGGTGGTTTGAAAACTTAGCTCGGTTACTTAGAAAAATTAAGCTTGAAAAGATTATCTTTGTTTTCGGCTTAGTCAAGTTGTGCAAGTTTCAGAAAGACACAGCTGTCTTTGGAGAGCAGCTGTGTATGCAGTTTTGATAAAATATGCAATGAGATGATAAAGTTAGTACTAAAACTAAAATTAACGAGAACGTAAAGAACACGAGATTTTTACGTGGTTCGGAGTAACACCTCATACGTCCATGACCAGTTCACTGGTATTTCACTACCACTTGGTTTCCAAGTACCAAGCAACTTCACAACTCTAACCCGAGCTGTATTCCAACAGTTTGCGGGCACTGTCAAGCCTAACCTTTCAGTTTACGGGTACTGAAAAAACCTTACAACCACTTGAATTTCTCGTTTCAAGCAAGCGTAACCTTGACATAACCTTTCTGGGTAAAGAGGGATTTAGTTTGGGGTTCCAACTATGAACGAGTTCTTACAATTAAGAACTTTAGAGTTAGATGAACTTGTTCGAAATCTAGGCTTAAGATATACAATAATTTCTGCCTAGGAATCAGACGAAAAACTAAGCAGTTTCTGGACTAGAAACACTTTAAGATAAAGTGTTCTTTGAACTATGAAGAACTGCTTGAGAGCTTTTTAAAGACTTGAGAAATTCAGAGTATGAAAGCTTATAGAGAGTTTTTCGTATCTGATCCTGAGGTTGAAGACAGGTTTATATGGGTAGAGATTCAAGACTAGCCGTTGGAGGAGCAGTTTTAATCTTACCTACTCTTCTTAAATTTGATATCTGCCGTTGGGCGATTCTGTTCCGGTCTTCATTTGTGTCACATCCTAGGTTCTGAAGTCTATGATGCTGATTCGGCAATCCCTTATTGGTCGAGGCATGTTGACTTTCTCTGACACCGGGATCTCTGCCTTTGGAGCTGGCTTCTGAATTCAGAGCTGGATTGGGCAAACTGACTTGAAGTGATGTCTTCAGTTAGTTCCCTTTGTTCTGTACGGCTGGACTAGCTGTGTCTTGAACTCAGCTCGATTTATCTACAGTTTGATCTTCAGCTGGATCCTGTTCCGTTTTGAATTCAGCTCAGCTGGAAAACTCAGCTGATAGCTGACTCTTGCTGAAAACACAGCTGGATCGTCTGATGTCTTATGTTTCCGATGTCTTCCGCTTCCTGAACCTGTAAACGTAGAAAATCTAGAGCTCAAACAGGCGAGCTGGAAAACACTACTTAGGTTGATGCGATCATATATTCGGTTGGAGAATCAGTTGGGTTTTGGTATTAAATCAAAACTTTATAATTTTCCCAACAGTTTCCCCCTTTTTGATGATGCCAAAACCTAACTGAGACAACTTATGAAGCAGAGAAAATTGTGTTTTATTAATGTAAGAAATTACATCATAAAACAGGAAAAAGAAAGAAAGAAAAAAAATTCTTCAACTCTTCAGTCTTCAATCCCAATTGGCTGGGTCTTCTATTCTGCATCCGCTGCTTCTTTCTTTTGACTCGTTACTCCTTCAGCTGATTCAGTTGGTTCCTCTAGCTGTCTCATTCTCTTCTCCCTTTTTGGCATGATCAATCAAGGTGGGAGAGATACACCATCGTCTTATTGAGCTGTGCAATTTCCTGAATTGCGTCAGCAATCTTCGCTGTACTATCAGCTGTTACGTTGTTTCGTTTGGCTGTGTTGTGGTTGTTAGCTGTGAGCAGCGAGGTCTGGAGTCTTGGTGGCTCAGCTGTTGCACTAGCTGGCTCTTCTTCAATAGCATTAGCCTTAGCTGTGATTGCAGACACAACTTCGTTGGCCTGTTTCAGCTGGGGCGGTCCAGCTGTGTGCTTGGAGGTATGAGTTGGCGCTGGTAATGACATCTTCTGAGTAGGGCACAACTTCATTCCTTGCAATTTTGCTTCTTTAGACTTCATTAGATTGAATGAGAAAGTCTGATTCAGCACTTGAGGGACTTAAGTATTCCCCTTCCACTTCTGGAGTGGTGGCTACGGGGTTCAGCTCATGTTGGTATCGTCCAGCTACAAGTGATCATCGGCTGGATGATGTTTTTCACTTGAGCTTGGTGCAGGGGCTTGAGCTCCAACTTTCATAAGTAGATCTCAAAGCTGGTGTCCCTGTTGAGCTGAAGGAAATTGAGGAGAAGACGGTTGAAGTATTCCATTTGCTGTGGGGTTTAAGCTTAGTTGATCAGCTAGAATACGTCGTTGTGGTGTTGATGATGACGATGTTCACGCTGGCACATGAACTTCTTCTCCACCATAAGAATCCTCCACTTGTGGGCCTTCTGCTCCTCGGAGAGTAGTTACGAATTCTCTCTTAATGTCAGCTGGCTTCTCGGCTGACTGACTGAGCACCTTTAACTTGAGTCTTCTCTTTGAAGACGGTGCTTCAGCTTGTTTTGTCTCCTCAAGTTGTTTCCGATTCCCAGCTGGGAAGGAAGTAGATGCATGTTGCTTTGTCTCCTGCATCTTTTTCTGTGCCTCCTGTGGCGGAGCAAGAGCTTTGACATGTCTGCTCTTAAAGACTCCGGCTTTATCAACATCTCGTCCAGTTCTGTTGACGTTGATTTTCACATCCCAGGGAGTTATATGTCCCGTTCTCTCGTTTATTTTAAGAGAAATAGTAAGTCGGATGAGGTCTTTTTCCTTTTCATTCCCAGGAAGATTTCTGCAACTTCCTGGTGAATGAAGTTCTTGAGCTTTGCAGTCACCCACTGCGTTAGATCGGATCTGTCGATGAGCTTCATCTTCTCCTGGAACTCCGTCTTCTTGTGGTTCCTGAGAGTTAAGCAACTCTCATCTTGAAGCTTTGACAGATTCTTCAAGTTTGATCAGTTTCTGGAGATATCTTTCTAGATTCCATGTTCTTCTTCTGCAACTTTTGTTAGTAGAACAAATAATACCAATTGATGGAAGAAGAAAGAGTGCCGAAAAAAACCTTTTTAGGGTTCATGCAAATTTTTGCGTATCTCTTCTAGCATATTTATATCACATTTCTTGATGAATGGACGATCAATATTTGTAGTTTGATAAGAAGATCTATGACTGGGAGTCATTCTCGCGTCATGTCAGTTTCTTATTTAGAAAATACGAGTTAATGCGCGTGAGAAGACGGTTGAGGCATTTTGACTTTTGCCTCGAAACTCCCATGTTTCAGTTCTTTGCAGACTTTTAATTAAATTTGATTAGATATGATTTGACTGATAACAGAATGAGTAGTTGTAGTTAATGATGTTGCAAACCTCTCAGCTGATCCTTGTAGTCAGCTGATACCTCGGTTATGAATGGTTGTGATGAGTGTTTGTTTTTCCAGCTGGTTCCCCCTCAGCTGAATAATCCTTCAACTTAGGCGTCTGGCTGAGCTTGATTCTTTCTCAGCTGATACCAATGATGTCGGTTCTGAATTCCAGCTGTCTGCTTGCATTCAGCTGGGTTTACTTCCATTCAACTGGGTCTGCTTCCATTCAGCTGGGTCTGCTTCCATTCAGCTGGGGGGAAGCATCATCTGGGTTGAGTAATCCAAGTAATCCGCATAGCATTTTGAATCTTGCTTCTATCAGCGGCTTTGTGAGTATATCAGCCCGCTGTATGTCTGTGTGAATTTTCTCAACAATCACATCCTTCTTTTCCACGTGATCTCTGATGAAGTGATGGCATACGTCCACATGTTTGCATCTTGTGTGATGTACTGGATTCTCTGATATAGCAATCGCACTTGAGCTATCACAGAAAATTGGAACTTGTCCAGTTTTCACTTCATAGTCATCTAGCTGATGTTTCAGCCAGAGAATTTGTGAGCAGCAACTTCCAGCTTCCATGTATTCTGCTTCTGTTGTGTAAGTTGCGACGCACGTTTACTTCTTTGAAAACCATGAAATCAACTTGCTTCCTACGAACTGACAAGTTCCTGAAGTTGATTTTCTGTCCAACCGATCTCCAGCGAAGTCTAAATCTGAATATCCAGTCAGCTGTAGATTGTCTTCAGCTGGGTACCACAACCCAACATTCTGAGTTCCTTTGAGATATTTGAGAATGTTCTTGGCTGCTTGCAAGTGTGCTTCCTTTGGATCAACTTGAAATCTGGCACACACTCCGACTGCGAAAGATATGTCTGGACGACTCGCTGTAAGATACAGCAGGAAACCTATTATCCCTTTGTATTTGCTGGGATCCACTGACTTTCATTCAGTTCCAGGTTCAATCTTCCTGTTGGTGTTCATCGGAATCTTTACAGTTCTGCTGGATTGAACTCCATACTTGGCGATCAAGTCTTTCACGTATTTGGATTGATTTATAAAAATCCCTTCAGCTGATTGCTTGACTTGAAGTCCTAGGAAGAAGCTCATTTCTCCCATCATAGACATTTGGAACTGTTCTGACATCATCTCTCCAAATCTTTGGCATAAGAATGTTGATCTTGATCCGAAGATTATGTCGTCTACATAGATTTGAACAACCAGGATGTCTTCTCCTAACTTGATGGTGAAGAGAGTTCTGTTTACTGAGCTCTTCTTGAATCCTTTGGATACAAGGAAATTTGATAGAGTATCATACCAAGCTCGAGGTGCTTGCTTCAATCCATAAAGCGCTTTCTTTAGCTTGTAGACTTTATTTCCTTCTACTTCAAATCCTGGAGGTTGTTCAACATAGACATCTTCTTTGATTTCTCCATTTAAGAATGCACACTTCACATCCATTTGATAGACCTTGAATTTATGATGTGCTGCATAAGCGAGAAAGAGTCTGATTGCTTCGAAGTCAATTCCTTCCTGCTGTGTGTATCCCTTGGAAACTAGTCGAGCTTTATTTCTGATGATGACTCCAAGGGTATCCAGTTTGTTCTTGAAGATCCATTTGAGTCCTATGACTTTGACTCCTTCAGGTCTGTCGACCAATTCCCAGACACAATTTCTGAGGAATTCATTCAGCTCTTCTTGCATAGCATTTGTCCATGGCACGCTCTTTAAAGCTTCAAGAATTGATTGAGGCTCCGGAACTTGAGCTATATAACACGTCATTAGAACTGTATCTTCATCATAGACCGTCAGTTCTAGCTCTACTGAGAGTTGAGCTGTGACAGCTGCTTCTTGTTGATCCGATGTAGCTTGAGCAGCTGAGCTTCTGGTTTTGACTTGGTCAGATGGTTCTCCAATGATTGCTGATGATGGATGATCTTCAATCTATCTTCTTCTTTTACGAATTTCTTCTTCCAGCTGATTGATGCTTGAAGTGGCTAGATTTCGTCTGGCTTGGAGTTGCTCTGGAGTTAAGTCTTGAGAAAGACTTTCTCCTTAGATTGAGTGTTGAGGTGATTTCTATAGAGGCTCTGCTGAAGATGGAGCTGGGGATTCAGCTGTGTCTGGATTTCCAGCTGATGACATTCCCCCTTGATTTGGCGTTGGAGGTTTCTCTTGATTTCCAGCTGGTGGAGCTTCCCGATTGATCTGAAGTTCCTCTTCTGGCTCATCATCCCAAATTAATGGTTCGGCCAGATTTCTGATTCGATTTTCTTGAGCTCTTGTCTGAATCTGCCTTGAAGATTTTCCTTCATTTCTTCGTTTGATAGAGTCTCTATATTCGAATGATGATTCGTCAAAGGTAACATGTGGAGTTACTTCGACCGTTTGAGTTCTTCTGTTGAAGACTCTGTATACTTTACTCACAGCTGAGTAACCAAGGAATACTCCTCGATCAATCTTTACGTCGAACGTCTTGAGCTGTGTTTTTCTATTGTTTAGGATATGACATTTGGATCCGAAGACCTTGAAATATCCAATGTATGGTGTTCTGTTATTCCATAGCTCATACGACGTCTTTCCTTGCCTTGATGTGAGTAGAGAGCGATTCTGAGTGAAGCAAGCTGTGTTGATTGCTTCGGCCCAGAACTTCTTTGGAATGGCAGAGCTGGCTAGCATTGAGGTAGCTGCTTCTTTGAGTGTTCGGTTTCTTCTCTCTGCTACACCATTCTGCTGAGTTGAGCGTGCTGCATATGTTTGATGTTGAACTCCATTCTTCTTGCAGTATTCATAAATAGTTTCATTTAGAAACTCCGTTCCTCGATCTGATTTGATTGACATTATCTTGCACTCCTTCTGAGTTGAAAATCTTTCCAGCAGGATTGGCAGCTTAGTCCTTGTTTCGCTCTTCTGGTACAGGAATGACACCCATATAAATCTTGAGAAGTCATCCACTACGACCAGAGTATATTTTCTGCCATTGAAGCTTGCTGGAGTAACAGGACCAAAAAGATCCATGTGAAGGAGTTGAAGAACTCGATCCGTTGACTGAACTGGCTTGAGAGAGAATGAAATTCTTGTTTGTTTTCCTTGTTGACATGCGCTGCACATATGACTTTTGTCATATACTTGATCTGGAATTCCATTAGCGAGCTGGTTCCTAGCCAGTTTGTTAATTGTCTTGAAGTTGAGATGATTCAGCCGTCGGTGCCACAGCCATCTGACTTCATTGCTGCTTTTCGATACAAGACAAGTCTCCGGAGGGCTGCTGTTCCAGTCAGCGAAATACATATTTCCTTTTCTTTTCCCTCTTAGTAGTATCTGCTTGGTTTCCCTGTGCATCAAACTTGACAAAAAACCGTTGTCGCAGAATTGGCTAATGGAAAGCAATTTGTGTTGCAGTCCTTATACATAAGAAACATTTGGGATTATAACATTTTTAGTTTTAAATGTACCATAACCTTTGGTTAGGCCTTTGGAGTTGTCACCAAATTTTACTTGTGGGCCTAGACGCTCGATATACTCCTGGAGTAGATGCTTTAAGTGCGTCATGTGCTTGGAACATCCACTGTCCAAGTACCATAGCATTCTCATCGAGTCCTCAATGATGCGTCGTTCCCTTGCAACCTATAAAAAAGATCAAAATTTAGGTACCCAGTTTTAATTGGATCCTTGTGGGTTAGACAGAGATCCTTTTATGACCCAGATCTGCTTGATGACTCGAATTGGGTCATTTGATCTGATAATCCTTCCAGCTGAGTCGATATACACATTCTTTGTGTTCTTCGGTTGTTGCTGGTGAGGTCTTGATCTCAGTATCTTCCCGGCTTGATGTCTTGGTCTTTTTCGGTATCCAGCTGAGACGTTCCTTCGTTTCTGCTGTCTCTTGTGATACTTCAGCTGGAACTGGTGCTCCAACTAGTGATCATATGAGTGATATCCAGCTGGGTATCTCTGATATCACGGTTGATATTTTTCAACGTGTTGTTGATGTTGCTGGTATCTGATCTGTCCAGCCTGCTGTCTTTGATGAGTTTGAGCACGTTGTAGTCTGATATGAGTTTGAGGTTGTCTCACAGCTGGCCTTTTTGATTCCTGATGTGTCCTCGATGGAGCTTGAGGATGTCTCACAGCTGGCCTTTTTGATGCCTGATGTGCCTTTAACGGTCGTTGCTGAGTTGCTGGAATTGGATTTTATTTTGCTCGTACAAACATTACCTTTGTTCCACTAGTGGAGACAATGTTTGTGGCATCCTTTGATTCATTGTATCCCAGTCCTACTTTGAGTGCTGCTGGACGTTGTGCACTTATGATTTCGTCCATTGTTGATGTGGCTTTGATGAGAGCTACTATCTTCATAGATAGTACCTCTTTGGTACTTTTCAGCTCTATAATCTCAGCTGACTTCTTTTCCGATTCAGCTGTGACCTTTTCCAATTCTTCCATCAGCTGTTTCTTTTCATAGTAGAAGTCCTTCATCAGCTGATCATGTTTCACTATTTTGTCTTTTAGTGAAACAACTTCCTTTTGGAGCTGTGTTGTATCAGCTGCTTCTGATACATTTTTCCTTTCCAGTTCAACCTTCAACTCGGCATTCTCACACATTATGACGTCAAGGATCTCTTGAAACTCCTTGGAATCGTTCATAACCTTCTCTACTAAACTCCAATCAGGTAGCCCTGATTCTGAAACCTGTCTAGAGTGTTCGTGTGATGGTGAGAGGATAGATAGATTTTGAGTTCTTGACATTACCTCATCTTCATCAATTCCGTCTATCTGTCCCATGAAGCATGTATCCCATTCAGGTTCATCAAGGGCCATCAGTGCTTCTTCTTCTGAGTCTGAAAATGGCATGTTATCCTCCATTTTATTGCACTCCGACTCCTCGTCGGCGATGTAGGCTCTCCTTCTGTCAGCTCCCTTAGCTTTCAGTTGGTCTTTATCTTTCTTGGATAGCTTAGGACAGTCTAGCCTGTAGTGTCCCGGTTCCTTGCAGTTGAAGCATCCTTCGTCTGTTCGTTTGTCAGCTGACTTCTCATCAGCTGCTGCGTACTTGTCTCTGTAAGTTCTAGCGATTTTCTTGTACTTGCCCTTGCTGGTGTTGAGTCTGTTGTAGTTTTTGACCAGCATGGCTATCTCTTCAAGTAGCTCTTCCTTGCTCATGTCCTTCTTGTCATTCTTTGATGACTCAGCTGACTGCATGTATGTGGATTTTTCAGAGTTAGCTCTTAACGCAATCTCCTTTGGCGCAGGTGTCAGCTCTTTATCATTCTGATTGCTTGAAGATTCTTTCATGGTAATCTTCAAGTTGTATTCGTTGGCTTTGAGCAGGGAGAATAATCTTTCAGTTGAAAGATCACCCAAGTCACTTCGACTTTGGTGTACCACCTTGTATGTATTCCATTCAGCTGTGAGCGCTGAAAGGACTTTTAGGTTCTTTTCACGCTGGGTGTATTTCCCAGTTCTGATGGTTTCAATTTCTACCACGATATTAGAGAATCTGAGTTTCATCCCTTCGATGGACTCGTTGACAAGCTGCTTGAAGTTATCAAACTTCTGGCAGACGATTGGGAATTTATTTTCTTTTATCTCTTTCGACCCTTCGCATAGCTTGGCTAGGGTTTCCCACATCTCCTTTGCAGTTTCGCAGTTGATGATTTTGTTGAGGTAGGCGTTGGACACTGTTGATGAGATGGTGTTCCTCGCGAAGCTGTATAATCCAGCTTGCTTCCTTTCTTCTGAGGTATGCTCACTCTTTGGCTTGGGAATAAGTTGATACGTTGGCTGTCCACCATCTTGAGCTGGAACAAGCTCGTTTCCTTGTTTGTAGATGATGATGGGTCCGACTGTGATGACGTCCCACATCATGTCATGATGCGCACAAAGAAAGCTTTTCAATCTGAACTTCCAGATTGCATAATCGTCGACCGAGAAGGTGGAAAGATTCCTGTTAAGATAAGAATCCATAGAAATATGCACAGTTTGTAATAATATGAGTTTTTCAACAAAGAGGATCCGTTCAGTTGACCACTGACAGATTATCAAGACAAATCTCCTGATTCAGAACCAGCGGTCTTTTGAACCACTGCTCTGATACCAATTGATGGTCCCTGAGCAAGGTATTTGGTGTAGAGGGGGGTGAATACACCAAATATAGATTTCTAGAAACTTTTTCAAGTTTAAAAACAGTGTTGGTGAGCTCAGTTATTAATCCAGCTGAGGAGGGTCAGCTGGGCAAATAACTCAGCTGGCGGTGCGGAATGTGGTGGTTTTAAAACTTAGCTCGGTTACTTAGAAAAATTCAACTTAAAAAGATTATCTTTGTTTTCGGCTTAGACAAGTTGTGCAAGTTTCAGAAAGACACAGCTGTCTTTGGAGAGCAGCTGTGTATGCAGTTTTGATAAAATATGCAATGAGATAATAAAGTTAGTACTAAAACTGAAATTAACGAGAACGTAAAGAACACGAGATTTTTACGTGGTTCAGAGTAACACCTCCTACGTCCACGACCAGGTTCACTGGTATTTCACTACCACTTGGTTTCCAAGTACCAAGCAACTTCACAACTCTAACCCGAGCTGTGTTCCAACAGTTTGTGGGCACTGTCAAGCCTAACCTTTAAGTTTACGGGTACTGAATAAACCTTACAACCACTTCAATTTCGCGCTTCAAGCAAGCGTAACCTTGACCTAACCTTTCTGGGTAAAGAGGGTTTTGGTTTGGGGTTCCAACTATGAACGAGTTCTTACAATTAAGAACTTTAGAGTTAGATGAACTCGTTCGAAATCTAGGCTTAAGATATACAATAATTTCTGCCTAGGAATCAGACGAAAAACTAAGCAGTTTCTGGACTAGAAACACTTTAAGATAAAGTGTTCTTTGAACTATGAAGAACTGCTTGAGAGCTTTTTAAAGACTTGAGAAATTCAGAGTATGAAAGCTTATAGAGAGTTTTTCGTATCTGATCCTGAGGTTGAAGACGGGTTTATATAAGTAGAGATTTAAGACTAGCCGTTGGAGGAGCCGTTTGAATCTTACCTACTCTTCTTAAATTCGATATCTGCCGTTGGGCGATTCTGCACCTGTCTTCATTTGTGTCACATCCTAGGTTCTGAAGTCTAGGATGCTGATTCGGCAATCCCTCATTAGTCGATGCATGTTGACTTCCTCTGACGCCGGTATCTCTGCCTTTGGAGCTGGCTTCTGAATTCAGAGCTGGATTGGGCAAACTGACTTGAAGTGATGTCTTCAGTTAGTTCCCTTTGTTCTGTACGGCTGGACTAGCTGTGTCTTGAACTCAGCTCGATTTATCTACAGTTTGATCTTCAGCTGGATCCTGCTCCATTTTGTACTCAGCTCAGCTGGAAAACTCAGCTGATAGCTGACTCTTGCTGAAAACACAGCTAGATCATCTGCTGTCTTCTGTTTCCGCTGTCTTCCGCTTCCTGAACCTGTAAACCTAGAAAATCTAGAGCTCAAACAGGCGAGCTGGAAAACACTACTAAGGTTGATGCGATCATCTATTCGGTTGGAGAATCAGTTGGGTTTTGGTATTAAATCAAAACTTTATAATTTTCCCAACATAAGGTTTGATTAATTCATTTTAATGATCAAAACTTACTTTAGAACATGGATATACGAAATATATAAAGATCAAAGAAATCTTCTATTTTTCTTAATAATTTTCGAAAATAGCAAATATAAATAGAATGATTTATTTACCTGATTTTGAGCTTAATAATTGATAAACTATCTAACCTTGATAGTTACTTAGAAAATACTTAAATCTTGAGCTTGTTCTTATGCTTGGTGGAGCTTCAATAGAGTGTGTGAATGTGTGTATTTTTCTCGCATAGAAGAAAGATGGAGAGATGGAGAAGAAGATGGAATTAATAGAGTGAGAGAGAGTGATACGGGAGAGAGATGAGAGATTGAGAGAGTAAATAGAGTGAGAGTTGAGAGAGTGAGATAAGAGAGCATTTATTACCGCAATTAATTTAGGATAGGTAGTAAGATTTAGATAGGATTTATACAAGTGGGAAAATATTACCTAGGTTTATATCTTTGGCTAGGTTAATAAACATCTCAAATACTTTAATAAATACCCACTTTATTAAATAATCTCGTCTTATTTTACTATCATTTAAGACACGTAATATTTCAGGTTATTATCTCCGCATAAAATTTTAATCCAGTAATATAGCATAGAATAATCATAAACGTTTCCTAGACAATTTAATTTATCGGCACAAGAATTAAATCACATACAATTCTCACAATACAACATTTTCCTTTACTAACAAGTGATTCAAATAATTAAATTTTAAATCACGACTGATAAATTATACTTCTTATTTGAGAAACAAAATTCCAATTATTCAAGGCAACTTAGACTTACTGGATTTTAAGCAGCTTATTAAATTAATTAATATGCTTATTAGAGAAAATAATCTTAAATTAATTGCTAAAGCAATCTAATAATACGGAAAGAAATACGGGGTATTACACAACTGACCTTGCTTGGTGTTGAGAAAATTATAAAGTTTTGATTTAATACCAAAACCCAACTGTTCTCCAACCGAGTAGATGATCGCATCAACCTAAGTAGTGTTTTCCAGCTTGACTGTTTGAGCTCTAGATTTTCTAAGTTTGCAGGTTCAGAAAGCGGAAGACAGCAGAAGCTCAAGACAGCAGAAGATCCAGCTGCGTTTACGGCAAGAGTCCCAGCTGTCTTTACAGCAGGAGTCAACTATCAGCTGAGTTTTCCAGCTGAGCTGAGTTCAAAACAGAGCAAGATCAAGCTGGAGATAATTCGAGCTAAGTTCAAGACACAGCTGGTCCAACTGTACCGAACAAAGGGAACTAACTCTGAAGACATCACTGCAAGTCAGTTTACCCAATCCAGCTCTAAATTCAAATACCAGCTCCGAAGGCAGAGATCCCGGTGTCACAGGAAGTCAATATACCTCGACCAATGAGGGATTGCCAAATCAGCATCCAAGACTTCAGAACCTAGGATGCAACACTAGTGAAGACAAGTGCAGAAACGCCCAACGGCCGATTTCGAATTTAAGAAGAATAGGTAAGATTCAAACGGCTCCTCTAACGGCTAGTCTTGAATCTCTACCTATATAAACCCGTCTTCAACCTCAGGATCAGATACGAAAAACTCTCTACAAGCTTTCATTCTCTGAAATTATCAAGCCTTCAAAAGCTTACAAGCAGTTCTAAATAGTTCAAAGAACACTTTATCTTAAAGTGTTTCTAGTCCAGAAACTGCCCAGTTTTTCGTCTGATTCCTAGGAAGAAATCATTGTATATCTTAAGCCTAGATTTCGAACGAGTTCATCTAACTCTAAGTTCTTCATTGTAAGAACTCGTTCATAGTTGGAACCCCAAACCAAACCCCTCTTTACCCAGAAAGGTTAGGTCAAGGTTACGCTTGCTTGAAGCGCGAAATTCAAGTGGTTGTAAAGTTTTTTCAGTACCCGTAAACTGAAAGGTTAGGCTTGACAGTGCCCGTAAACTGTTGGAACGCAACTCAGGTTAGAGTTGTGAAGTTGTTTGGTACTTGGAAACCAAGTGGTAGTGAATTACCAGTGAATCTGGTCGTGGACGTAGGAGGTGTTACTCCGAACCACATAAAATCTCGTGTTATTTACTTTCTCGTTATTTTCAGATATTGTACTAGTTCCATTTGCACTTTGCATCTTTATCAAATCTGCATACTCAGCTACTCTCCAAAGACGGCTGTATTTTGTCTATAAACTTGCATAACGTGACTAAGTCGAAAACGTAAAGAATATTTTCAAGCTGAGTTTTTCTAAGCAATCGAGCTAAGTTTTCAAACCACCACTTTCCGCACCGCCAGCTGAGTTATTAGCCCAGCTGGCCTTCCTCAGCTGGATTCATAACTGAGCTTATAAACTCTGTTTTAAACTTGAAAAAGTTTTTAAAAATCTATCTTTGGTGTATTCACCCCCCCTCTACACCAACGACCCAGCTCATGGACCATCAATTGGTATCAGAGCAGTGGTTCAAAAGACCGTTGTTTCTGAATCAAGAGATTTGTCTTGAAAATCTGTCAGTGGTCAACTGAACATATCCTCTTTTGGAAAAACTCATATTATTTCATACTGTGCATATCTCCATGAATTCTTATCTTAACAGGAACCTTTCCACCTTCTCGGTCGACGATTATGCAAACTGGAAGTTCAGATTAAAAAGCTTTCTTTGTGTGCATCATGACATGATGTGGGACGTCATCACTGACGGACCCATCATCATTTAAAAACAAGGAAACGAGCTTGTTCCAGCTCAAGATGGTGGACAACCAACGTATCAGCTCATTCCCAAGCCAAAGAATAAACATACCTCAGAAGAAATGAAGCAAGCTGGAATAGACAGCTTCGCGAGGAACACCATCTCGTCAACAGTCTCCAACGCCTACCTCAGCAAGATCATCAACTGCAATACCGCAAAGGAGATGTGGGAAACCCTAGCCAAGCTATGCGAAGGGTCGGAAGAGATAAAAGAAAATAAATTCCCAATCGTCTGCCAGAAGTTTGATAACTTCAAGCAGCTTCTCAACGAGTCCATTGAAGGGATGGAACTCAGATTCTCAAATATCGTGGTAGAAATTGAAACCATCAGAACTGGGAAATACACCCAGCGTGAAAAGAACCTAAAAGTCCTTTCAGCGCTCACAGCTGAATGGAATACATACAAGGTGACTTGGGTGATCTTTCAACTGAAAGATTATTCTCCCTGCTCAAAACCAACGAATACAACTTGAAGATTACCATGAAAGAATCTTCAAGCAATCAGAATGATAAAGAGCTGACACCTGCGCCAAAGGAGATTGCGTTCAGAGCTAACTCTGAAAAATCCACATACATGCAGTCAGCTGAGTCATCAAAGAATGACAAGAAGGACATGAGCAAGGAAGAGCTACTTGAAGAGATAGCCATGCTGGTCAAAAACTACAACAGACTCAACACCAGCAAGGGCAAGTACAAGAAATTCGCAAGAACTTACAGAGACAAGTACGCAGCAGCTGATGAGAAGTCAGCTGACAAACGAACAGACGAAGGATGCTTCAACTGCAAGGAACCGGGACACTACAGGCTAGACTGTCCTAAGCTATCCAAGAAAGATAAAGACCAACTGAAAGCTAAGGCAGCTGACAGAAGGAGAGCCTACATCGCCGACGAGGAGTCGGAGTGCAATAAAATGGAGGATAACATGCCATTTTCAGACTCAGAAGAAGAAGCACTGATGGCTCATGATGAACCTGAATGGGATACATGCTTCATGGGACAGACAGACGGAATTGATGAAGATGAGGTAATGTCAAGAACTCAAAATCTATCTATCCTCTCACCATCACACGAACACTCTAGACAGGTTTCAGAATCAGGGCTACCTGATTGGAGTTTAGTAGAGAAGGTTATGAACGATTTCAAGGAGCTTCAAGAGATCCTTGACATCATAATATGTGAGAATGCCGAGCTGAAGGTGGAACTGGAAAAGAAAAAGGTATCAGAAGCAGCTGATACAACACAGCTCCAAGAGAAGGTTACTTCACTAAAAGACAAAATAGTGAAACAAGGTCAGCTGATGAAAGACTTCTACTACGAAAAGAAACAGCTGGTGGAAGAATTGGAAAAGGCCACAGCTGAATCAGAAAAGAAGTCAGTTGAGATTATAGAGCTGAAAAGTTCTGAAGCACTCATAAGTGCTCTGGAATCATATGCAGAAAACAATGGACAAAATCATATGTGCACAACGTCCAGCAGCACTCAAAGCAGGATTGGGTTACAGTGAATCGAAGGATGCCACAAACATTGCTTCCACTGGTAGAACAAAGATAATGTTTGTAAGAGCAAAAGAAAACCCAATTCCAGCAACTCAACAACGACCGTTGAGGACACAGCAGGCATCAAAAAGGCCAGCTGTGAGACAACCTCAGGCATATATCAGACAGCAACGTGCTCAAACTCAACAAAGACAGCAGGCTGGACAGTTCAGATACCAGCAACATCAACAACACGTCAAAAGATATCAACCGAGATATCAAAGGAGATACCTAGCTGGATATCACTCATATGATCACCAGCTGGAGCACCAATTCCAGCCGAGATATCACAAGAGACAACAGAGACAAAGGAACGTCTCAGCTGGGTACTCAGCTGGATATCGAAAAAGACCAGGACATCAACAAAGACATCAAGCTGGAAAGATACTGAGATCAAGACACCACCAGCAACAACCGAAGAACACAAAGAATGTGTATATCGACTCAGCTGGAAGGATCATTAGATCAAATGACCCAATTCGAATCATCAAGCAGATCTGGGTCGTAAAAGAATCTTTGTCTAACCCACAAGGACCCAATTAAAACTGGGTACCTAAATTTTGATCTTTTTATAGGTTGCAAGGGAACGATGCATCATTGAGGAGTCGATGAGAACGCTATGGTACTTGGACAGTGGATGTTCCAAGTACATGACGCACTTATAGCATTTACTCCAGAAGTATATCGAGCGTCCAGGCCAACAAGTAACATTTGGTGACAACTCTAAAGGTCTAACCAAAGGTTATGGTACATTTAAAACTAAAAATGTTATAATCCCCAATGTTTCTTATGCAACATAACTTGCTTTCCATTAGCCAATTCTGCGACAACGGTTTTTCTGTCAAGTTTGATGCACAGGGATGCACAGTGAAGTTCAGGGAAACCAAGCAGATACTACTAAGAGGGAAAAGAGAAGGAAATATGTATTTCGCTGACTGGAACAGCAGCCCTCCTGAGACTTGTCTTGTATCGAAAAGCAGCAATGAAGTCAGCTGGCTGTGGCACAGACGGTTGAATCATCTCAACTTCAAGACAATCAACAAACTGGCTAGAAACTAGCTCGCTTATGGAATTCCAGATTAAGTTTATGACAAGAATCATATTTGCAGCGCTTGTCAACAAGGGAAACAAACAAGAGTTTCATTCTCTCTAAAGCCAGTTCAGTCAACTGATCGAGTTCTTCAACTCCTTCACATGGATCTTTTTGGTCCAGTAACACCAGCGAGTTTCAATGGCAGGAAATATACTCTGGTCGTAGTGGATGACTTCTCAAGATTCACATGGGTGTCATTCCTGTACCAGAAGAGCGAAACAAGAACTAAGCTGTCAATCCTGTTTTAAAGGTTTCAACTCAGAAAGAGTGCAAGATAATGTCAATCAAATCAGATCGAGGAACGGAGTTTCTGAATGAAACTATTTATGAATATTGCGAGAAGAACGGAGTTCAACATCAAACCTCAGCAGCACGCACACCTCAGCAGAATGGTGTAGCAGAGAGACGAGGTAATCAACACAACATGCTTCACTCAGAATCGCTCTCTGCTCACAACAAGGCAAGGAAAGACGACATATGAGCTATGGAATAACATAATACCATACATTGGATATTTCAAGGTCTTCGGATCCAAATGTCATATCCTAAACAATGAAAAAACACAGCTCAAGACGTTCGACGCGAAGACTGACCGAGGAGTATTCCTTGGTTACTCTGCTGTGAGTAAAGCATACAGGGTCTTCAACAGAAGAACTCAAACGATCGAAGTAACTCCACATGTTACCTTTGACGAATCATCATTCGAATATAGAGATTCTATCAAACGAAGAAATCAATGAGAATCTTCAAGGCAGATTCAGACAAGAGCTCAAGAGAATCAAATCAAGAATCTGGCCGAACTATTAATATGGGATGATGAGCTAGAAGAGGAACCTCAAATCATTCGGGAAGCTCCACCAGCTGGAAATCAAGAGGAACCTCCAACGCCAAATCAAGGGGGAATGCCATCAGCTGGAAATCCAGACACAACTGAATCCCCAGCACTATCTCCAGCAGTGCTTCTATAGAAGTCACCTCAAAACTCAATCCAAGGAGAGTCTCTTTCTCAAGACTTAACTCCAGAGCAACTCCAAGCCAGACGAAATCTAGCCACTTCTAGCATCAATCAGCTGGAAGAAGAAATTCGTAAAAGAAGAAGATGGATTGAAGATCATCCATCATCAGCAATCATTGGAGAACCATCTGACCAAGTCAAAACCAGAAGCTCAGCTGCTCAAGCTACATCGGATCATCAAGAAGCAGCTGACACAGCTCAACTCTCAATAGAGCTAGAACTGACTGTCTATGATGAAGACACAGCTCTAATGGCCTGTTATGTAGCTCAAGTTCCAGAGCCTCAAACAATTCTAGAAGCCTTAAAAAGTGTACCCTAGACAAACGCCATGCAGGAAGAGCTAAATGAATTCCTCAGAAATTGTGTCTGGGAATTGGTCGACAGACCTGAAGGAGTCAAAGTCATAGGACTCAAATGGATCTTCAAGAACAAACTGGATACCCTTGGAGTCATCATCAGAAACAAAGCTCGACTAGTTGTTAAAGGCTACACACAGCAAGAAGGAATTGACTTCGAAGAATCATTTGCTCCAGTAGCACGATTAGAAGCAATCAGACTTTTCCTCGCTTATGCAGTACATCACAAATTCAAGGTTTATCAAATGGATGTAAAGTGTGCATTTTTAAATGGAGAAATCAAAGAAGATGTCTATGTTGAACAACCTCCAGGATTTGAAGTAGAAGGAAATAAAGTCTACAAGCTAAAGAAGACGCTTTATGGATTGAAACGAGCACCTCGAGCTTGGTATGATACTCTATCTAATGTCCTTGTATCCAAAGAATTCAAGAAGGGCTCAATAGACAGAACACTCTTCACCATCAAGTTGGGAGAAGACATCCTGGTTGTTCAAATCTATGTAGACGACATCATCTTCGGATCAAGATCAACATTCTTATGCCAAAGATTTGGAGAGATAATGTCAAAACAGTTCCAAATGTCTATGATGGGAGAAATGAGCTTCTTCCTAGGACTTCAAGTCAAGCAATCAGCAGAAGGGATTTTTATAAATCAATCCAAGTACGTCAAAGACTTGATCGCTAAGTATGGAGTTCAATCCAGCAGAACAGTAAAGATTACGATGAACACCAACTGGAAGATTGAACCTGAAACTGAAGGGAAGTCAGTTGATTCCAGCAAATACAGAGGGATAATAGGTTCCCTGCTGTATCTAACAGCTAGTCGTCCAGACATCTCTTTCGCAGTCGGAGTGTGTGCCAGATTTCAAGTTGATCCAAAGGAAGCACACATGCAAGCAGCCAAGAACATTCTCTAATATCTCAAAGGAACTCAGAATGTTGGGCTGTGGTATCCAGCTGAAGACAATCTACAGCTGACTGGATATTCAGACTCAGACTTCGCTGGAGATCGGTTGGACAGAAAATCAACTTCAGGAACATGTCAGTTCCTAGGAAGCAAGTTGATCTTGTGGTTTTCAAAGAAGCAAACGTGCGTCGCAACCTCCACAACAGAAGCAGAATATATGGCAGCTGGAAGCTGCTGCTCACAAATTCTCTGGCTGAAACATCAGCTGGATGACTATGAAGTGAAAATCCAGTACATCACACAAGATGCAAACATGTGGACGTGCGCCATCACTTCATCAGAGATCACGTAGAAAAGAAGGATGTGATTGTTGAGAAAATTTACACAGACATACAATGGGCTGATATACTCACAAAGCCGCTGATAGAAGCAAGATTCAAGATGTTGTGCGGATTACTTGGATTACTCAACCTAGACGAAACTACATCCAGCTGAATGGAAGCAGACCCAGCTGGAATTCAGAACCAACCTCAAAGAACCTAGCTGAGAAAGAATCAAGCTCAGCCAGATGCCTAAGTTGAAGGATTATTCAGCTGAGGGGGAACCAGCTGGAAAAATGATCACTCAACACAGCTATTCATAACCGAGGTATCAGCTGACTACGATTATCAGCTGAGAGGTTTGCAACATCATTACATACACCTACTCATTCTATTTTAGACATACATCAGTCAAATCATATCTTGTCATATCTAATCAAATTTAATTAAAAGCCTGCAAAGAACTGAAACATGGGAGTTTCAAGGCAAAAGTCAAAACGCCTCAACCGTCCTCGCACGCGCATTAACTCGCATTTTCTAAACAAGAAACTGACATGACGGGAGAATCACACTCAGTCGTAGATCTTCTTATCAAACTATAAATCTTGATCGTCCATTCATCAAGAAAGTTTATATAAATATGCTAGAAGAGATACGCAAACATTTTGCATTAACCCTAAAAAGTTTTTCGCCACTCTTTCTTCTTCCTCCCATTTGTATTATTTGTTCTACTAACAAAAGTTGCAGAAGAAGAACATGGAATCTAGAAAGATATCTCCAGAAGCCGATCAACATGAAGAGTCTGTCAAAGTTTCACTATGAGAGTTGCTTAACTCTCAGGAACCACAAGAAGACGGAGTTCCAGGAGAAAATGAAGCTCATCGACAGATCCGGTCTAACGCAGTGGGTGACTGCAAAGCTCAAGAACATCATTCACCAGGAAGTTGCAGAATTCTTCCTAGGAATGTCAAAGGAAAAAGACCTCCTCCGCCCCACTGTTTCTCTCAAAATAAAAGAGAGAACGGGACTCACAACTCCCTAGGATGCGGAAATCAACGTCAACAAGATTCTGACAAAGGAATTCAATCTGAGAGGAAGCCCAGTTAGAACTGGACAAGATGTTGATAAAGCCGGAGTCTTTAAGAGCAGACATGTCAAAGCTCTTGCTCCGCCACAGGAGGCACAGAAAAAGATGCAGGAGACAAAGCAGCATGCATCTACTTCCTTCCCAGCTGGGAAGAGGAAACAACTTGAGGAGACAAAACAAGCTGAAGCACCATCTTCAAAGAGAAGACTCAAGTTCAAGGTGCTCAGTCAGTCGGCCGAGAAGCCAGCTGACATTGAGAGAGAATTCGTAACTACTCTCCGAGGAGCAGAAGGTCCACACGCGGTGGTTTCTTACGGTGGAGAAGAAGTTCATGTGCCAGCGTGAACATCATCATCGCCACCACCAGAACGACGTATTCCAGCTGATCAACTAAGCTTAAACCTCACAACAGATGGAATACTTCAACCGCCTTCTCCTCAATTTCCTTCAGCTCAACAGGGACACCAGCTTCAAGATCAACTTATGGAAGTTGGAGCTCAAGCCCCTGCACCAAGCTCAAGTGGAAAGCATCATCCAGCCGATGATCACTTGCAGCTAGATGATGAAAACATGAGCTGAACCCCATAACAACCACTTCAGAAGTGGAAGGGGAATACTTAAGTCCCTTAAGAGTTGCACGTGACGCCTCCATCTCAAAGTTTGAAGACCTCATGCTTAAAGGAGTCACAAGCGCAACTGAAGTGTTGAATCAGACTTTCTCATTCAATTTAATGAAGTCTGAAGAAGCCAAATTGCAAGGAATGAAGTTGTGCACAACTCAGAAGATGTCATCTCCAGTGCCAACTCATACCTCCAAGCACTCAGCTGGACAGCCCCAGCTGAAACAGGCCAAGGAAGCTATGTCTGCAATCACAGCTGAGGCTAATGCTATTAAAGAAGAGCCAACCAATGCAACAGCTGAGCCACCAAGACTCTAGACCTCACTGCTCAGAGCTGACAACCGCAGCATAGCCGAACTAAACATCGCAATAGCTGATAATACAGTGAAGATCGCTGACGCAATTCGGGAAATTGCACAGCTCAATAAGACGATGGTGTGTCTCTCCCGCCTTGTTGATCATGCCAAAAAGGGGGAAGATAATGAGACAAAGAAGAGGCATACTGCTGAGCTAGATGAACCAGCTGAAGGAGAAACGAGTCAAAAGAAAGAAGCAGCGGATGCAGAAGAGAAGATCCAGCCAGCTGGGATTGAAGATTGAAGAATTGAAGAATTTTTTTCCTTTCTTTCTTTTTCTCTTTTTATGCTGTAATTTCTTACATTAATAAAACACAATTTTCTTTGCTGCTCAAAGCTCACCCTGATGACAATTCCTTTTTGTCCAGGCTCTGAACTCTGAACTATTATCTGCTGATTTTTTTTCCCTCTTAAAACGTAGGGGGAAGCTAAGGGGAAGCTTCATAAGTTGTCTCAGTTAGGTTTTGGCATCATAAAAAAAGAGGGAAATTGTTGGGAAAATTATAAAGTTTTGATTTAATACCAAAACCCAACTGTTCTCCAACCGAGTAGATGATCGCATCAACCTAAGTAGTGTTTTCCAGCTCGCCTGTTTGAGCTCTAGATTTTCTAAGTTTACAGGTTCAGGAAGCGGAAGACAGCAGAAGCTCAAGACAGCAGAAGATCCAGCTGTGTTTACAGCAGGAGTCCCAGCTGTGTTTACCGCAGGAGTCAACTATCAGCTGAGTCTTCCAGCTGAGCTGAGTTCAAAACAGAGCAGAATCAAGCTGAAGATAATTCGAGCTGAGTTCAAGACACAGCTGGTCCAGCTGTACAGAACAAAGGGAACTAACTCTGAAGACGTCACTTCAAGTCAGTTTACTCAATCCAGCTCTAAATTCAAAAACCAGCTCCAAAGGCAGAGATCCCGGTGTCAGAGGAAGTCAATATACCTCGACCAATGAGGGATTGCCAAATCAGCATCCTAGACTTCAGAACCTAGGATGTGACACTAATGAAGACAGGTGCAGAAATGCCCAACGGCAGATTTCGAATTTAAGAAGAATAGGTAAGATTCAAACGGCTCCTCCAATGGCTAGTCTTGAATCTCTACCTATATAAACCCGTCTTCAACCTCAGGATCAGATACAAAAAAGTCTCCACAAGCTTTCATTCTCTGAAATTATCAAGCCTTCAAAAGCTTACAAGCAGTTCTAAATAGTTCAAAGAACACTTTATCTTAAAGTGTTTCTAGTCCAGAAACTGCCCAGTTTTTCGTATGATTCCTACGCAGAAATCATTGTATATCTTAAGCCTAGATTTAGAACGAGTTAATTTAACTCTAAGATCTTCATTGTAAGAACTCGTTCACAGTTGGAACCCCAAACCAAACCCATCTTTACCCAGAAAGGTTAGGTCAAGGTTACGCTTGCTTGAAGCGCGAAATTCAAGTGGTTGTAAGGTTTTTTCAGTACCCGTAAACTGAAAGGTTAGGCTTGACAGTGCCCGTAAACTGTTGGAACGCAACTCAGGTTAGAGTTGTGAAGTTGCTTGCTACTTGAAAACTAAGTGGTAGTGAATTACTAGTGAATCTGGTCATGGACGTAGGAGGTGTTACTCCGAACCACGTAAAATCTCGTGTTATTTACTTTCTCGTTATTTTCAGATATTGTACTAATTCCACTTGCACTTTGCATCTTTATCAAATCTGCATACTCAGCTGCTCTCCAAAGACGGCTGTGTTTTGTCTATAAACTTGCATAACTTGACTACGTCGAAAACGTAAAGAATATTTTCAAGATGAGTTTTTCTAAGCAATCGAGCTAAGTTTTCAAACCACCACTTTCCGCACCGCCACCTGAGTTATTAGCCCAGCTGACCTTCTTCAGCTGGATTCATAACTGAGCTCACAAACTCTGTTTTAAACTTGAAAAAGTTTTTAAAAATCTATCTTTGGTGTATTCACCCCCCCTGTACACCAAAGACCCAGCTCATGGACCATCACTTGGGATCAAGAGCAGAAGGCATATGCTTGCACTTTTTCATATGATTCAAAAGATTGGAAGTACCATTTCTTTTTGTATCAGCCATGTATTCTTGTGGACAGTAATTGCACTTAGCTTTGGATTTTCCTTTAGCATCCACGAACGGAGTGAAGTGATCCCATACAGTTGATGTTCTCTTCCCAGTTTCCTTCCTAGTTTCTTTGTTTGTTGTTGTCGAATCACCATCACCGTGATGGATATCTCCTGTGGCAGTTGGCGCCGGTGGAACTTCATCACCTTGACGGGCCTCAGAATTTGGAACTTCATACATCTATATATATAAATATAGGAATATTTAATCAAAATTGAACACTACTTTATAGGAGGCGGCAAGAGCAATCATATATTTTCGAATTGGGCATATATTTTCGAAGTGGAAATCAAGTATTCACATTCAACAATGAACAATCTACATATTTCAACCCCAATAAATTCAATTCTCAATCAATAATTTGAACCCTAGAAATTAAATGAAGAGAATTAAGAGCTTACCTTAATTAATAATGAAAGGAGAATGTGGGGATGAGAGTGGGCGACCAACGACAGACGGTGTGAGGGTCCGATGAGTCGACGGCGGTGAAGTTTGGAGCGGGATCGCCGATCTGTATCACAGATTCACAGTATCAGGTTCTGTGTATGTTGTTGGCGGGCTCAAATGCGAATATAATTAGGGTTACTGGCTACAATAAATAATATAAAATATAGTATAAAATATATTATATAATTATTATCGGTCGGTTCGGTCGGCTTCGGCTTGACTCAACCCAAAACTAAAATCGACCGAATACAAATTCGGTTCCTAGATTTCCAACCGAAACCGACCCGATGGCAGTGGAAAACCGACCCGACCCGATCGAAATCGGCAGGTTTGGGTCGGTTGGTCGGCTGCGATCCGGTTCTGCACAGCCTACACGGCCCTGCACAGCACAGCCCTACACGACAGTCTTATTACTATTTTTTTAATTTTTAGTTAGAATTTATTAATACCTAAATTTAATTTATTATTCTCAAAATAGGGCGTATTAATCCTCAATTAGAAATTATTATCTTCAATTAGAATTTATATTAATTAATATTTGAAAAAAAAAAATGATGGCACGGAAATGTGCCTTTTTCATTAAAGGGAAAAGTAGCATTTTCCCCCTAATGTATTTACCTCCTCAAGAAATATTGACGGGCTGCTAGCACCCCAAAGTACCTTTAAATTGTGCAAATAACCCCCCGCTCCTATCAGACGGCAGACGACGCCCATAATTTTTCTCTTTTTATTTCTAATTTTTTTAGTGGGTCCAGACAACGGCTATAAACTAACTATCAACGTTCATTTCTTCAATTAAAAGAGTTACATGAAGAACCATAATTCATGCAGTTTTAATTGAGTGATAAGAAAGAAAAAAAATTGCAATTTTTTTATGGTTTTAATTTGTTGTTCTAGGTGATTGAAAAGCGAAATGAATTCGAATTCATCATGTGGGTTAAGTTATTCCAATGGACGCCAAAGGATAGAAATGAACTATGAAGGTAATCCAATGTTTCGCTTTTGTGAAATTGAAGGAAGAAGGTTGAAGGCGTCTAGGCAGACATCTTGGACAAACGAGAATATGGGTCGGAGGTTTTATGGTTGTACATATTGGAAGGTATTTTTCTTGTTTGAGTAAAACTTTTAATTTTTAAAATTGGACTGCAAGTAGATTATGCAGTTCGAGTGCTTTCTAACAAGATTCCTTATCCCTAATCAATGTAAATCATTCTCAAAACTCAAATCAGGGTCATGCACATAAATTCTTCTCGGATTTGAGAACCCTAAGTCTGAATATGCTTGCATAATCTTCTCAAATCTCATATTTTTCATCTCTTCTGTAACTACTTCGGCATCAAAAACATCAAAAAACCAACCATCCTCCCCTTTTCCCCAAGATCCTGCAAAATTGAACTAAAACATAGTCTTTAACATGCTGGAACAAAAAAAAATCACAAATTCTTTACACTGACCAAAGCATATAGTTTCCTGACATTAGACCATCATCATTGTGCAAAAAATTACTAAACCCAAAAGTTTAGGAGTGCTTTTACTTACCTTTTGTCGTCTCCATCTTTTTCAGATATTGCATGTGATCTTTCTCTTCAATCTTTAGTGAATCAACTGGAGGGATATGGTTTTGCAATCTTGAGTCGGAGGGAAAAGGGTTTCTACAAGATGAAACTAGCAAAATAACCCTTCAACTCCCGCTTGAAATATTTAGTGTGGGCCCCCACTGAAAAATGGGAAAAAAAAAACTATGGACGCCATCTGACGTCCTTTAGGAGTAGGGGTTGTTGGGAGCCCATCAATGTTCTTTGAGGAGGTAAATACGGTAAGTAGGGGGTAAAATAAGCTATTTTTCCTTCATTAAATCATAATGATGGCTCTCTTAGACACTCGTCACATATAATGAATTTCATGAACCATTCAAAATTAGAAGATTTACTCTCTAATATCAAACTATCAACTTGAACTTGTAAACTCTTAATTCAAGTTTTCGTCTATCAAGTTTCAAATTTTTTTCCCCTTTCTTTATTCCCCCAACGACTAGGGATAATTCATCGATTTCAAATATGAATGTTTGTTGTAATTTTGATGAGATTGTTTTCTTAACAACATCGCAATTCTTAATATTTTTAATTAATAAATAGGGTGCATTATCTTTGGGATTAGTTTGTGGTCATGATTTCAGATTTTGTTGGACGAATGAAATCTATCTATATATAAAAGCAAAACTATTTACCACAATTAAAGTACAATATTTTTCCGCCCAAATTCTTATGCATATTTTTTTTATATATTTAATTTAATGTTAACTCAGATTATTTGACTACTGTTGGGAAAATTATAATGTTTTGATTTGATACCAAAACCCAACTGATTCTCCAACCGAATAGATGATCGCGTCAACCTAAATAGTGTTTTCCAGCTCGCCTGTTTGAGCTTTAGATTTTCTAGGTTTACAGGTTAAGGAAGCGGAAGACAGTAGTCGACCCAGCTGTGTCTACAGCAGGAGTCAGCAAGCGAAAGACAGCAGTCGACCCAGCTGTGTCTACAGCAGGAGTCAACTAACAGAAGACAACATGAGTTAACCTTCAGCAGAGTCCTCCAGCAGAGCATGATCAAGCTGAAGAGAATTCGAGCTGAGTTCAAAACACAGCCGGTCCAGCTGTACAGAACAAAGGGAACTAACTCTGAAGACATCACTTCAAGTCTGTTTGCCAAATCCAGCTCCAAAGGCAGAAGATCCCGGCGTCAGAGGAAGTCAACATGCCTCGACCAATGAGGGATTGTCGAACCAGCATCCTAGACTTCAGGACCTAGGATGTGACACAAACGAAGACAGGTGCAGATTCGCCCAACGGCAGATCTCGAATTTAAGAAGAGTAGGTAAGATTCAAACGGCTCCTCCAACGGCTAGTCTTGAATCTCTACCTATATAAACCCGTCTACAACCTAAGGATCAAACACGAAAAACTCTCTACAAGCTTTCATTCTCTGAAATCATCAATCTTTCAAAAGCTCTCAAGCAGTTCTACATAGATCAAAGAACACTTTATCTTAAAGTGTTTCTAGTTCAGAAACTGCTTAGTTTTTCGTCTGATCCCTAGGCCAAAATCTTTGTATATCTTAAAGCCTAGATTTCGAACGAGTTCATCATACTCTAAAGTTCTTAATTGTAAGAACTCGTTCACAGTTGGAACCCCAAACCAAACCCCTCTTTACCCAGAAAGGTTAGGTCAAGGTAACGCTTGCTTGAAGCGGGAAATTCAAGTGTGTAAGGTTTCTTTTCAGTACCCTTAAACTGGAAGGTTAGGCTTGACAATGCCCGCAAACTGTTGGAACACAGCTCGGGTTAGAGTTGTGAAGTTGCTTGGTACTTGGAAACCAAGTGGTAGTGGATTACCAGTAAACCTGGTCGTGGACGTAGGAGGTGTTACTCCGAACCACGTAAAAATCGTGTGCTCTTTACTGTCTCGTTAAATTCAGTTTTGTACTAACTCTTTCATAACATTACATATTTGATCAAAACTGCATACTGTAGCTCTCCAAAGACAGCTGTGTCTTTCTGAAAGTTGCACAACTTGACTAAGCTGAAAACATAAAGTTAATCTTTTCAAGCTGAGGTTTTCTAAGTAACCGAGCTAAGTTTTCAAACCACCACATTCCGCACCGCCAGCTGAGTTATTTACCCAGCTGACCCTTCTCAGCTGGATCAATAACTGAGCTCACCAACTCTGTTATTTAACTTGAAAAAGTTTTCAGAAATCTATTTGATGTATTCACCCCCCCTCTACACCAAATACCTAGCTCAGGGACCATCAACTACTTATTGGCATTGGTAGTTGTAGAATAAATTTAAATAGGTGGCGGTGCAACATGCATGATGAAAAATATTAATTATTTTTTAAATTGTGAGCACTACAATCAATAAAAGCCCACTTTAATATTTTATAATTTTTAGAGCTAGACTGTTTTCTAGGGCCGTAGCTTTTTTGGATTTGGTGATTATGACTTTTTAAGCACGTAGCCATCTTACTCTGATAATATTGAGCATGCTTCTTATTTCAAAGAACGAGCAATACTTGCTCCTACTTTAGATGTGGTTGGGCTTATAAATTAATATATGGTGTCCTTGAATGCATCAGATAAGAGAGTATATCTAAGTTCAGATAGCACGTGCAAATCAGAATATTGATCTTTTTCAAGATATTCACACTCTTAAATTCTTGAATACTTTGTAGTGTTTGGTAATTCCAAATCATTAATTAGTTTTGAAAGTTGGTACTCCAGTCATATTGATAAAAAAACATGGATCATTCAATGAATTGTGTATGAGACTAGATTAATTGTTACCAGTACCCATGTATTGAAAGGTAAGGTTCTTATAGGCCATAATGCAGGACATAAAGACCTAATACTGAGGTGTGCGTGTGTTAGCATAGTGGTAGAGTGGTTAATGTCCGGGCCAAAAGGTCACGGGTTCAAGTTCACCATCACGCAGTGTTAGGAAAATTAATAGAGTTTTGATTTGATACCAAAACCCAGCTGACCCCAACCGAGTAGATGATTGCACAAGCCTAAGCATTTTTCAGCTCACCTGTTTGAGTTTATAGAGTTTCTAAGTTTACAGTTAGAGTCGCTGAAGACAGCAGAAGACATAGCAGAAGACACAGCTAAGCGGATGCAGCTGAGGAATTCAGCAGAGCAGACTCAGCAGAGCAGATCAAGCAGAGTCAAAGACCTAGCAGTATCAAGACCCAGCTCAGTGACGGATACCCATCTCAGTGTCGAAGACCCAGCTCAGTGTAAAAGACCCAACTTAGTATCGATGACACAGCTCAGGTCTAAGACACAGCTCAGGCTAATGACACAGCTCAGGTTGAAGACACAGCTCAGAATAATGATACAACACAGGTCTAAGACACAGCTCAGAGTCGAGACGCAGCAGAGTCCAAGTCGCTGAAGACACAGCAGAGACACTTAGCAGCTCAAAGACGAAGACCTTCTCCAAGACAAGATCTCGATGTCAGAAGATCTTGTCTGACGCGGTCAAATCGGAGAAGAAATAGCTTCTGCAGATGCAGACCTACTTAGTAAGCAAAAGGTCAGAAATCAATAAGAGTAGGTAAGATTCAAACGGCTCTCTTCCATTGGCTAGTTTGAATCTCCACTTATATATATCTCCTCACCATTGAAGAGAAGAGGCTGGTGAGGCTGGTGAGATGACTGAAGAAATAAAAGAGCAAACAGAAAAATAAACAACGATCTTCAAAGCCAAATCTTTCAAGAACACCCAGCCAGTCAGTTGTGTTCTTAGTTGTTCACATATTCAGTCATAGGCAGAATAAATTAGAATAGAAATATCTTAAGCCTAGTTTGAACGAGTTCATCATACTCCTTGTTCTTCATTGTAAGTACTCGTTCATAGTTGGAAAACCCATACCCAAACCCAAACCCAGAAAGGTTAGGTAAAGGTACGCCTGCTCGAAGCGTGTAATTCGAGTGGTCAGGTTTTTTCAGTACCAGCAAACTGAAAGGTGTAGGCATGACAGTGCCCGTAAACTGTTGGAACACAACTCAGGTTAGAGTTGTGAAGTTGCTTGGTACTTGGAAACCAAGTGGTAGTGAATTACCAGTGAATTTGGTCGTGGACGTAGGAGGTGTTACTCTGAACCACGTTAAAATTGCTTTGTTCTTTACTGCTTTGTTTTTTGCATTCTGCTAACTCCTCTCATGCATACATTTCAAGCTGCATAAACTGACAAACTGAAAAGAGAAACAAAGCATTCCAATATAATTTGAAGTAACAGATGGACTTTCCAAATCCACCACATTCCGCACACAGCCAGCTGTGTCGATCAAGCTGTCTTCCAGCTGGATCGGACACAGCCAGCTCACTCAAAAGAGTTTTTAATTGGAAAAGTTTTTTAAACCTTGGTGTATTCACCCCTCTCTCTACACCAAGGTATCCGTCTTGGGACCAACAATTGGTATCAGAGCAGTGGTTCAAAATATCACTGTATCTGTGTCAAATCAGCTTCTTTGCTGATGGTAATCACCTGAACAGATCCTTCAAAGTTTCAAAATCTTTTTAAAATCATTATATTGCATACTGTCATGGAATCTTCCTTGTGCAAGAATCTTCCAACATTCTCTGTCGATGATTATCAGATCTGGAAGTTCAGACTCAAAAACTTTCTGAGCGCGCGTCACGACATGATGTGGGATGTTATCAATGACGGATCCATCATCATCATAAACTCAGAAAGACAAGCAGAAGAATGAATGATCAAGAAGCTGAAGATGGCCAAAGCTGAATCAGATCAAAGAATGGATCCAACCAATGCAAACACAGCTGGAACCAAGCCAAGGATGTACCAAGGAGGTCGTACATAATCAAGCCAGCTCTCCAAGCTCAGTCCTATCAAAGAAGAAAACTGCTCGGTAATTCCAAGCCCAAGAAAAGCAGCAACTCCCAGCTGATCACAGAGCTCAAAGGCAGCAAATAAATCCAGCTGACTGGAATCAAAATCAAAGACAGAATGTCATCCAACACAGACATCAAGGTCAACTAAAAAGACAGCTGAGAAGGATCTCAGCTGGTTATAAAGCTGAAAATCAACCGAGCTTCACATCAAGATTCCAGCAGACGGGATATCAAGCTAGATATCAAGCTGACAGACTCCAGCTATGAAATGGACATAATCAAAATGGAGTCAACAAGGTCAAAAGAAGAAAGGACCCTTTCAAGGACCAACCAGAAGTATCACTCACAAAAGATAAGGACAAATCTGGGTTATCAATGGAACCCTCAAAAACAAAGTCGAACCCAATCACAACTGGGTGCCGAAGGAGTGATAACAAGTCAAGGAGGGACATGCATTTTTGAGGAGTCATCAAGCGTGCTGTAAAAGAAAGACAGCTGGTGATCAAAGCTCATGACTCACCTCAAAGCTTTTCAAAGAACATGTCAAGCGTACTGGTCCCAGCCAATTGTTGTGATTACGGTTTTCCTGGTGAGTTCAATTCGCAGGAATCTAATGCAAAGAACAGGAAATCGAAGATTCTACCCTGCAAAGCAGTAGTGAATTCAACTGATCATGGAACAGCTGACTGTCTTCTCAAGATCAGAGATCAAGTTGACAGATGAACGTAATTGTTGAGAAAATCACTGGCTCAAGTAGGAAGCAGCTGAGAAAAGACCCACCTACTATCAAATTCAGAGGGAACTCCACCAAGCTGGAAATCGACACAGCTGTGATATCAGCTGAGGGCAAATTCAATCCAGCAGAATATTCAAGTGGAGAATCAAGGGAGAAATCCAGCTGAACTATCAAAGGTCATTCTCTGGATATCAAACAAAGCTGGATCAAGCATAAATCACAGAATTCAGAAGAGGAATCTAGATGAAGGGAACTCAGCGTAGCTGATTCACCAACAATTGGTATCTGCTCAATCCAGATGAAGAAAGTTCATCCAGCTGAGGGGGAACAAACTCAGCTGGATCCCAAAGCAGAAGGATTAGCCAGCTGAAGAGGAATCAAGCTCATCTAGACAGTCACAGAACTCAAGGGAACTCAGCTGAAGAAAAATCAAGTTAATCTCCAGAGACTCAGCTGAGGGGAAAACTCAGTCAAACAAAGGAAAAAGACCACCGTGGTATCAGCTAACTTCTATGTCCAAGCTGACCGGTTTGCGTCCCATGCATTCATTGCTCTAAGAAATATGTTATTTAAGTCCAAATATTTTGAATTCTTATTTTAAGCGGACATATATTCCTTAGTTAAATTGCTTGATAAGTTTTCTTTCCCATCGCATTAATTATAAAGTGCAGAGTACTGTAGCACGGTAGTATCGAGGCAGAACGTCAAACGTTTGAACTGTCTCACGCGCGGTTGTAATACACTCGCCGTAAACACGTCAGCAAAACATGATGAGTGAATCTCTCCCAGTCGTTGATCAGAATATCAGCTACTTCAATCTCAACCGTTGATCATTTATGGCAGTTCATATATATGGAAAAGATACGCGGATTCTTTCATCTTTTATCTTTATCTCTGCGGAATTTCAAATCTTTAAATCCTCTATCTATTTTCTGCAAGTTCATCGCACTATCAAAATCAACAGTTTGCAGATATGGCACCCAAGAAATCAACCGCGGGGATGAACCAGTTTGAAGTTTTAATGACAAAGTTGTCATTTGAGAGTGTTATGTCCACCTCCAACCTTCATGTCTCAGAACTCAAAGAGATGGTGGATCTCGTCGCAGACTCAGGTCTCCTGCTGTGGGCAACCTCCATGCCCAAGCTTATGCTGAAGAAAGATGATGCCCTCTTCTACCTCAACATCATTGATGAAGACGGCTTCTACTCATCGTCATTCGATATGATCGTCAAGGGCGATGACGGAAAGTATGATTCAGCAACCGTCAATATCAAGCTCAATAGAATGCTGCGAAAAGTATTCAATCTGCCCAACAAAGGAGAATTCATTCTAGATGACTACAGCCGTGAGGAAGTGGATGAATTCCTCAGTCAAGATATGCTTATCTCTCCAGAGCCGTACAGAGCGAGCATGTCAAAGCTCCTTCTCAAGCCAAAGTACAGGCTGCTGCTGGATATCACGCAGAAGTGTATTATGGGGATAGCTGGATCTCAAGGAGAGATCAGTATTCCAAAGCTCAAACCAATTATTGCCATGATCAAAGGCGCAAATGTCAACTGGTTTGATTTCTTACTCAACCGACTGGTCAAGGAGTCAGAGAAGATCAAGTTCGACTCCACCAGGGCGACGTATTCAAGCTCAGAGCTCCTGTATCTATGCTCTAAGATTTCATTCTTGATAGAGCAAGCTGTGAAAGGAAACACTGTAAAATGGGCTGATTTAGAACCGTTTCCAGAAACGAAGATTCTCTTCCAGAGAATTAGTCAAATCAATGATCTTCTGAAGAAATAGCCTGCTATGAGCAAAGGCAAGAAGCAGCTGGAAGAAACAGAGGCAGAAGTTCCAGCTGAGAAGAAACAGAGAAAAAGGAAGACAGATAACCTCAAACCATCTGGAGGCCCAGCTGAAAAGAAGAAGAAAACAGCTGTCATTCCACCAACTGAGGCGAGCCTTTCTTCATAGGCTACTCCAACAATCTCACCAAGAAAGCTTAGTCAAGCAATGGTGATTCTCTCCCCACAGCCAGTATCAGCCTTCACTCAATTCGGATCAAACATCCTGGCTGATATGGGATTGAATGATGGATCGTCATCCAGCTCAGAGGACGAGCTGGATAATCCAAGGAGTCAGACACTTCTTCCACCTTCCCCGACCCAGGTTATAGCCCAAGTACTTGGCGATATTCCTGTTCATCCCAGCTTACCCCAGCCCTCACCGCCTCACAGCTCACCGACCAAACAACCTTCTCATCCACCCAGCTCTCCAATCAAAGAGCCATCTCCTGTAAGAGAGCAGGCAAATATTCAACTGGCTGAAGCTCCTTCACAGCCAGCTGACACCCAAGCTGAACCCTCTTCCACTAATTTCAGCTCACCCCCAAAACAGCCATCACCCAAAGTTCAAACTCCCACGCAGTTGGCTGATGCTTCTTCACAGCCTACTGTGAACCCAATTGAACCAGTTCCTCAAATCTCCACAGAATCAGAGGAGAGTGATTCTACTGCCTCTCTTTCATTCAAATCCTCTGGCTCAGCCTTCATGGATCAAGAGTGTTCTAACTCAGTATCCAATCTTGGCGCACCTGCCTATCGCCCTCGTCAAAGTTGGAGATTTCAAGTTCTATCTGGCCATCAAGATGGCAACTTGGTACCAAAATGAGCAGCTGATAGAAACCTTCTCCTACGAGAAATTGAAGACGAATGAAGCATGCCTCCAGCACACTTTTGGCTTTGGAAGTCTGGAGGATGCATACTTGCATCAAGATGATCTAATTAGAGGTATCATCAAAGTATCTTAGCAGTACCCCAAGCCGCACCCAGCAGACGTCTGGGAGTCAGCCAACAAGCTTCTAACAGCAGCGGGATGGGAAACACCTTCTGGAGCTGACAACTCCAAAGAAGTCTCAACATAGATTACCAAAGAAGCTGTATCAGATAACACAGCTGAGGTAATGATCATTGTTTAGTCGTTATTTGTGCCGTTTTTAGGTGTTTAGTTCTTCGTATTTCTGTGCATGTATTTATGTTTCCCGGTTATTTTACTCTTATTTTGGCTTTGTTCTATTCTTTTTGGTTTTTCATGTGGTTAGTGTAGGTTGTCGAGTTTTTGGTTGAAAAGTGATGGAAGAGGAGACGTTAAGCTCTCACTCTCTCACTCATATTCTGGGACGAGCATAACTCGAACACAGCAGCTTCACACACAGCAGCAGGAAGCCAGCGGCCGCTGGCGTGACGCCGGCGCTGGAAGTGAGCGGCTGCTGGAACGCCGCCGTCGCTAGTCTTGAGCGAGCGCTGGAGCTGCTGCAGCTGGATTTGAGCGGTCGCTGGGGTGCTGTTCGCAGATTTGCTTCCAGCGAGCGCTGGTTTCCGGCGAGCGTTGGGCGGAGTTTGTAACGCTCGTACGCGACTTTAAATCCCATTCAGCAATGGTTTCTGCATCATTCTTTTTCTTGGACGTGAACAATAGCAGTAGCTTGGAGGGGCTGGAGCAGCTGCAGCACACGCAAATTCCTTTCAACTTCATTCTTTTCTTCTCAATTTGTATCAGTTGGATTATTTTTGAATGAGAAAAGATTATCATCCAAGAATTCCACCCATCGAATTGTAAGAATTTCGTCGTTGTTCCTTTCTTATAGTTTTATTGATGAATTCTTGGGAATTTATTTGGATGAATCGTGTGATGTCTAGTTAGTTCTTTATTTAGGGTTTAGATATTCGAATCGTGTTCGAACCATGCTTGTTAATTATTAATTCCTCCGTTGATCGAATTGATTTTATTATATTGAATAATTATTCGTTATTTGATATTGCTAAGTGATAGATGAGATTGATAGATGATTCTATTGCTCGATCGTGATTCTTTCAACATTAGATTGACCGGAAACGCATGTCTAATAATTAGTCGTGATCGTGTAATTTAGTCTTTAGGGTTTAACGGATTGAAGCAAAAGTAATTGATGTTGGCCCTATGTTGAAGTTGATTACGCGTGATTGATTATTGGAATTGATTAGAAACAAGCTAGGTGAGAATTCGAGGAGAAGATTCTAAATCCTAATATATTTATCCTATTTCATTGTCCAATTTATTTATTCGTTTATTGTTTTTATTTCATTTGTTAGTTTAATATTTAATCTCCCAAAATCTTGGTTTAGAATGTTTAGGATTATTTTCTGTTTTGTGTAAATAATACGAGTTGCATTAGCCCTGTTGAGCCTTCCTTGAGAATACGACTTGGGTTAGCTTGACGCCCTACATTGACCTCGTTCTCTTGCGAGTCAATTCGAAGGTGTTTTTGAGTTGAAACAATCATTGAAGAAATAGCTGATGCAACAGCTGAACCAGAGACAGCAGCCCTACCAAGTCCAATTGTTGATGACACTCGCGCATTGGTTGAGTTCGAGGCAGACAAACCCAGTCATGACGAATCCAAAACCCAAACGGACTCAACTGTCAAGCTCTCAACCGCCATGAAGGATGCTATCTCTAAAGAGGTTGAGGAAATTCTCTTTCAGGACAGACTGAAGTCTCAAGTTGATGTCATCTTGCGATCCACAGCTCTAGACTGTCAAGTTAGAGAACAACAACGGGCAATTGATGAAGCTCATAAATTTGCCCAAAATTTACAAGAAAGCACAAGTCTAGATCTCAAGCAATCTCTCGTCTCTCAAAGCATTGATCAGTCAATTCATCTAGAGAAGAGAGTTCCTGAGATAGTAACAAGACTTCAAGCTCCACTGGTCGACGACATAGCAAATCTTTCAAGCCAGCTGGAAGACATCAAGAAGTCCACTCTCTCCAACAACTCTGACATCTGCCAACTCTTCAACCTATATAAAGATCTGGATGCTCAGTTCAGAGCTGGAAGCAGCAGCAATGCTCAGCTGAACATCGCCACAGCTGACAACTCAGCCAAGATCGCTGATGTTGAAGGTGCTCTCTCCAAGCTCAACGCAACAGTCGCTCACCTCTCTGCCTCCCTTATTGATAATGCCAAAAAGGGGGAAGAAAATAATGAAGCTGGAAAAACAATGGAGAGGAAAGCTGCAGTTCAAGGGGAACCTGTCCAGCCAAATCAGTCGGAAATCGACGACTTTGCTAAAGAGCTGGATGAGGATGAACCAACTACAGCAGCCAAAGAGACATGGAGAGAGAAAATGGTCGCTCTTGCCAAAGCTTGTGGACATAAGCCAGAAGAATACAAGGACTATCACTGGCTGTGTAACTTCTACAACGAGCAAAGAAGAGAAATGCAGGAGCTGGACAAAATTATCAAGAAGAAAGCCGAATCGCTCAAGCCTGCTGAGAAAAAGCAGAAGAAGAAAAGGCAGAGCTACAGGCAAGCTAAGAAGAAACAAGTCCAAGCAGCCTCAACTGACAAGAAGAACCCAGATGATTTCAATGAAAACTGGGAACGATGCAAATCAGAATTCATCAAAGAATTCTACTACTTGAATCAGTACAAAGGCATGGATTCAGAAACTGCTTTCCAGGATTATCTTCTCGAACTCCATGAGACGGATTCAATGATGGCAAGATCACTTGCCCTATATGCCAAGAGAAATAACATCCAGCTAAAAGCTCCAAAAGTCAAGCAATTGAAGCCTCCCACTCTAGATGGAACGAACCTTCCCGACAAGGCCCAAATTATCAAAGAAGTTCATCACTGGGCTGGCGAGAGAGGAATCTCCAAGTCTAAAAATAAAGATGAATGGAGGAACTTGGAAGAATTCATCTTCAACAGATATGGTCTCAAGACTGACCATCAAATGGACGAACAGAGGAAGTAGCACAGCTGAAGACCCAGCCAACTGGGAATCTTTTCTTTTGAACTTTTGTAATTTTAAATTTGTAAAATTTCGTATTAATGAAATGTTCGTTTTATCAAAATCAACCTGAAGACAATCTCTCTTTGTCCAGGCTCTGAAAATGACTATCTGCTATGAATGTTTATTTCTTTTGAAACCCCGTTTCCTGTTAAGGGGGAAGTAAATTGTTTTTCTCAGTTAGGTTCTGGCATCATCAAAAAGGGGGAAATTGTTGGGAAAATTAATAGAGTTTTGATTTGATACCAAAACCCAGCTGACCCCAACCGAGTAGATGATTGCACAAGCCTAAGCATTTTTCAGCTCACCTGTTTGAGCTTATAGAGTTTCTAAGTTTACAGGTAGAGTCGTTGAAGATAGCAGAAGACATAGCTAAGCGGACGCAGCTGATGAATTCAGCAGAGTCAAAGACCCAGCAGTATCAAGACCCAGCTCAGTGACAGATACCCAACTCAGTGTCGAAGACCCAGCTCAGTGCAAAAGACCCAGCTTAGTGTCGATGACACAGCTCAGGTCTAAGACACAGCTCAGGCTAATGACACAGCTCAGGTTGAAGACACAGCTCAGGTTAATGATACAACACAGGTCTAAGACACAGCTCAGAGTCGAGACGCAGCAGAGTCCAAGTCGTTGAAGACACAGCAGAGACGCGTAGCAGCTCAAAGACGAAGACCTTCTCCAAGACAAGATCCCGATGTCAGAAGATCTTGTCTGACGCGGTAAAATCAGAGAAGAAATAGCTTCTGCAGATGCAGACCTACTTAGTAGGCAAAAGACCAGAAGTCAATAAGAGTAGGTAAGATTCAAACGGCTCTCTTCCAACGGCTAGTTTGAATCTCCACTTATATATATCTCCTCACCATTGAAGAGAAGAGGCTGGTGAGGCTGGCGAGACGACTGAAGAAATAAAAGAGCAAACAGAAAAATGAACAACGATCTTCAAAGCCAAATCTTTCAAGAACACCCAGCCAGTCAGCTGTGTTCTTAGTTGTTCACATATTCAGTCATAGGCAGAATAGATTAGAATAGAAATATCTTAAGCCTAGTTTGAACGAGTTCATCATACTCCTTGTTCTTCATTGTAAGAACTCGTTCATAGTTGGAAAACCCATACCCAAACCCAAACCCAGAAAGGTTAGGTAAAGGTACGCCTGCTCGAAGCGTGTAATTCGAGTGGTCAGGTTTTTTCAGTACCCGCAAACTGAAAGGTGTAGGCTTGACAGTGCCCGTAAACTGTTGGAACACAACTCAGGTTAGAGTTGTGAACTTGCTTGGTACTTGGAAACCAAGTGGTAGTGAATTACCAGTGAATTTGGTCATGGACGTAGGAGGTGTTACTCCGAACCACGTTAAAATTGCTTTGTTCTTTACTGCTTTGTTTTATGCATTCTGCTAACTCCTCTCATGCATACATTTCAAGCTGCATAAACTGACTAACTGAAAAGAGAAACAAAGCTTTGCAATATAATTTGAAGTAACAGACGGACTTTCCAAATCCACCACATTCCGCACACAGCCAGCTGTGTCGATCAAGCTGTCTTCCAGCTGGATCGGACACAGCCAGCTCACTAAAAAGAGTTTTTAATTGGAAAAGTTTTTAAAACATTGGTGTATTCACCCCCCCTCTACACCAAGGTATCCGTCTTGGGACCAACACGCGGCCTTTAAAATTTCTTGTAATATTTGTTAAAAAAAAAGTCCTAATACTGAGGATGTCGTTAACTCCAACGGATCCAAGGCTACCTTTCAAGTTTCAAAGAAAACAATTTCCTCTTATTATTTCTTATGCAACAACTATAACCAAAAGTCAAGGTCAATCACTCTCAAATGTAGGTTTGTTTTTTAAAAAACTTATTTTTAGTCACAATCAACTTTATGTAGTTGTTTCTAGAGTTATAACTCGTAGAGGTTTGAAAATCTTAATATGTAAGGATGACGATGTATATGTACTATAGGGGAGCGTTTGGTTTGCTTGATAATGAGTGATTGATAATATAATCCCACCTAATCACATGTTTGGTTTGAATGATGAAACCCGTGATGAATAACTAAGCCCGTGATCCAATCATTAAAATGGATGATAATTTATCATCCCAAATTTGGGTTGATTATTAATCCTTGTATAATTCATGATGCAAAATTCCAAATAGTCCCTCAATGCACACACAATGCACACATTAGCACACACACTCACATAGTCCTTCAATTATCCTACACCACAATCAAGCAATCCAAACACAAGACTAATAATCTAAATAATCACATACTACACTATCCTATCAAAAATTATATATCCCATCCATCAAACCAAACGTCCCCTAAATGATATGTATAAAGAAGTGATCCAAAATTTGTAATAAAAGGATAGATTTGTTTTAAAATATTAAAATTGCTCTTTTTATGTATGTTTGTAAGATATAATATTTAACAAAAAATATTCCATACATCGCACGAGTGATACACTAGTACTCTAATATAAATGGTGCATCGATTGAGAATTGGATATAAATATTTTCAAGAGAAGAATTCAACGAATGTTTCAGAATAAAAGGTAGGAGTCATTATATTTAAGGATGCTCGAGGAAGAATCAGTTGCGGTGTGTAAGAAATGGAGATGGATTTTTGAAGGTTCCAGATTTTGCTGAAACGTCATCTGCTCTGCTGGCAGATGAATGTAAGAGTATGTGTTGAGAGAATTGTTCGTGTTTGACTTATGCTTATGAATCTAACATTGGTTGTATGTTCTCGAATGATGCATTGATAGATGTTGAGAAATTCAATGACGCTGATGTCGATCTTTTTAATAAAACATAGTTAGAGGAGTATGTGTGTGTGTTGGTCTAGCGATAATGTGATTAATATTTAATGTTAAAATGTCTCATGTTCGAGTCCACCATGGTGTTGTCTTTAAATTTAATGTTTAAAAAAAGAAACATAGTAAGAGGGTTTGGAAAGTCAACAATGGCCTTTTTTTCTTAAGAGTTGGTACATTTTTTGATTAACTTTTCTACCAAAAAGTAATCTGTAAACTATATTTCTATATCAACACTATATTTCACTAAATAAGACAAATAAAAAATATAATAAATGAAGTAATTAATTTATTTCTTATTTCATATATATATATATATATAGTAGTCCAGATGCTAATATGGTGGTACATATAGATTATCTAGAATCTCTAACGATTTTTTTATGCACGTGTTTGGAATGAACTCCCGGATATTGTATAGGATCGTTCTCTTGTTCCAGGCGTATGTTGTAATAATTCAATACATTTTCCTTCAAAAAAATTAATAAAATAAAACAACGGCTCAAAAATATATTTTGATGTTAATAAGTAGATCTTTTAAAAACATGGTAAAAGAATATATAATACAGCAATCTAATATCTATCTATTAATATATAAAAACACAGTTTCTAACGGAAACTTTTTCCCGGCAAAATCTAAATCATACAGTTTTGTTAAAATCCTGATTTTTCGGTATTAACTTCATCTGATAAAAATGCAAGTTACCTAAAGCTCACCCACGTCTTACTCCCACTATCAGCAGTTTTAAATCTTATTTGACTCTCAATTATCTCTTCAACTTCATCGCCTGATTTTCAAGCCATTGATCACGATTGTTGAAGAAAGAGTTCATAATCGGGGCCTCTACCCTCTATCACAATTCACAAAGGGCAAAATCTATGGCTCAAAATCTTTCTGATCTCTGTGTATGTCGAATCAATTTCTGAAACAATCAAAATTTCTTATAATATTTCTCAACAACAATATGCTGACGGAGACAATATCCTAAATACAAGTTTTTGGTCGTTCACTTCGATGGCAATGAATGGCGAATCGTTCCAAAATCTCTTCTTTTACAACCACTACCATTTTCACAACTCAAAATTTAGAGGGAATTTCGCATCTCTCGCTCTCTCAAATCGGGATCTATCACCACTCGATGATTGCTTATAATCCACCCGATCGATGGTACGATACCCGTCAAAATCCCTCACATATTCTTAAGAAAAATCTCCAAATTGAATTTTTCAAATTCGTAGCGATGTAGGTATATTTTATTATCTCTCGCTTTTACATTGAAATGGGACTACTTGATTGTCATTTACATTGGCTATTGATAAGAAATATATTGTCTAATTTGCTTGTGTTTTATGAGTATTGTTTTTATGTATGATGGACGGATTCATTCATGTAATTTTTTAATAAATGTTTGAGTTTTCCTGCTTGAGTTGTAGAATTGAAATGAGGCGTACGTCGTGGCATTGCTTAGTTCAGTATTGAGCGGGACTACACTTTTGATCATGAGGTACTGATCTATTGATATATATATATATATATATATATATATATATATATATATGGAAATGATCATATAAGAATGGATCTTAACTTAAGAAATAGGAATAGATCTCCACCATAGATCTACAAGGGATGGAGGGTCAGATTTGACCCAGGTCAAACCCGATCGGATCCGGGTCAAACCGGGTCGGACCCGGTCAACCCGTTGACTTTTCAATTTTTTTTTCAAATTTTTTTTTTATTTTCGAATTTTTTTTAAGAGTCAGTTGATATGCACCACTCTGTGCAATGAGATGCACCAAACTGTGCAATGAGATGCACCACTAAGTGTATTGGGATGCACCATTTTTTCATTTTTTAATATTCTTTCTCACTATCTTTTTTATTTTTTTGATTTTTTTTTCAAGAGTCGAGCGAGGGGAACCGAAGGCCTCGGAGCAAGCTAAAAAATATATAATGTTGTCACAATCATTATCTATAAATTAAAATCGGAGCCGAAGGCGGAGACAAAAAAAATCTCAAACACTTGCTTACTGATATGTTCATCATACCAAATCACCCCAATATTTTCCCTCGTTTTGATACAGTTATATACACACACATAGTGTATGAGATAAATCTCCAAGTATTATGAAATACACCACAATGCATTTTGAGATGCAACACATGTGTAATGAGATGCACCACCATGTATATAATGAGATGCATCACAATGTGTAGATGCAACACACTGTGTAATGAGATGCACCATAACATAAAATGAGATGCATCATAACATGAAATGAGATGCACCACACTTTATTAAAAAAAAGAAAAAAAATTCGAAAAAAAAATTCGAAACTAAAAAAAAAAGTCAACGGGTTGACCCGGATCCGACCCGCTTCAGATCTAGCCATCCATCTATTGTGGATATATTATATATATATATATATATATATATATATATTATTCCAAGGTTTATATCTTCTCCCTAAACTACATTCAACTGAACATGGATTGGTGTATAATTTAATGAATGTATGAAAAATATATATTATTCAGATTTTTTATTTACTTGAGATCATGAATCTAAAATTGTGACAATGTTTAGTTGTGATTCCAAGTAATTCAACTCATCTGTTACTTGAATAAAGAAGTATTATGCTATGATCATTGTTTTATCCGGTATATGATGATTGCTTAATTTGGTGTTTTCTCCAAATTAATTTAAATTCTAAATTACTTTTAGCTTATGAAGTTGGTGGTGTCGAGGTTTTGAAGTTCCTACTCCAAGTGATGCTTGGAATGCATTATGATCGTTTGTTTTTGTTGATTTAATGTTTTGCTAAATACATGTATTCTGACATGTGGTTCTGTAGGTACTCCTAATATCTCTTGATTATTTGAATATTTCTCAACACGTAATGTTTCTAGATGTGCGCGGGTGTAATATCTTATCCTAATATCTCTTGATTATTTGAATATTATTGATTTGAGCATGGTAAATCCATGATGTTACATCTGGTCCACCGTATTTTTTGAAATAATTAAATATATGGTTGGACTTATATCTCTGATTCTATTTTTCTCATAGCATTTCCCATTTCAAATTATTCAGTCCAAAATAGGTGATAGAATATATGCTATCATATATCTTTGGTTTTGTTTGTTGGACATATGACATAATTGTTTTCTTAAGTCTTTATTTAAATAGAAATATGACTTACCAATTCTTAATTAATAATTAGAATAATACTAATATTCTTAATTAATTTTTAACCCATTTTTAGTTTTAAATTATTAATTGTTAATAAGATTAGGATTGCCGAAAAGTTATAAATATTTATTGTAAATCAATAGTTATTTAATGAATAAATTCTCTTTATCAAATTTTCATGTTAGAGTTTATAAGCAATTTTTAATTTTGAGAGAAAGTTGTTTTCATATTGGGTATGAAATATTTATTGTAGGATAGAGGGAGTAATAACTATTTTACTATCATGCACACATTAAATAGTCTATCAATGATAATATGTACATACGGAAATCTGTTTTTATAATGAAATTTCACGTTTATATTATTTTTATAATTTTACACTTTTATAAATTAGTTAATATTATGTGAATCTCATTAAATCGAAAAGCATGTGCAATAAGTTAGTAAAATGCTTCTCGCGCATCTCGCGGGAGACATGCTAGTAACATTTGTTTTCAAAGAAAACTTACACCAGGATGATAAATCAAATAAATACAACACCTAATATTAATTTTTAAAGCTAAATATGTTTTTACTTTGTATTTATTTTACTATTATCTATAAAACACTTCAATTACACGTAAAAATAATATAGTTTTCAAACACACGTAAATATTAAATCCGTGCATTGCACGGGCCAACATAGTATTTTAAAACATAATGGTCAAGTTTAGCATTTATTTGAATTTCCCTATCACTTTAATAGCCCATTACTATATACAATTATATTGATTTGAGCTCCTAAATAAAGCCCATTGGCTAATTAGGCCGGAAATTCATATGAACAAAATTCTTAACTGGGCCCCAGCATTCATCGATACCGGGATGATATTTATTTTCGAAAGTAGAAATAAAAGGTAAAATATATTCACTGTCATAACTCTTTGGCCAATTTTTTGGCATTTCAACTCGTACAACTATGTAATGTTAGAGTAATTTTATTCTTCCTAATTATGGACTATTATAATATTACGTGTATTTTGGTGCCCACACCATTTGTGTAAAGCACATTTTGCGCTTTAAATTATGGTTCAAACAAAGATTGTACATTATTTATATTACTTTATTCCCATGATCCTTTGTGCATTTTCACGTTCCGTAACCACTTTTTATGAGCATCACTCACATTTTATCTACAATAGTATTATTTGTTTTCTCACAATTGAGAGGCAAGAAGAGTAAGGTATATGTAGTATTTGAAGATATACGATAATGAACATTTTCGAATTGGGAAAATTTTGAAAAAAAAAAGTTCTCAATTTTTTGGGAAGCTTGTATAAGTCTTTCACTACAGAAGATGGAGCAATGGAGGCCTATGTAAAATTATCTTCTAAAAACACCTCAGGTGCTCAATAGTCACACAAAATTATGATTTTTAAATGACCGGCTTTTAAAGAACCATAATTGATTAACTAATTTAGAAAAGATAAGCCTATTATGACCGATCATATTGTGGTTAGGACTGTAAATGAATTAAATTATTCGTGAGCTATTCGGAACTTGACTCGAGAAAAGCTCGTTCGAGCGCGATTGGTAAAGCTCGCTTGCTAAAGAAGCCAAGCTTGAGCATGATAATATTTAGCTCGTGAGCGAGATCATTAAGTGATTAAGCTTGAAAATATAATATTGTTAACTAGATACAGCTTATATTTCTATACTATAATAACTATTTAACTAATTTTTATTGGTTATAAGAAATTAATTAATATTTTAAACATAAATCTAAATTTAGAAAGTTTGTTTGAGCTCGATTAAACTCGCGAGCCTCGAAGTATTCAGTAAATAAAGCTTGATGCTCGGTTCGATATAATAAACGAACCAAGCTTGAACACGGTAGTATCCGGCTCGATTCAATTCGACTCTATTACACCCCTAATTGTGGTGGTTTAGATCAGTCTAGAATTAATTAAAACAATCAAATCAATGGAACCTTACCTCTAATCTATCCTTAAATCGAAAAAAGAAAAATATAGATATTGATAGTGTACGATGGTAGTACAATTCAACAAGAGGAGAGAAGATTAGGGTGGCCCACCAAGGACCGTGATTGCAGAAGCACTATTCCTCCAAACCTAACGGTCAAATTTGTTTGGCAGAGATGTAAAGGTTATCTCTATCTATTAGTATTATTATTATTAGGGTTAATTTTCGGAAAAATTACTATTTTTAGATAAATTCTGATTTTTTTTCTTTATTTTTTAATTTTGTGAAAAAATTCCTTACATTTTAATATTTCTGATTTTTCGCCTGGCGAAAATTTTCGATCAAAATAATGTTGATTTGTTAATTTCATTTGCAGACATGGTTCAATATATTACGTCCAACTCAACATCAATTTGGATGGAGGAAAATCAATTACGGGGAAATTAGAAACATTAAAAGATAAGGAATTTCTTCGCAAAATTGGAAACTGAAGGGAAAAACCAGAATTTGACCAAAGGTCGGAATTTTTCCGACAATTAACCCTTATTATTATTATTATTATTATTATTATTATTATTATTATTATTATTATTTATCATCTGCTAGCTCATAGTACATTTCTTTCATGTTTTCCTCCACACAAGTAAAGTATGTTTTCCAATACACGGTATATATTATGTATTCACGATTCTCACATTATCAATATGAATCATTATTTTACTGTATAAGTTGCTACCTGATTGAATAAGTTGCTGTGTACATAATAATGCGAAAATAAAATAAAATAAAATACTTCGTGCACAAGGAAACATGGCAAAAAGTTGTGCAACAAACTTTGAGCATCAGTATTTATTAAAGGCAGAAAATTATGGAGTGAAGTATTGTTGTGTCATTTGTCTCTTTTTTTATTTTGCTTTCATTGTTTGCTCATCTTTAGCTATAAAAAAGAAAGGCCCCCTCCTCTGCTCTGTAGATTTATATCAACTGACACCTTACACACAAATGAGATATATTCTTTTTCATATTTATTTATATATATATATTTGATTTAGTCCATGCTCGTCTCGTGAAGAAATAATCATTATTGGTCCCATTTATTCTGTGATATACATACTAGTATAATATGTATAACAAACTGCAGAGAGTACGTTGATGAGTAAAATTGGTCGACTATGACCGACATAAATGTGGGTGGTCAAATTTGACTGAAATTGTAACATTGTTGGTTATATTCATAATTTCAAGAATTAAATAAGTAGGTTTTAATCGTCTGAAATTTGGTTCAGATGAGTTGTGCAGCAGCCCAGCTAGTTGGTGGCCTTCCTCATTCATTATCAATCAATTTATTGGATACCCTTAATTTACCTTTCTATTTTTTTTGGGAATCTCATTCATCCCCACTCCACACCACCAAATACAAATTATTTTACATTTCAATAAATACTAATTAATTAATTAAATAACCTTTGAATATGTCAGGCTAACCCTTTAGTACTGGCAATCCCATATATATGGAGAGAGAGAGAGAGAGATTATATATGTGTGTGGGGTGATTGAAGAAAAGCTTGGAAGTCACATGTAGAATAATTCACATAGTATATAAGTCGTAGTGCAACTTTAAGTTGAATGTAACGTAAAGGGGAAAAAAGATGGGAAAAGGAAAAATCCAACAAGTCAAGGTGCTTCATTTGCCCTCAAAAGTGGGGAGCACAAATACACATGCTTGCTCATATCTCTCTCTCTCCACTTAGAACAAATTAGTGACAAATCTTTGCATCTTTAATTGTGGTAATAATCCAATACTAAATATATTTTTTTTGTGACCCACCACCAACTTTAAAAATAAAATAAAATAAAATAAAATGAATTATATGAATGAAAGGAAGAAAAAGAGTTTTACTTTTGCGGTCTATAGATTTGGGTGGTGGGTAAAGGAAATTGATGGAAGCAATAATAGAGTGGATTGGAGAAAATGGGATGAATAAATTGTGATTGGAGAATCCACCAATCCAATATCATTTACTTTTGATTTAGTTTCTTCTTCCTCGGGAATTTATATTTATGTCTATCAGTATCCACCACTCTCCTTTTTCAAATTGGATTAATTTGCATTTTCAATTTTTATTCATCACTATCATTTAGTATTATAATCTTCCCTTTTCCGTTGTTACACAAAGTAAGCTAAGTGCAAAATGTTGATTCTCGAATTCTTGATATATATATATATAGAGAGAGAGAGAGAGGGATCATGAACATTAGTTACATGGATGTATACGTACGTAATAAAACATGTTGTCCATATACAAATAACAATAAATTAAACTTCTCATCATCACAAAAACTAAAACATGTAATGTTGCGGATCGAGTCAATGACTCAATGCATAATCTACACATGTCGTACCTTTCAATAATAATTATCAACGCTTACACATGTTCTGTCGAGTAAATAATTTTTTGCGGGCAGTATGGAAAATTTCTTCGGACGGCCTCTTTTCCCTCCTTTTTACTCCAATTTATGATAATATTATCATGGGGTATTGGTATGATTATTTTTCCGTGGGTACAAGTGTATGGTATATAAACTTTATTTTTCACCCTAAGACATGATATAGAAAAGGTGGGAACTATATTTTTTTTAATCTCACATTTCCCTATGATAAATTTACCACCAAAGAGAACCGATCCTAAATAAACATTTCAATGTAGAGTTGATATTGTTGAACAATAGCACTTTGCAATGCTCTATAGGGGATGATGTTATGCAACGAAAGAAGAGTGTGTCGGTGAAGAAGTGATTAACATTATTTAAAGGCTGTAAAGAAGTGTTTTATAGAAAAAGTAGACGTTGTTTGAAAATTGAAATGAGAAGAGAAAAGCCAAAATAAATAGAAAAGAAAAAAGAAAGGAAAAGGTGCAATATTGAGTGTTTGCAAAAAAATGTCTTAATAAATGGTATACGAAAAATGACTACATCACCCTTAGGGATGTCAATCGGGCTATTTGATTCGGGCCAAATCAAATTTAATATTTTTCGGATTAGAAATTTTCAATCCAAACCCTAAAATTTCGGTTTTGGGGCTATCCCGTTGCGCTAGAATGTTTATGAAATTTCTTAATAATTAATAGAAATAAAATATTATCAAAATAAATATTAAATTTAAATATATGCTATATATTAAACATTAAGATATATACATGCATATAATATGACAACGAAACGCATCTCAGTTGGTAAATCGATTCCCCTCCAATCTTAAGATCGAGATTGAAGTCATGTGTGCGTGTGTTTCAAAAAAAAAAAAAATAGGCCCACGACCCAGCTCGTTCCACATTAGAGACATTTTATAATTGTAATATATATAGATACGGGATATGATCCAAAAAATTAAAATAAAAACAGTATAAACTTACCTTTTCTTTTCCCACTTCCTTGTGTACAATTTGTAATTTAAAAAAAAAATCTTCAATTTTCATGTCTTGCATAAATTTTGTAGTTATTAATATGATTTAATCTTGTTTATGATTAGAGAGGTTTCGGGTTTAATCTCTACAGTTCCCCCTTTCCCGTATAAAAAAAAGAAATAAAGAAAGAAAATGAACTCAATTATGATTATTATTTAACATTTAGTTTCAATTTTTAATTTGTAATTAATTTTATTTTACAATTGATTATTCCATTATTAGGATTATCGTGGAAGGAAGGAGTAATAATTAAGATTCATTACAGTATAACAAGTGGATTTCTTTATTTACCGTTCCCCCTTTCCCGTATAAAAAAAGAAATAAAGAAAGAAAGAAAAAACTCAATTAGGATTATTATTTAACATTTAGTTTCAATTTTTAATTAGTTATTAATTTTACAATTGATTATTCCATAATTAGGATTATCGTGAATGGAGGGAGTAATTAATTAAGATTCATTACAGTATAATAAGTGGATTTCTTTATTTATCTAATCCATTAACATCCATATAATCTCGATTATACAACCAATCTTATAGGGCACGCGTTTATAAATATATCCCAATATTTTCTTTGCAGGCCTAACCTAATAAATAAATTTTTATAATAAATATTACTAGATCATGAATTTAATATGAGAATTTAGTGAGACGTGGAAAATATTGAGACAGGGAATCCGATTTGGAGATGTTAGGGCATCTCCGATGGTTGGCACCATTTTACAGCAAAAATAACACTAAAATGAAGAAGAAAAAAACAACAAATCATTTCCAGCAATCTGCTCTATATTTTACACTAAACATAATTTTTTAAAATATATTATTTTTTCTTATTTTTTCTTATTTTATCTTAAAAATATAAATAATTTATGCCCATTAATGAAGAATAACAACATGAAGTGTAAAGTGAGTGGTGTAAAATAATAGTTTAATTTTACTTTTATTTTTTATATTTTATGTAATTGCTTTTTTAAGCAAGTTTATAGAAATTTATTGTTTGTGCAAAGTGTAATTCTATATTTAAGTAATTCATATAATCAAAAATCTCTTTTTTTATCCCATATATTTTAACTGTTAAACATATTAAAAAGTAAAGTGAATAGTAATGCAATAATGAGCCATGTTGCTCCAAACTAGCTTATTGCAACATTGTTCAAAATTTCAAAATATAGGAGAATTTGCAGCAAGGTTGGACCAAGCAAGCTATTTGCTCATTTTGGAGATAAACTCCATTATGCAGAACGGTTGGAGATGCCCTTATATCATATGATTGAAATTAAAAATTCAATTGATAATCTTACATCTTGAATTCATCTCAAGTACACATTAACGTGTCAAAAATGTCCGATTATCATTTATTATCCCTAATGAACATCGAGGTATTGACAAATTATTCAACTTATGAATTATTATTAAACAATTATTTAGTAGGATGCAAGTAATTAAACCTACACCTATGAGTAATCGATGAAACAAGAATACATATACTCTCAAGTAGCCAATCCAATATGGATACGGTGGCCGGCTGTGTGATCTTAAGGTTGGCAATAAATTTATTATTTGGCATCCTACTCACTAATTTATTGGTTGTCGTAATAAAAAGTTTTTTCTTTTCTTCTTTTATTTATTTATTTTAATTTTGATCAGTTGTGGTAATAAAAAGATTTTGAGGAATTAATTAAAATAATATTATATTAATGAGTAATAAAGCAGTAGTAGTAGAGTGATCGATTTCGCAGAAAGCGGGTGATGATGATGGATGGGTGTAGAGTGTAGATTGTTGAAGTAGATATGATATGCTGGGATTTGGACACTAATGCAAAGGCCTGCTGCATTTGTCTCCTTAATTGCAGCTAATCTCTCTCTAAACAAAACAACGCCACTCACTGACATGCCAATAAAAATAAAAAAATAAAATACTACTAAAATATTAATAATAATAATAATAATAATAAAATTGACAAGATGCAGTATAGTAGAGAGCAGTTAGCAGTGATTATTACTTACATTGAACGCATCAGTTTTATTGCTATCTGTGTGTAAATGTGACTCCTGACATATTAAAATTGGAGTTTTGCCTTTGTCTCTGTGAGAGAGAGAGAGAGAAGAGAGATCATCAGATAAAAAATGGTGTGGTCTTTGGCATTATGATGATAAAACCAAAGTGTGACAGCGCACTTCATGGGGCGTCAGCGAGGTTGGATTCGAGCAGCCCAACAAGTCACTCACACACACACACACATATATATTTCCATTTCCATAATCTTCGATTTTTTATTTTATTCTTTTCATTAAAAAACACACCACATGTATGTCCTAGCTAATTATGTGTCTCACACATGCACTCATTTTATGAACATGCTTATCTGAATGGGAACTATTTACGTTGTTCTTAAGAAATTAAACTGACATTCTACTTTTAATTTGTATATAGGTATTGCCTCAAGACAATAATTAAGCTTGAGCCCAAAACATCTACTAATCTCTAACTTTTGGTTTACAGAAACAGGAAGTGAAAACGGAGAGTGTTTAAGAGTAAGAAAAATTAATTACCTTCTACTAGATATATATTGGGAAAAACCTATCATTAATTTTACTGTTTCGATAATCACACCAAGATAAAAGATTAAACTGTACATATACTAAGTATAAACCATTTTATTCACAAATATATATGTGTGTCTATGTGTGTGTGTTATATCGATAATAAAATCATTAATTTTGCCGTGTAGTACATTAATTAAAACACATAAATTAGAAAAAAAAAATTATTTTATAGTTGTATTATTAGTGCAAGTTTATGCATATTATAAGCAACACGTAACATAGCATAATCTGTCGACCTAGCTAGTTGTATCACGACCATCACTATATATAATAAACGATCTTGCAACGATACAACCAAAAAAAGCCTATGCTGAGAGGCTGCAAATACGTACTAGAAAAACTTATATTCACATTAATAATTGTGCGCAACACTGCCAAGCAACTAATGTTAATTTACTAGTCTATGCACATATTCAGATACGAAACTAGTATTTTTAACAATTACTACATCTGTCACACATATGAAATGCACACATAACTATACATTTCTTCGATAGTGATGTTATATTGTATTATTATATATAAATTCGCAAATATTTGTCGTAAATGTTTTCCCTTAATGCATGTTGGTGGAATTATCTAAGGAAGAAGCACGCACATGTACAGAAACAAATAATTAAAGAAATTAGAGCATGGACATCTAGAGCATTTATATATATCATAAATAAATATGTACTATAGTGAGAGAAACCCAATTATAATTTGGTTAAGGCAATACATTACAAGCAATGTTTTAATTGAGTGTTGGGGATACGAAAGATAGGTCTTTAATTGCTAAGTACGCTTTGAATTGAACCTACTTTTATTGAATTATTACTATATTTATGCGACTTGCCAACTTATCGAGAAATAAAATATATATATAGAGAAAGATAAACAAATTCAAGGATTTATTTATACACGTATGTAGATATAGCAAAAAAACTAACCAATGATATAATACTTTTTCCTTAATTTGCGTATATGTATTTTAATTTGGAATACGATTAATTTCTTTGGCAACATGTCAACATCTTCACGATTTGTAACTAATTATGGCATCATTCACTGCAAATTCAATCATACATTCAAAGCGTTCTTAACCTATTATGTTATTCACTACAAATTCTATCATATATTCAAGGCGTTTTTAGGAGATTCAAATTGATGTTATCCAAACCGTAGTGTCTCAATTTGGATTAAGATGGCTTGACCCCATAAACGTTATTACGTTAACAAACTCCCAGTATTATTGGAAACAAGTTCACAAAGTAAATGATTTCATAAAGAATCAAAATAAAAATTCTTCGAATTAACATTCTATAATTCGAAAATCAAATCCAAGAAGATCGAAGCGAAGAGACAGAATTACAAGACCCAATTAAGATATGTTTGAAGATGACTATAAAGGATACAATAGAGAATTAGATATTGTAATCTATACCTATTCGCCTTGATCCAAAAATATTTTACGAATTTTACGTTTTATGTAAATAAGCTACCAAAAATACTCTATTCAAGAATAAATGAAAAAAAAAATATCTCAAAAAATAAAAGATAGAATGATTTTTTTTTTTTAAAAGATAATTAATAATGAGGTTGCAACAACAATGGTGGGGTAAACCTACTATGGGCTATGAACCATGATCAGGCGTGAAGTGCATCATTTAACATGCATGCAACTGTCTTGCTATAGTAGGCTCACATTGTATGGCTAAATATATTTCAACTTCATACAATTAATAATTATATGCACATAATTATTTAAGAGTTAAGGATATATAGACTTGAAGAAAATTAATTTTGAGCAAGAAAAGTGTGATACAGATGGTTGAAATTATTGTGACATTAAAACTTTCATGCGTGACAACTTCAAAATTTTAATTAAATAGAATTACATTTCGCTAACATTTCTGTAATATATATAAATTCCTATTTTCTGCGCACGTGGGACTCTGTTAATTTTTACATAAACTATTTATAAAATGCTTACTCAATATAGTTAATATCAAGTTCTTAGATAAAATGGCCATAATTAAGAGATGCAAGGCTTCATAAAGAGATATCACATGGATATTATTAATATATTAATTCATTTACTAGCAGCAGCAACCTTCCGGAGTTAAAAAAAAAAAGAAAAAAAGAAGAAAAAAAAAGAGCAACCTTCCGTGTACCATAACCAGTTTTATTTTTATTTTTTTTTTTCACATGTCCCTTTACAATACATATTGATATTTAAATCGAAATAGTTATAATTTAAAAATATAAGCGGTCGCTTACAAAATGAAAGTACCATGTCCCTTTACAATACTTATTGATATCATATTTAAAGTTACTAATTTTCAATATTCCTTTACTCTGAAAAATCATATTTACAGTATTCTAGGCATTATCATTATTTCAAACATGAATAATTCGATAACGGGGTTCTTTTTTTTTACTTATGAAAAGAGTAAGCGGTGTGCTTTAAACCCTATGCCTCACTGTTTCTAAATTAAAATTTACACCGTTTGAATGTTCCTTGAGAACCTCAATAACGGGGTTCTAAAACTTCAAATATTGTAAAAAAATTAAATATAACTAAACGTAATATATAAAAAAACGGTAAAAAGTTATGCGGCAACTCAATGGGATATAACATTAGTGGTAGACATAAATGTCCATATCAAACAAATTATCTGCTATTTTATTTACAGCTAAAATTAGTTAAAAGTTATAAATATTAAAACGCATAAGATAAGTAAGTATAGAAATTTTGGAATGAGATTATAGAAAATGAAGAGTATGATCTCATTTCGGGGGGCCGTTATACCCACGCTACTCTACGTATCAAACTTGTCCTCAATCGCAGCGTACAACCACCAAAACTAGTACACATATGGGTCCCACTCCCCCTCTCTCTCCCTCGCACGTGCCAACATATCATCCCATTACCTAAATAAAAACATAAATGTAAAGAACGATAGTATTAGGGGAAAGAAAATCATGGCGATCCTCAAATGCTGGTATTCCGGAATAGCCCCTGGGAATTAGCCGGAAATACGAATGGACTGACCCGATCTCTGTTGAGAATTTATGACGTTAGATGGGAAATTAGAAATGAAATGAGGAAGAGGAGGAGCCTCGCCTTTGCCTGGGATGGGATAAATATGAGGACCCTCCTTTTTGCTTAACCGAACAATCTCCGGAAATTGTACTCTAATCCCTCCAAAACTAAACAAACAAACAAACAAACAAACAAATCCCTCTCTCTCTCTCCTCTTTCTCTCTCTAGCACCAAACAATCCATCTTTTCATAAACTGCTTTTACTTTTCTCGCTCCATCCCGTAACGTAAGCCGACCCAAACCCTTAATAAACCCCACCTCGCATTTGCGTATATATTTTCTTGCCCCCCTTTCATTTCACTTTGCTTTTCATTTCTCCTCTCCTATTCCTTCCCACAATCTTCTCTTTCTCAACATCACTCCCTCTCTCTCCACAAACCAATTTAAGCAAAACTCATCCAACCTATGCGTATAGGGATTCGTTACGTATTATAAGTGGACGCAGCGGCAGATAAAGACCTCTCAGTATATTATATCTTCAGAGAAAATCAAGAGAAGAAATGGCCGTTGAAGCTCGGCATCTCAATCTCTTTCCCTCTCAGATTCTTAGCAATAGGTAGGCGCGCCTTCCTGCGGTCGGTGTTCTTTTTTGTCTTGATTTGAATAGGTGTTGACGTTTCGTGGATGAATTTCGTGCAGAGGGCTGATGATGAATGGTTTGGAAGGCATTGGAAACGCGTACGCCACGCCGGCGGGATTCGGAATGCTGCCTCCCTTGTCGGGGACGACGACGGCCACGGAAACTATGGTCCCCATGTACTGTTCGCCGATCACGGAAACCGTCCTCGCCAAGACGTCGGCGATTAAGTCCGACAGCGGCCTCACCTACGCCATCCCTGTTTCGAGGAAGCGATCCAGAGATGCGATTAATCCTATGGCGGCCTCGTCGCTGCCCACTGCGAATAACCGTCGCGGTTCTCTCACTTTTCTCGGCGAAGATTTCTCATTCCACTTCCAGCAGCAGCAGTTGGAAATCGATCGGTTTATAGCGCAACATGTACGTAACCGTTCGATTTACAGATCTATCGTTTCCATTTATAATCTCAGTAAATAAATGTGTGGTTTTCTGATAAACGGCGTTGTATTAATTTGTTCCACAGACGGAAAAGGTGAGACTAGAAATCGAAGAGAGGCGGAAGAGATGCTCCCGGCGAATCGCGGCGGCGGTGGAGGAAAACATATTGAAGAAATTGAGAGCGAAGGAGGAAGAGATGGAGAAGATCGGGAGAATGAACTGCGCGCTGGAAGAGCGAGTGAAGTCTCTGTGCGTGGAGAACCAAATATGGAGAGATTTGGCTCAAGCGAACGAGGCCACCGCCAACGCGCTGAGATGCAATCTGGAGCAAGTCCTCGCGCAAGTACAAGACGAACAGCAGCAGCAACATGTCACCGACGACGCGCAGTCATGCTGCGGCAGCAACTACGAAGAAACGGCGGCGGCGGAGGTGGAGAGCCCCGCCGCGTGCGGCCGCGATCACGACGGCAACAGAAACAGAATGTGCCGCAGCTGCGGGAAGGAGGAATCGTGCGTGTTGCTCCTGCCGTGCCGGCATCTCTGCCTCTGTACGGTGTGCGGCTCGTCCCTCCATACTTGCCCCGTTTGCAATTCCATCAAAACCGCTAGCGTTCACGTTAACCTCGCCGCCTCTTGATACTCGGAATTCCCGTTATGCCCCTCTTCTGCCTATACCAATACCATCTCGGTCTCGCGAATCGGGATAGCAACGAAAGGAAGGAAAAAAGATAAACAAGTTTCGAAATAGAATTAGTCAATAGTTCTTAATTTTTTTTTTATTTTTGTTAATCTCCACTAACATGTTCATTCTTGAATTTAGATCAATGTAATTACCGTTCGTCCTCAACTTTCTAATTATGATCTGCTATTTAGTATAATACTACAACTCGGTTTCCCTTCCCCGTTCATTTGCGCATGAGTGAATTTGGCGGGGCTAATAATAAAATATTAACTGAAATGTGCGCAAGATAGCGAAGGACGGTGGCTCACGGAGGAGCGTACGTGGCAAGCGCGAACGGAGCGTGGAGTCAACTGTAAAAAAAAAGGGGTGGGATTTGGGAAGGGTTGAAAGTGACACGTGCAGCGTAAAGACTGACACGTAGGACTCGCGAAAATGTCGCTGTTGTTGTCAAGGTGGAATAAGAGAGGAGAGGAGTAGGGTGAAAAAAAAGAGAAAAAAGGCAGTAAGCAACGCCTGACCTCGTTTAAGGTGCAAATTGTAGAATGGCACCGTTCCGCACGGCAGAGGAGAGAGAGAGAGAGAAAACTAGAGAGAGAAGAAAGGAACACATGGCTTCATGGTTATGTTATGATCTTTTGCAGTCTTATTCTCTCACCTTTATTGCTCAAGAGAGGACAAAAATACGGAAAATATCAAAATGGAGGTAAGGTTCTTATCTTCCTGCTTCATACCGCAGTTTCCGCTCCATTGCGTACAACACACGGTGCTCCTTTCTTGATAAGTCCCAAATAATTAAACATGCAATTTAATTTATTGTCACCTTAATTTCATGTCCTATATATACATCACATACATTAAATTAAAAATCGCTACGTTTTTAGATGTATAGTTTGACTTGCTGCTGCTAGTACAAAAAATAATGTGATATAGCCATGTAGTTGCTTCGTGAAAATAATTAAAACGATAGGCCCTCATGTCAACTTTTCCATCAATTATGTTGAAAGGATCAAGTGGAAAAAGCATTATCATTGAGAAAAAACGTAAAAGCATCAAATTCACCATCTGATTGTTGGTGATGGGAAATAAATTTTGAAATTTAGCTCAAGTACTAAGAAGGCAAATAATGAACCGAAAGGTACATAATCAACAAATTTTGTACTCCTTCCATTATGTTCATTTTATCTACTTTCCAATAAATAAATAATTAACCTTTAAAATCCTTTAAAAATTATGAAATTTATCCATTTTCAATCTTTCTACACTTATTCTTAATTTCCGTAGGGAACAATAATTAGTTAAAATAAGCTAAATGGATGGAATATTTAATAATAAAAAAATAAGTAATATTAGAGGGAGGGGGGGTGACATATCTGTAACCGACGGCGGAAGGAGGAGTTTGGAGTCATGGTAATGTGATGGGGTTATAAATGGGGCGCGTATGTTTGGGTGGGCCACATGATCTCTCTATCTCTTTATCGCTCTATCTGTGTTTCTCTCTCTATCTCATCTCAAGTCACTTTCAGAGTAGCAAAGGACAGAGTACCAGGATTAGACTGCATATAATAATGTTGTCTTAATGATGTGATGAACGACATCGTTTACTATTTTTAAGGAAAAGGTTCAAACCCCCAAGTTGGCAGCGCTAGGCAAATATCCCCTAAATATTGTTTAGGTGTAAATTCACCCTTCTCTAAAATTTTCGGGTGCAATTACCTCCTCGCCGTGACGGAAACAACATTTCCGTTGGCAAAAAAATATTTTTGATTCATTTTTATTCTTGTGAAACCTTTACAATTCCCAATAATTAATTGGTGCTAAAAGCTCAAATTAGGAAAAAATTTGTTTCGAACCCTAGCTCACAACTATCAAACCTCAGGCGAATTTCTCCAATAATTTACAATCCAAACCAATTATTTGTTGTTGATATTGATAATCTCATCTTCTTCAAGTGGTTCGTCATCCTTTTTCGTGCAAATTATCGGAAAACTTCACCTAAATTTTGATAGTTGTGAGCTAGAGTTCGAAATAATTTGTTTCCTAATTTGAGCTTTTAGCACCAATTATGCTGTATATAACCCTTGGGAATTGTGAGAGTTCCACAAGAATAAAAATAAATCAAAAATATTTTTTTTGATAACGGAAGTGTCGTTTCCATCACGGCGAGGGTTAATTGCACCTAAAAACTTTAAGAAAGTATGAATTTGCGCCTAAATAAAGTTCAAAGTGATATTTGGCTATCACTACCAACATGAGGGAGTATTTGCACATTTTTCCCTATTTTTATACTAAAGCGTGGGGAGTGGTTAAAAAAGAGGAAATAGGGTGAGCTATAAGAGTAGATGTGTAAAGGGGCATTATAGGTATTTAGGGTTGGGTGGGAGGTGGAGGTGGGGGTGGGGGTGGGGTGTGGCTGATGCTATCAGCTATGCTGTCTTTGTTTTAGATTCCGCCTGCTAAATTTGGCACTGTACAGACAATGTTTCCAATTGATTGTTGGGCCGTGTTTGGCTCTGCTCTTATGCCTCCTTTTGTCAGACTAATCTTTCTTTACCAAACATGCATATATTTTTTTAACTCTTTACTATTTTACTCCTTCACCATTAAATTTATATAAATGCATTTAAATTTACATTTGTAACACGATACTATGTTTAAAGACCTTGAATAAAATTATGACTTCGTAGATTTTAATATCCATTTACCACGTCCAGGAACTTTTAACATTTCGGTAAATTAAACTTGAGATCGGCTTGATAAAAACAAGTCAAAATAATCGGTTGAGTTCGGTTGAATAATATACCCAATTTATAAAGTCTTAATTGATGATTATACCAACTCAAAAAATGGGGATGTAAGAGATAGCCTTACATTCTAAACAATGTAAGCTATACCCACTTTATGTTGACCTTTCAAAGGCAACAATTGTGACACTTTTTTGTGTCCTAATTTGTGTGTTTTGGAGTTTTGGGAAATTTGACCAATTTAATTAAAATAATATGTATTTATCCTTCTATATTAGCTATTTTCTAAATGGCTATGTATTTCTTTATTACCAATTCTGCTAACCGATCCTACGCTCTCAAAATGGTATCAGAGCCCTGGTTTTATTAAGGAATTATATTTTATTTATTGCTTTAAGTATTATCCTAACGGAGGAGACATCAAAGAAAACATGGATCCGGACAATTGTCCGAGATGTGATGGTTACAGGAATTATCTCCGAGATTTGGAGATAAAAAGAGAAAGAAACCAGATGACAAGAATCATCTGGAGAGAATTGTTCGACTCCATAGTCGTACGAGAAAGAAGGCTTGAATACCTTGAGCCTTTGGTTCAAGAAATTGAGGCAAGAAGGAGATATGATTCAGATCTGAGCGATCTCCTGTTCGAGGTGACAAATACCATGAGAAGGAACCATCATAATAATCATATATGATGAATCCAGAAGAATGTCCAAGGTGTGGACATTTCCAGGAACGTATCCAAATTTTGGAGCAAAGAAGAACCAGATATCAGAGGATTCTGACAGACTGGCGAGATAGGCTGAACCTTTTAATTCAGTGAAACGAGAAGAAAGAATTGATTGATTCCTGCATCCAAGGAATCACCAGAAAAGAAGATCTTCTACTTAGGTGTATACTCCTAGAATGGGAGTTAGAACATGCTATGAGAAGAAGACATTGGAGCCATGTGGGAGTAAATTAGAATTTCATATATTACTCCATAGCTCTGATGGAACAAAAGAAGGATAAAGGAGTATCATCTACTCTTTTATATCAAGAGATTTCTCCAGATTCCTCCAAAATTTCGGCGGATCTAAGAGAAATACAGAAGACAGTACAACATTATGACGATAGCCTGTATGGTGTACCACGCGATCTATACAAGATTGCTATGAAACAGGATGAAATCTACAACATCCTGAAGGAGATCCAATCACGGATCGAAAGACTGGAGCAACGACCCCGTTCTAGTCAAGGAAGAAATCCTTTTGGTAATGAACCCACTTATCCAAAGCCAGTGGGAGAAACCAAAAAGGATCCCAACATGGAGACCTTGAAAAGAATGATTCGTGAGAAGAAGAAATGAGTAATCTTGAACGAATCAAGCTGGACGACCTCAAGGAGTTAGCAGAATCTTTTGCTAACATGACGATGGTGGACTTAAAGATGAACCAGAATGTGGTCCAAAACCCACAGCCGGTGAATCAACTACCACCAGGAGCCATCATTGGAAATCAACAAGATTTTCAAAATGCACCAGGAGCCATTAATGCAGTCCAGGATTTTCAGACTGGAGCAAGGTATGATCAACATACCCCAAATGATGCATACATGGCAGCAAGAAGGACAAAGGCAAGAAGGCCACATCCAAAGGTGCAAGATACACCCTATGGAAAAGCGACTCTGGATCCTATCCATCCTTACGGAGTGATGCTCGACCTCGATGAAGTTAATTTCAGAGATCGAGAATCAGTTATTGACGAGTGGACGTCAGCCCTGAGAATTGCAGCAGCAACTCTCGATTTGAACAAGGAAGGATTCGTAAGAATTCTCGAAATGAGTCTTGCAGGAGTTGTCAAGACAGCATGGGAATTCTTTCCTGTGGACATCAAGAATTCATGTTTTGATAGTGATAACTATACAGAACATGTCCAGAATATGGCCGTTCTTTTTAAGAACCATTTTCTGGGAGAAGGATATTTCGAAGGATATGATCTAGAAAAGAGAAAGAAATACTTGATGGCATTGTATAATCTAAGACTTGCGGTCTTGGATCAACAATCGCTCAACAAGTTTCTACAGCTCTTTACTCTTTATCAACATCAATCTAAAGTTGATGATAGAGTGGCACTGGAAATCTTCTTTCTGAAATTTCCAAGCCCATGGAAAGAGATGCTGATCAGGGATTACGAACCAGGTGATCCTGAAAACGTCGCAAGAAGGATGTCTTATGTACATCGAAAGCTCTCAGAGTGGTGTCAACAAGCAACAGCTCTGAAGAACTTGAAAAAACTGAGGAGGATTAACAAATTTGCTCCTCTAAACTGTGAAGACAATGATCTACCAACGATCATTGGAGGAGAACCACCGAAATTTGAAGAAATACAAGAAAAATAGATTTCAGCCCTATCAGAAAGGTGGAGATCCAAAAAGAAATTCTTGGAAACCAAGAACCAGATGGTCAAGACAGAAGGCCAGATCTTACAAATTAGGCCAAAGAAGTGGACCATCAAGGAATAGGTATCCATTCCGAGGAGATGATAAATCTCAAGGAAGGACACCTGCTAAGAAGACTTTCAGAAGAACTCACACTAGAGTTAATGAAAGTTTCAAAGATTGCAACTGCTGGACGTGCGGTGCAAAGGGGCATATTTCCACAAATTGCCCAGACAACGAGAGAAGAGGTATCAACAAATTCGAATCCACTCCGGATATCGAAGATGCCGTCTACTACCAGGAACTGGTACAAGTATATCAGTTCGAAGATATACCCTCGGATGAGAGTATATATGAACAAGAAGAAGTCTTCAGCGGAGAAGATTCTGAATGGTCTGATGGAACTAGATCGGAGTCAGACTGATCCAGAGATTGTTCATCAGGAGAAAGAGGACAGGACAGGATTTTCCAGTCACACAACTCTCTCTCAAAGCCTGATTGACAAGATCATGAAGAAGAGTCTGAATATACAAAAGTATCAAGGCTTTTCGGCAAGTAATATAGATCAAGTTCTAAGGAACTTTAATCTAAGAAGCAGGAAACAACAAATCATCTATGGAATTTCTAGGCGAGAAATGTCGCTTCCTATAGAGCTTACAGGGAATCAAGTGGAGATGCAGTTGATTCCAGCCAGTGACATCCGGGAAGATTTATCAAAAATGAAGCCCGAAGTCGCTGAAAAGATGAACTGGATTCATATTGGAGCAATCCAGTTGATGTTAAAGTCGGCTCTCTTTACCGGAGTTCACACGCCGATTGATATCGCTATATGCAATAAAAGAGTCAGAAATCTGAAGGATTCCGTATTGGGAACAATAGCGGGAGATCTCTGTGCAGGACAAGTAGTGGGAATCATTTATCCAAAGATTGTTTATAATCTTAATGATACCCATTTCAGCAAAGCCCTCACGCTTTATCAGGACTTTAAACGCAAGGATTTATTGGAGGAAGGAAACAGGCCTTACTCCATTACTTATCAGGTATCATATGCTCTTTTCAACTCACATCACACTGAGTTATTTCTGGGAAAGAAGTTTATTGAGATACCAGATATCTTCAACAAGGTGACAACAGCTGTTTGTCCCGATAGAGTTGAAATTGCTCGGTTAAGGAATGTGGATATTCAAATCCGAGATAGAGAAGTCATGAGACACGACCAGAGTCTCAGGATAACTTCAGGGAGATTATCCTTCCAAGGAGACAGAATTATGTCTTTACCATATGGAAGGAGTCGGAGTCTCATTAGAGAGGCAGCACATCCTCAAACATCTCAGAGTAACAAAGTTCCAGTGAATCTGAAATGTCCCGAGGGATGGAGAGAAGTGATAGTAAAATTTGACGCTACAAGATGGGAAACCAACTTCCCTTGTAATGTTCTTTACTATTTGCAGCAACCGGAGATCAATCATTACAAAGGTACCCTGGAAATTGGGGGACAAGTGATGGAGATCAAGGGTAGAGCTGGAAGAGAAGCAGTTTTGCTTTTGGGTTTGGATTTTCTCGAAGATCACAAACCTTGGGGAAATAAAGAGGATGGAATGGAAATCACGATTAATGGAAGAAAATTATTGATCGAATGACAAGTCCAATCTCCATATACATCTCTATAGGGATGTTATATGAAAAATATAAAGCAGAATATTTTGCTGCTTATATTGATTCAGGTGCAGGAATTTGTACTGCAAAACGAGGAGTCTTCCCAGCAGAGGTAGAAGATGATCTACCCCGAATTGCAGGAAGAGATTTCTCAAAGAAGATTTTGCTCCTTGCTAAAGGAGTAAAAGAGACGGAAATTCTGATTGGAGGAGCCAGAGGTACACCTTGGTACAAGGTAAAAACTCCACCAATTTATTTCCATGATACAGGTGCAGACATTCTGTTAGGAAACAATTTCCTACAAATGTTCAAAAGATATATGCAGGATAATGAAAGAAGACAATTGGTGTTCACAACCATTTGCGATCACAAGATCATTGTCCAGAGGCTCAAAGGGGCTTTTAATCGCCAGATACCATTGAGTTTTCGCAGCAAGCGTGGTGATGAAGGAAAACTTCGACACCCAAAGATGAAAGAAACAAGCTCAATGCAACCTTGAAGGTGAAGCCAGAAAAGGAGTATGAGTTTGTAAGATACAGACCAATCCTGATGAACCTCAAAGATCAACAGGATATGAAGGAGATAATCAAGGAACACCTTGATTTAAAGCTGATCGAATCAGGGAACTCGCCTTACAGCAGTCCCGGATTTCTGGTAAGAAATCATGGTAAGATCAAACGAGGTAAACCTAGACTTGTTATTAATTACAAAGGAATTAATGACATTATAGAGTTTGATGGATATTTTATCCCAAGTAGGGAACACCTTATTAACTGCATTAGGAATGCTAAGGTTTTCTCTAAGTTTGATTGCAAGTCAGGTTTTTACCAGATTCGCATGGAGGAATGGAGTAAGAAGTTTACAGCCTTCTCTACTCCACAAGGGCATTATGTTTGGAACGTAATGCCAATGGGGTTAGCTAATGCGCCTCAAATATTTCAGAGAAAGATGGATAATCTATTTAAAGATTATTTTTCTTTTATGTTCGTCTATATTGATGATATTTTAATAGCATCAAAAAATATGGAAGAACATATCAAACATCTTGAGATCTTTGCAGATGTTTGTTATAAAGAAGGATTAGTACTGTCTGAAAAGAAGGCAGTCGTTGCAACTCGGAAAATGGAATTTCTGGGTATTGAGATAGATGAAGCAGGAATCATTCTGCAGGACCATATTGTTCAAAAGGTCCAGAATTTTCCTGAAGATCTTAAAGAAAAGAAACAACTTCAGAGTTTTTTGGGAGTTGTTAATTTTGCGGGACCATTTATTAAAGATCTCGCAAAACATAGAAAAGTTTTCAGTTCATTACTGAAAAAGGATGTTCCGTTCATCTGGACAGAAGAACATCGACAAGGGATGCGGGAGTTAAAAGAGGTTTGCAAAAATCTCCCAAAGCTCGCGATACCTCAGGACGAAGATGACTTGGTCCTGTATACAGATGCTAGTGATTATTGGTGGGCAGCCGTCTTAACCAAGATCACTCCTAATGGAGAAGAACCCTGTAGATACTGCAGTGGTTTATTCTCAGATGATGAGGCTGTGAGATGGCACATCAACGAGAAAAAGTTCTTTGCAGTCAGAAAGGCGTTAAAATATGGCCTTTATTTTTACTTGCAAAGAAATTTACTTTGAAAGTTGATAACACACAAGTTAAAGCTTTCTTAAGAAACAAGATGGAATCTAAGCCTGAAAAGGCTAGATTAATTAGATGGCAAGCTGAATGCCAATATTATATTTTTGATATTGTCATTCTGAAATCTCACGAAAATATTCTTGCAGATTTCTTAACAAGAGATGGAGCAAACTGACGTGAACTCCATTCTACTAGCCCATAGACATCTCAGAGAAAATCTGGAGATGTTATCCGACGAGTGGGATGAGTGCATTCTGAATGCTGAACAAGCAGGAAGATTGCAAACTCTCGATAAGACGAAAGTCACCGAGAGAATACGAGCTTGCATACGGTCTCAGAGTCAACTCTGGACTGCATGTCAAACACCAATCCTTCGGGTGGCCAAAGATCCTTTGGTAAAAGAAGAGTTTCGAGTACAGGGCTCTAAACCTGTAGCAGAGGATTCAAATACCTCTTGCCCAAGTTCTAAGGTGGTGGTATCTTCGGATCCATTGCCCCAAGAAAAAGATGATATTCAGGGGTCACACTCTGGATCATCATGTCAACCCAGCACCTCTGGGGAAAAAGAGGGAGAGATTAATCTTAGGCCAATGACTGGCATTTCTAAGATTAATACTGATAAGATTGAAGTTTCTTCTTCGTGGCAGGTTTATCAAACCAATTGGGAGAAGCTCAACACAAGGACGGGTATCAACCCAGAAAAAATAAGGGTTGATGTTTCGGGGAAATATCCTCGGGTGTGGATGATGCCAAATTCAGATCCACACGAAGTCAAGAGATGGTATGAATTCGGAGCACTTGCTTCAGTTTATACCACATCCCCATCATTCGCCGAAATCAAGAGTCTACCCAAGTGGATTCAAGAGGCGGTGTATGATACCTGGGCTAATAATCCACAGCTTAGCCGAGGTGATGTTTTGGAGCTGTATTTCATCAGCGCAGCCCCAGAACCAGCAGGGAAAGGAAACCATGAAGCCTTCCACTATATTAGGCTTGGAAGACCGGATGCACGCGCCCTTGAAAAGATCAAAGCGCCTGCAGAAAAGGAGGCTACTCTAGTCTCAACATTGCCAGAAGATCTCATCTCCACAAGAAGAGCATGGGGTTTATGGGTCTGTCTCACCGAGATGGACAAAGTCAAGTTCCCGTTCAAATTCTTTCAGAATTCAGTGAACGGATCATTCCTGTTAAATACCATGACAGGAAAGTCTACAAGATTCGCAGAGGAAGCTTTCGAAAGAAAGAGAACCTTGCTCTGGGAAAACAAGATTACGACGAGTAAAGACACTCATCGTAAATATTGCAACATGGCTCATTTTGGGAATTGGTCCGAGCGAGTCTGTTCGGATTGCCAGAACCAGAAAGAACCAGAGTTCGGGAAGGGGTTCATGCCCAGAAAGGGAAAGGAGAAGGCTCGGTCCCACGAGCATCTCGAGCAGAAGGCGTTACCAAAAGCAAGGACGCCAATGGCCCCGGGAAAAAAGTAGATTCCCGACACAGGTTGGTGGAGTCATGTGACTCTGAGCGGAAACACCCACTAAAAAGAAAACGACAATAGTGGGTGGGAGGGGAAAGTTTTACCCACTAAAAACCAAAGGGGTAAAAGCACAGCAGGAGCATTATCAAACAAAGATAGTGCGGTTTGATTAAAGTAGCACCGAAAGTTGGGCGTCCTTATTCAATAATGGACGACAGCAGTGGTCCTACGCTGAGTCAGAAACAGGCTGGCCACGGAAAGAAGGAATCCGAGGCAATAATGAAGGAAAGAGGTTGAGATTTGAGACCTCTATATAATCCACAAGTTTGGAGAGCAGAAGGTATCGAAAATCGACTAGAGATCTTCAACACCATCTCCTCTGCTCTCAAAAATAAAATTTGTTATAGTTCTTAGCTTAGTATAGTATAGTTTATGTATTTCAATTCCGCTACCATAGGTAGCTAAACAAGTCTGTCTCCTCCCTAAAGGAGATATACTTATGTTGTAATAAATTTTATATAATTCCTATATAAAGTTCGGGCTTTTGCTCATCCTTTCCAGTGTCTATTTATTCTATAAATACCGACTAAATACCCTACGCCCCAAGTAGGAAACGAACGAGGGCTGTGCTGTGTGCTGCTGAAGGAGTCTGCGTCTGGAAACCATCGGTTGCGATCGTGTGGTTGGACGAGGTCCCTAAAACTTCCGGCGGAAATACCCGGCAGCATTCCGGTCAAAAAGGTATGAAGTTGGTATAAGTAGAATTTATTTATACGGAAGTGTGATGGGCCTGATAGTATTGCATGATTTATTTCCAAATTTGAAAACTGGATTAAAATAAGCAGAGCAGATAATAAAGAAATTCTATAGAAGGATAAAATATTTAATATTATAAAATTGACTCGGTATTCCCCTTATTCCATATACAAATGGTTTTAAATGGAAAGTGGGTATGGCTTACATGGTTTAAAAAGTAAGGCTGTAGCTTACATCCCAGTTTTGAAAAGTGGGTATAAAGACTTTCCACTCATTTATAAAGTAGATATGTACGTTTCTTTCGTTGCATTTAATGCTAAAATTTTCGAACTAGGTCCCCTTAACATAAATAATTACTCTCTCTATCTCATCCATAACGACTCAACACTATTTGACACGAGATTTAAGAAGAAGAGTGATTATAGAAGAAAAAAGAGAGAAAGTAGTGGACCACAACTTTTTGTGATAGAAAGAAGTTTTCTTGAATTGAGTCATTATCAATGAAACAATCTAAAAAGTAAAGTGAGTCATTATGAATGGGACGGAGGGAGTACTTTATTAGTATGACTATATTTTGGAAGGATAAAGTATGCGGTGACAATTAATTTACTATAATGTTAGTTCTAAATGAATCTCATTAAATTTTTAGTTTTTTTTTTTTTAGAAGATACATAAATATATGACCAAGTTCAAGGTTTCCAAGCGGACTGCGTAACGAGTGGTCGTCATTCACGTGGAATCAGTGCTTTAGTTATAATTCTTTTGCTGCAAACAAACTCTTGGAACTGCTAAAACTCGTGCATCATCAATCAATCAATTTTTATTTTTTATTTATTTTTGTTGTGAAGAAAAGGACGAGATTTATAAATATAGTAATTCAAATACCAAAAACTGGTACCATTCATTTACTTCTTCGAATATATTGCAAAAAATAGGTGCGTTGAGAATGAGTTCATCACGGAACAGAATAATTGAATAATTGAGGAGGTTCACAAATCACATTTAAATGCATATTTAAGCCAATGTTTCCATTATTGAGTTTCATATTTTTCTATAAAAAAATATCTTATACTCTCTTTCTTGAAAAAAAGTGAAAATACATTAGCTCATGGAAGGCATGATGCTCCATTCAATATCAAAGTATAGTCATGTGTAGGGGCGTAATCGAGCCGAGTCAAACCAAATAGTGCCTTGTTCAAACTTGACGCGTTTGACTAAACGAGCTTCTCATTTAAATATCAAACGAGCTTTTATCGAATTGAGTGCAGAGTCGAGCCTAAACGAGCTTTTTAAATTTAGACTTCCATTTAAAATATTAGTTACTTTCAAAAATATAAGTTATTTTATTCACAATAATGTAATATATTTACTATTTTCTTATAAATAAATAAAGTTAACTAGATACTTAATTTAAATATTACTAATTATAGTAAAAAATATAAGACATCTAATTAATAGTCTTATTTTTTAAGATAAATCACTTAATGAACTTGCTCATGAGCTAATGAGTCGAGTATCGTCATTCTCAAGCTTGACTCGTTTAGCTAAACGAGTTTCTCAATAAATTATGGAACGAGCTTATATCGAGTCGAACGTCGAATAGCTCACAAGTAGCTTGACTCATTACAGCCCTAGTCATGTGTATAAGTTGCCATTAGAATAAAATTAAATAAATTACATGATTATGTTTTCAAATTGTACTATGAAAATAAATCTACACACTAGAATTATAAAAAAAATATATAAGTTAAGGTTTTGGGGTAAGAAGAGGTGTATTTTGGTGGGCAACCTAGGAAAGATCGTAAGAAGACTATTTATTAGCAGCTGTGTGATAGATATGTATGGCTTATCTATTGTTATTATTATAATTTTTGTTTTTTTTTCTTCCTTCGATGTGATTTAGATCGCTGGTTTGACTACTTTGCTTAGTAAAGAAGAATTTAATTAGCTTGTTTTGGTGTAATTTTCAAGGACACAAATAATGGAAATTCATTGGTTTAATTTAGTTTTTCTTAAATCGAAAAGAAGAAAAGTTGTCGATGATCACTAAAGCTAGGGGTGATCATGTGATCATATGTGTTGAACTCTCAAAATCTTACATAAGATAGTTCCTTTCGATGCTTATCCATTTCGGATTTTCTGCTTTATTGTTAATTCATTTTTTTTTAATATTTTAAATTCTATTTTTAGGTAATCGATTGTATTTGTATTTCAACAACTTTGTTCTATGTATAGATTTTTTTTTTACTTGCAAAAAGAAAACGGTGAGGTTTGAACTCTAAACATCACTGCTTACATATTAAAATCTACACTATTTGTATGTTTGCCCCAATATAAGATACATTTGATCACGTGCACAAATCTTGTACAATGAACTTGACTTTGAAACTATTTATAGAATTTTTAACCAACGATTCCACGTTTATGTAAACCACAATGCAGAAGATGTGGTTTTTTGTTATATTTTTTAAACCCTCTAAAATAACCCTTAAGTTCCACCTCCTAAGTCATATATGATTGATAAATGATAAGGCGCGTGATAGGAAAACATATAAATTATTTGTTGATTTTTCATTTTTTTTTAATAAGTAAGTTGCGATGATAATGATATAGACCAACGAAAATCGAGTTTAATGAAATCGTAATTTTGGATATGTTGGGGGTAAAAGCGACTTAGCAAAATCTAAATTTTATAGACGTATTATAAGCTAATGTAAATGCTAACATACAATAAAATCTAGAAATGTATAGGGAAACTATCCAATCAATGATGCACGGATTCTTCTAAAAATACCATATTGCCGTATCGGATTCTTGTTAGGATGCGATTCTTGTCGAATTCCCGTGGGATTCGCACCCGATTCGCCACGTGGCGTATCCTTCCAAATAAAGAATAAAAAGTAATTGGATTCGCGAATCCTATGTGTAAAATTCGCGAATCTCGTGGGTGAAGTAACTGTATGAGGTTGACTTTGATAACTTTATTTGAATTATGGCTTTTCTATTGGACTAATGATATTTGAATTGATATTTTTTACTTAATTAAATTACATAATTGAAAATGCTTAAGTTTTGAGTTAAAGAAAATGAATTCCATACATATGATTTATGAAAATTTATATTTCTAATTATTTTATAAGTGTTACGTACATAAAATAAAATATTACTACTAGATGTATCATTGCCGAATCGCACCCTGTAATTTTTAAAATTCCGTATCCACGTACCCGTATCGTATCTCCCCCGCACCCGCCCCACACACCCATGCAACATAGTATCCAATGCATGCATGATATATTCTATAAATTACTACTACCTCCGTCCCATTATTGTTGGCACGTTTCTTTTCGGCACGGGTATTAAGGAGAATAATATTTAAAGGGTAAAAAGATAGAAAGTAATGGAGCCCATAACTTTTTGTGAGAGAAGTATATTTCCCAAAAAGGAAACAGCCCAACTTTCGTGGGACGGCCTAAAAAGGAATACATGCCAACAATAATGGGACGGAGGGAGAATATCTTTTTACAATATTTGAATTATTTATCCGTAAAAGAATATTTAAATTTCAATTAAAAGATGATCAATATAATATTCTGCTAATTAAATTTGAGTTATCCATAAATTAAGTTTTTGTCTTTAATTTTAAAATATTGTTTTGCATAGTGGAACAAGAAAAAACTCTCTCTCAAGTTGTTTGATTTGTGGCGTTGTATTCATCTGACGTAGCTTATTTTTTCTTTAAAGACGAGTGCTAGATGACAAAAGTCTAGTTCAAAATCAAATATTGCAAACAATTCTTAATTTGATAGTAAATGACAAATATACTGGGACAGGCAAAGAATAAACTTCCTGACTTTTATGACTGATCTAAATGTCTTTAAAAGAATCATTTAATAATTAATTAATGGATGGTATCATTACTTGCTTTCTCACTAAAAGAAATACAGTATATATTTCGAACCAAAGGACAGCTTTTCTAAAATCAAACATATGTTCTGTGTTTGGTTAATATGCTCGGTTTGAGCATGATAAGTTTGAAAAATATAAAATAAATGCTTAATTAATGATCAAATGTTTGAAAGCTTAGGGCTCGTTTGGTATCCATATACGTATATCATGTATGTGTATGAATTTGGCCCATATTCATATCTTGTGTTTAGTATATATGGATATCAAATTAATATCTTTGATATACCTGATATCCTAATTTTCAACATTCTCATATACCAATTTTTGCTAGGGTATGACTCATATCTCTTCTTTACTTCCGACTTGATATCAGTCGATATCTTCAGCATACCAAACACAGATATCATATATCAATCTCATACACATACCTGATATCTGATACTCATATTCATACTTGATATCTGATATATTGGTATATGGATACCAAATAGGCCATTAGTTCGTGTTTCTTCTGAGCAAAGCTCTGTGTTCAACTTGATTTGAATTAATTAGATTCATAATTAGAAAACTAAACGGGCAGTTTCATAAAAGCAAAATGGTGTATCGGATTAAAATTTGTACGACTATTTTGTGGTGGTGTTTTATCATATAGTCTTTATAGAGAACAAGCCTGCATATTAGTCTCAAGAATTTAGTCTTTTTTTTTTATTTAACCTCTTAACAAATTAGTCTTGCATCCAAAATAAAAACTACAATTACGTCACAAGTCAAAACACATAAAATACACATAATGTCATGTAAAAAAGTAGTAATTTTTTCTCTTATGTTCCTCATAATTTAATAAAATATTCTCCAAAAAACAGTTTTCTTTTTTTAATTGTATTGTAAACAACTTTGAGATTATATTTATGGGACAAAGTGAGCAATAGACAATGACTAATATTGCTGTAAACCGTTGTTCATATTTATTTTTTCTATGAAAAGAAATTTGCAACAAATTTGATTGTAACCGTTGTCTTTTTCTCCAACTTCTTGCATTCTATTCTATTTTGGGAAAATATAATTTTTTATCTTATCGTTTTACATGTTTAACAAATATACCCAATTAACGTATATTTGCAATTAAATAATATCATTTTCTTTTTAAATTTATCCTACGACTGACGTTACCGACGAGCTTCGCAACAATAATACAACTATAGTACAACAATATAATCATCAATCAACCGAAAAATGCAAACATCGATTTCGGGAAAATTGGAATTAGTGTTATTGAGGTGGGTTAGGTAGATTTAATTGAAAAGAAATAGTATATATATATTTTATTCTAGTTATGCATGCATTAGGGTATACAATATTTATTTTTTCAGTTTTTCATGCAATATTTAGAGATAAAATGAGTCATATTGTCCACTATTTTGGTATACGTATTTTAACAGCTGGGGGACTGAGGGAGTATCAGTCAAGTTTTTTTTTTTTTTAAACAAGGGGTATATCGTCTGTCAAAAAGTTCAAATGAAAAGGTATAAAATTTATTTTCTTTCTTTTATTTTCTACAATCTTGGAAAATGCTAATATGCATTATATTTATTTAATTCAAATCCGGAACCTTCGATGGTTGAGGTAATAGGTACTTCGTCCTTGATAGATAATATTAGACATTGATTTATTTGATTAAATAGTCTGGTAAAAGAAAAGAAAAAAAGGACTATAAATAATTAAATATTACATTAGGAACTCAAAATTAATATATCTTCACTTCACACGTTAGTCCTCTCGGAAACAAAATTTAATTAGAATATATGATATGTTGGGTTGGATGATAAAGACCCCATTAAATACACTCCACGCCAAAAATTTCTGTAAATAGGAATATGTAACGGCATATAATAGCAGAAACAAACAAAAATACACAATTGCTAATTGGTTGGGTGGCCAAGTCTCTCTCAATAATAAATAAATAACAAAATGACGGATTTAGCAAAATCAAACTGGATTAGTGACCGATAAAGAAATACGGAGTATCAGAAAATGGACCTCTCATTTCTTCAACTAATCCTCAATGCGCCACCGCCTAACTAAATTAAATTTTTCCAAAAATATTCAGTTATTATATTATCGATATACTCTCTTTTGTTGTATTAAAGTCTTTATATAAGTTATTCGGTTGTTTGTAATTTTATATTTTATTGTATCTCATTCTTATTTAATGAATCTAGTTCTCTTCGCATTAGGTCAAAACTGTCATTTCATTTCTTGCGACCTTAGAATTCCGAACGTAAATACCTAAATTAAGAATATTAAATTAAGTCGAAGGTTTTAGGTGGAATGGAGTCGTTTTTCACGGTGGTGGTGGATATATGTGGTGTTTTTGACGGACACCAAAACTTGTGAACGACCCACTATATAAAATGGAATGCACCGTACGGTCCAACAATTTCTTTTATTTTAAAATTTTTGAATTAATTAATTTTTAATTAAATTTAATTAAAAGTTATTAATTTTCAAGTAGAATTTATTAATTTTAATTAAAATTTATTGATTCTCGATTAAAATTTATTTTTAATTAATTAATATGGGACCGCACTCAAGTGAGTCCCTTAAAAGAGCAAAAATGAAGTGCACGGTGGGTCCATACAAATACTTTTGTTTTTATTTTTTTATTTTTAATCGTGAAAAATGAATTCATTATTAAATAATCTTAATTATGGAAAAGGAAAAAAACAAGTTCCTGTACATTTATAAAATGGCATTTTTATTTGAGGCTTGTTGATTTTAAGAAAAAAAAAACCAAGTTCTTTTGATTTAATCAGAAGTATCGATTACTTTTCCCTTCCCCTTCTCACGTGTACGTTTTTATTCCATTTACAATTTTTAATATAATTTTGTTTGTATATGAAATAAAGTTGCAAACTTTTTCTGGAAATTTTCTAACATATATATTTACTACAATTTTCATAATTCAATAATTTTAATTAAGCTAAAAAAAAAATAAACTTAAACAGACAGGGATCGCCTACTCACGGTTCAGATTGCACAGTGACATAGGGGAAATTCGATCTTGAATAGAGTTGCATTGACACCCACATCCGTTAAAATAATATCGGCGATAATTTTTTTCGATCAGAATTAATTGCTGACAATGATGTGTCTTGAAAGACACCATAAAATCTGATTATATTATTAGTGTGTCAATTGGCTCCAATTCCATGGTGATTTTCGTTGGCCTCTAAAATTTAATTTTTTGTTGTACTTTTTAATTTGGTCAATGTTGAACCGCCAAACAACGAACGTCGGTCCCAACAATCAACTTTGGCATCAATGGGCAGGGGCGGACTTAGAAAAAATCCTCAACAGGTGCTATGTTTTATAAATTTCAAATTCTAGAATATAAAAAAATGCAATTTTTGTGTAATTGATGATGGGAACTTTTGTACAACTATTTATACAAAATAACAATTTTTTGATATTTAAAGAACAAAATTAAAAAATAAAAATGTTTGGTGGGGGTTGGAGCCCTTCCTTGCCCCCATTTGGGTTCGCCCCTACCAATTGGCCGTCGATTATATATTCAAATTTCACAGCATCGTTTGTGGCACATTAAGTTGTCGGCAATAAATTTTGATCAAGAAAAATTACCGTCAATAATATCTTTATGGGTGCGGTGCTAGTGCAATCCTATACATGATCGACATAGCCTATAGTGGCATAGCCTTAGAGAAACATTATTCATTGAGATATATACTTATATATGTGTGTGTGTTTTATTACGTTTAGTTATATATATATATATATTTTTTATATATAATGGTTAGTTAATACTTTTACATATTAAATAATTCTCTTCTGTCCCATTCGAAGTGACACATATTTTTTCATATTTAAGGGAAAGCTTAAAAGTGATTTAATACTTTATATGGAAGTTTTTGTATTAGACCGGTTGACCCAACATGCGCAACTTTGCAAATGTACAGTGCACCACTGCATGTGTACTTGTAGCGCAACGCAATTTGCTGCTGCTGCATAATTTTGTGGGTTTTCTTTTAGTTCAGTTATATTAGATTTTATGTTTTACTATTTAGTTATACTTTTCTAAAAATATTTTATTGAATTATATTTCTATGAAAAAAATTATAAAAATGATCTTATGAGGCTACGTAAAACTACATAAAATTCCTAATAATTTGAGGGATTTTATTGAGGCTCTCGTTTTGTTCTTGGTTTTTAGGTAGACTATTGAAGATGAGTTACTGTTTTTGCACTACCTTTGTGTTGTATGTGTTGAATTATTAAGGCTCTCCTTTTGTTAATTATTTGGGAAATTATTGAAAAAAGAAATTGGTTGCTCATTGCATTTGAATAATGTCAATTTAAGTATGTATATATATATTGTTAATTTGATTTGGAATAATTTGATGATTTTAATGATCTGAACTCTCAAATACCTGAATAAGTGTTCTGCCATAAAAAATTGTATAGAAAATAAGCTGACGCATTTATTCTTTTCACTCTAATTATTTACATGAAAAATGTCAACAATGATAAAATGAAAAGTTTTATACTATTATTATTATTTTGTAAAATTTCCTATATTTAATACTCCTTCCGTCCCACTGAACATATCATGTAACTGTTCGGCAGGAGTAGTAAGACGAAGGATAAAAAAATAAAAAGTGAATAGATTACACTACTTTTGAAAAATTAATTATTTCCTTATTTTTAACAAGATAAGTTCAATAAAACAGTCAAAAATTCAGAATAAAAAAAAAAAGTTCAATAAGACGAATGAAGTATTGTAGTTACCGCGTGTCACTAAGTGGCCAATAGGAGCAGGACAAATAGGTAGTGGGGGTCGTGATACGGCAGCAGGCAGAGGCACGTACGAACAAAATTAAAAAGAAAAAACAAAAACACGGAAATAATTGAGGAGATTCGGATGCGCGCGGGTCCCACAGTATCAGGACCATCTGGTCGCTTTATCACCAGCATCCCCTCTCCCCTCCCCTCCTGCACGTGATTCCATTTCTTCTCTTTTTTCTCTTCTTTTTTTCCTTTCCTTTCCTTTCCTTTTTTTTTCCCAGAATATGAATATCCTTCTCCTATATTACTCCGAATTTTTTGAAGAATATATTACTCCAAATCAAATTACTCATTCAAATACTTCAAAATATCTAGAATTTTTAAAATTTAGAATACTGATAGGTTAAATTTTATTTAAGTGGTCAATCTTAATTGAGATTAATAAATGTAATTAGAAATTAATAAATCTTGAAGTATAATTAGATATTAGTTAATCTATTATTAATTTTGAAAAAAAATGTTTGACCGCACGGTGTGTTGTCCACACCGGTGTTTTTGCCATATAATAATAAATTTTTAAAGATTGGTTTATTTTTATTAAAGTGAAATCATGGAGTTTTTGTTTTTCCTTTTTAATTATAAACTAGTATACCTTCCCGTGCGATGCACGGTGATTATTACATTACACCCATATCATGCCTATGTATATATATTTTAGATCATTAAATATAATTAATTTTTTGAAACTACATTACAACATAAGGCTTACATGAAAAACCATGATAGTTTAAAGTAAATTTTTAAAAAAAACTTGAAAATTTATAAATAAAATAAAATAAATCTAAGAACTATGCACGAAATAAATTTAAGAACTGTGAATGCTAATTTGTGATAATATAAATTTATGTAAAAAGCAATTTCACATTTTTGCAATTTAAATACCTTAAAAAACTTTGTAAATATTAGTTTTTGTCACTATTATATAATCAATTTTAAAAGTTAAACAATCCATTATTTTCTCAAATAATTTCTCAAATGTTATCGACTTCTGATAATGATGCAAAAAAAAAAGCTCAAGAAATTGGTCAAAATTGATCAAAAGAGTCTAAATTGATTTAAAAACAATTTGATCAAAATTGATTAAAAGAGTCAAAATTGATTTCAAAACAGTTTTACTATTCCGTTTTAATATAGAGAGGAAAATAAAAATATCCAGTATGAAGATAGTGTGTACCACCCATATCCAATTTTTGTGGCATGTATAAGCTATATCCACTGACAACTTTTTGGTTTTTTTTTGCACTTTTTAGAGATAAAAAAAAACAAATATATATTTATGCTGATTTGACTCCCTTGAAGTTTGGGATTTAATCTTTTTGACTCTCACATACGGTACACTCTATGCGAAGGAATTTTTTTTTTCACTTTGACTGAAATTCTAAAACAAACAAAAGAAGACAAAACCTAACCCTAACCTAGCGGTACACTCTATGCTTCTTCAACAATAAATAAAACCTAGCGGTACACAATTCATACCGATGCAATAATTTCAAAGGCAGCAAAAAATTTTCCACAACCCCCATATCATTCTTCTCTCATCAATCAGCCCCATATCATTCTTCTCTCATCAAAATCCATGGCGTCATCAAGTTCAAGACATCAATCTGAAGATGAACGACAACGTGAAAATCAACGACGTCTGGAAGAGGTTAGTTCTTCATACCGATGTGAAGAGGGACGGCTGAAAAAACTGTACCGACCGGCATGATATTGTACCGATAGGTTATGAACCGATCGGTTCCATTTTTGAACCGGTCGGTATAGATTTTTCAGACTGCCGGTACAGTTTTCAGAACATGTTATTGATATTTTGTTAAAAATATGATGGTTAATTAGGCTAATTTCGTGCTAATTATGTTAATTCATGGTAATTATTTAAATTTCGTGCTAATTAGGACATTTTCGGTGGCTATGCTTATGTGCTAATTATGTTAATTTTCATGCTAATTAGGATAATTACGACGATGTCTTATATGTTTCATAAATGTTATACCGACCGTGTAGAATATTGTACCGATAGATAATAATATACACCCTATCGGTATATATTTTATTCCCATCGGTACAAATTTTTTTTAATACAGTGTGTTTCTGTTCTTATTCTGGATGTTTTGTTATGTTTATTATATATTTTTTTGCACGCTTAATAGTTAATTTAACAAATAAGATCATTTGGTGTTACGTTTTCACTTATTTATAACTCATTTATAAATTTGAAAATCATGATCAATTGACATATATTACGTAGATGTGTGATAATTTTGAAAAAATGGTACCGATCAGGAAAACTTCTGTACCGGTAGTAGTAAAATCATGTGTTGATTTTACTGCGAGCGGTACAAAATTTTTCCCGGTCGGTACAATTTTTTTCTACAGTGTGTTTGTGTTCTTATTTTTGAAGCGTATTGTGTTTGTTTCAGTATGGTTGGATCTGGATTCGAGAAGATGCTCAACACCGTTCTCCGAGGATTAACACGTACTACAAAGTTTCGATTATAACAGATATTAGGCAGAGACTTGTTGCTGTTGGGGGTCGAGCACTGTTGGATAGATTCATGGCCGGCTGTTTCGGGCATCTTATGAGATGGCCATTGGGCAAAGCGTGCGGCAAAGCGCTACACATGCTCGTATCAAGAGAGTTAGAGGTGTACGGTGAATTATCGTACGATACATGGTATCGTATCGTCGACAAATATATCCGATTCTCGGCTCAGGAATACGCCCTAATTTCGGGATTGTGTTTTGGAGCTGCTTCATTTGATCCACATGTGGATCACACACCGGATAATGTGGAGGCTTATCAGAGATTTTGTGACGGGAAGCCAATAACTGCCAAAAAACTGCGGGACCGGTTTGTTACAGGGTATGTGATAGTTGATCCTGAAGGCGAGCTCCACTTTCGGGCAGCAAATGTTATCATCGTTTATTATTTCGGGATAGGTGGCGATGATCGGAGAAATGTGGTGCCCTGGCTTTGGGTATTGGTGGATGATCTCGACGCGTGGAACAGATTCCCGTGGGGCGGGTATACATTTCAAAACTTGAGGAACTACACCAAGAATCTGGAAACGAAGGGGTCGAAAATGATGCCCAAGTACCATTATTACGGCCCTATGTGGGTACTGCAGTGTTCGATGTTCGAGGCTATTCCTGGTTTAGCTCGTTTGGTTTCTACTCCCGTATCAGACACTGTCATTCCTCGTTGTTTGAGATGGGTAATGGCAGCAGCGTTGCAGGTGGATCTTGATGATCAGTTTCGTGCAGGAGTCGTCTGTTTCGACTCCATTGAGCCAGAGGCAGCAGAGGAGGAGACACATTACTGGAGGTCCCTACTGATGGACGACGTGCTCGGAGTGCATTACGTGAGGCCTATCAACCCAATAAAAGAAGGAATACCAGTTGCACGTCGTCCTCCAGTTCAGAGGCCTAGCAGTCCCCCCCACGTGTCAGAGCCATGCACCGATCGTGACACGTACGACTTGAGAGACCGGGCCCCGTCGAAATATACTTCCAAAAGCAAGGGAAAGCGTGCTCGGAGAAACATTCCATCGTCGTCATCGAGCAGCGGCGCCGACACCAGTGGACGATCTCGTGATAGGCGGTTTATTAAGGAGCTGCAAGAGATGACAGCAGCAACTGTGAAGAGAGAGATAACTTCACAATGGAGAAATGTATTTTTTCCGGAGATCAAGGCCTTCTTCACAGACCTTTTTAGTAAGAGTTCCCGCCGTTCCACACCGCGTCGAGATACACCTCCACCACCGCGTCGTGACACACCACCCCCCGTGCATTTCCCACACGTCAGTCCAAGAGGGGAGACTGGAGGTGCAGGCGCCGATCCTGAGTTCATCCCAGCACGCCATTCAACTCCCGCTTTTGTTACACCCGAGTGGGTGAGCATGGGCGGTCCTGAGCATGCATACGACCCTCCTCGACTGGAAGGTTCATCTACGGTGACTGGACGTCTGCTGGAGGACAAATTCTCAACTGCAGATCGACGACGGGAGTTCCTCGGGCGACCCGCCTGACTGACGGGCAGTGGTGGCAAAACAATTATTGCCGCAACATGTGGAGGTAAAGACCACTCAGTCTGGGGAGGGACCTGATTCACCTGTTGGGAGTAAATTTGTAAAAGTGTAGATCTCTTGTAGTAATCGTCCACATAGTTGTATACATGCTGCCCATTTCGCCTGTCATACATATAACATATAATCATTAGATTAAGTGCAATAGAAATAAATATAAAATTAAATATAATCATTAGATTAAGTGCAACAGAAATAAATATAAAATTAAATATAAAAACTTGAGTTTTCTTACTGAATGGCTGCAGCAGCATGAGAACACGGTATCAAATCAAAATCAAACACACGACAAGGGCAAGTCCTCGCACGCAGATCGACATTTAGATTATGTTTTCCGTCATTCACTTTGAAGATCAAGTCTCTGACGGGCGTGGCAGTGTAAGATCTTGAGAGTTCCACCTCTGTACAGAGCTTTCGCTCTGCCTCCTTCGTGAGAAAATCAGTAGACGATGAATACAATTGACGTCTTTCAAACCATTTCTCGACGGTGAGTCTAATTGTCTCCAAGCATGAGCAAATTGGTAAGCATCTAGCAAACACCAATACATTATTGAATTGTTCTGCAGCATTGGATGTCAGGGAACTATATCGTCGAACAAGGCACATTGATCGAGCCCACTTCTCTGGACCAATGTTCATGAGCTTATTATACGCTTCGGGCTTCCCAGCAAGAATGCTATTCATTGCTTTCTCATAAGCCGACTTTCTATATGCATATGCTGCTTTTTGAAACAACTTGGTGATAGGTTTTCCAAAACTAACCATGCTCTTGAGGATGTGATAGTAGCACAGACCGTGTGCTTCGGGCTAACACTGTAGTCAATTGTCGAGCCCGGATTTTCTCTCTGCAACATGTGGAGATAGTCGGGAAGCATCTTCCACGAGTCTGTATATCCACCATATATCATCTCGAGGGCTCGATTCCGTGCTCGCAGACATACACTATAACTTGCATCGCAACCATATTCTCGACGCAAATATGCCCGAATTGACTTCGGTTTAGTGATTTCACCTTCATTGATCATTCTACCCGCAAAATGAGCTGCAATAACCTTAGCACTGACCTTCCTGACAGCTGAACGGTCCATATTAAGATTGCATGTATGTCTCCCAATGAACTTGTGAATATATCAAAAGTCGCCCTGTTTCCGAGCACGCAAATCAAAAGAAAAGTTACTTCCGTACTTGCATTTGAAGTGAACCCGTTCAGTATCTGAACGTGGAACACTAAACTCAGCTCGTTGTTCCATGTGCCACAATCCAACAGCAACTTTCAAATCGTCTTTGCTGTAAAATGTCTCGCCCTTATTCAATGGACCGTCTGGCAGCCTGTCAAGATCACTAACAACGAGCGAAGCAGTAGCAGCTAGTGGAATCATTGGAACTAACCAATTCTGCAGTGCCTCCGCTTCAGTGGCGCAGTCTGTGTCTTCAATAAGGGGCATATGACTACTCTGCATCAGCATTGACAAGAGCTTGTTCACGCCGCCTTGAGTATGCACCCACGTAACGAAGTCTGCAAAAGTACCAAGGGTCAAATGCATAGACTGTGACAGTTCGTCCTCCTCATCAAACTCTGATTCCACCTCATCATCTTCGTCAGAATCGGCGGTAAATTCAGCCTCCTCGGGTACCTGCGACTGCCGTTCCCCCCGCATAGGAATGTTCGCGCCACTACTAGCACCCCATTGAGTATCACCACTAGCACCCCATTGAGTATCACCAAGCCAATCAGATGAAGCCAAATGTGCGAGCGACTCGTCGTACTGCGAGTACTGAGGGATTTGATCGTCATAGACATACGGCGAAGATTCATTCAAATCAAATGACGGCCTGTACACAACATCAATATGCACGACATACAATGTAGGCTCAGGCTCGGTAACATACAATCAACGAAGTTGTTCATCATTACTCAAACTATGTTTAACACTTCGGCCAGTTCTAGACGTCAATAAATAGAATATTTCATACTCAAGACTTAACGATTTCGACATCATTATGAAATCAATATATTCCTTAATGCTAGAGAAACTTATCGTATCCACCGGAAGGTAGAAAGTTCGTTCTTTCCCACCAGTATACACACAATCGTCCCATGTCCCGTTGTATTTAACGATGAATCTCCTACACTCCATCTGCACAAATACAATATTATTAGAAAAAATAAGATTATTAAAAAAAAATTGTACCGCTCGGTAAAAATATTGTACCGATAGAGTATTTGAGAAAATTTGTCCGTACCGATCGGTACAGTTTTTTCTTGTTCCGGTACTCATTTACAATTTTATTTCAACTGACCTATTCAATCTCCGAATGAAAATTCCTTCTATATCTCGATTAACCTCAAGTAAAAATGGCGGTACATGTGTGACTTCGTTTCTACAAAACAACGATGAGATGGTTAAAAAAAAGAGCATAGAATGAAAGAGAGTTGAATGAAATAGTGTGTGGACAAAAAAAACATTGTACCGATCGATGTTTTAGTTGTACCGATAGGTGATGTGTACGGTCGGTACAATAAAAATACGATCGGTACAATATATTTCTCTTCGATACCATCATTAAAAATAAAATTAAACTCACCTATAATAATTTTGAAAAAGAAATGTCGTCTGCTATGTGATTTCTCTAGCAAACGTGAGTGATATTTACTTGTTTTGTGGTATTGTGATTCTATCTCTTTCATTTTTTTTCTTTCTGAAGTGTAATTTCATGTGCTTTTGTGTGTGATATATATATATATAGACAGAAGAATCAATGAAACTAAATAGATGTACCGATAAGATTTTACGTGTGCATTGACACTATTTAATTTCGTACATTGGCATGCATGACAAGCTTTAATGATGCATGAAAATATTCAGAACGCTGAATCTGTACATTGTACATTGGGAATCATTTTTGTCCTCATTCATAAAGCTAGTCAACAGTTATTTGAACAATGATCGGACACGGAAATTAATACATGAATTTGACAATTAAGCTATTTTAAAACAGCCGAAAAGTGCAAAAAAAAAACCAAAAAGTTGTTAGTGGATATAGCTTATACATGCCACCAAAAGTGGGTATGGGTGGTACTAACTATCTTCATGCTGGATAGTTATGTGTATTAAGACTTTAATATATATATATTGTGGCCTTTTATTGCTACATTTTACAACTTATATGTCACAGTATAAACCATAGTTTGAAATACAAGAAAAATAAAATGTGCGTGTGTTGGCCTAGCGGCAGTGTGGTTAAAGTTTGAGTATACCGTAGCGCAATTTTTAAATTTGATGTTTAAAAAAAAAACACTTTCAGGAATTTAATAAGGTGATAGGTAAAGTAGCTCATAAAAAATGTTAAACAAAACAAAATAGCTACTCAAATTGAACTAACTTGCCGGTCATCATATTTGTACCCAAAATATTTATTAAGAATTTAAGATAAAATTTATTATTCAATAATAATGTAATACTAATAAAAATTGATAGGATATCTCATTCTCGTTGTAAACTCATGTGAAAAACTAATGTGTCGTGCAGTGTAATAAACACTACGTAAAAAAATAAAAAATATTGAAGTGCAAAGGGAATACATAAATTAGAATGGCAAAAACTCCTGTACAACAGTTGTACGGTACATCCACTCTGACCCGCCTCGGTCAACGTTGACCGTTGACTTTTTAATTTTTTTCAAGAGTCGAGCGAGGGGAGACGAAGGTCTCGGAACGAGCTAAAAATATTAATGTTGTCACAATCATTATTTATAAATTAAAATCGGAGCCGAAGGCGGAGACAAAAAAAAATGAAATTCAAAAAAGTCAACGGTCAAACGTTGACTGGAGCGGGTCGGTCGGTCGGTCGGGTCGGGTCGGGTCGGGTGGGATGTATATATGTGCAGCTGTATGCACATGAGTGCATCTCAATTAGAATTATATACTTATTGTTGGCTTATAGAACCAAGAGCTTGTTGTCAAATTAGGAGTGTATTGTAATTTCATGCTTGGTGTACCTTGAACTTTGATTTGGGGGTTGGAGTATTTCTTCGTGTACTCCAATTCTTTCATTTTTATAAAAATTCTTTTCACTGATAAAAAAAAGGAATTATATACTTATTTAATTACCATGAATGTAAGACTCATGGTCTTTGTGATACTAGATTAGAGTAAGGTAACCAATTTAAAGTAAACGTGTGGTACAATTAAATAAATTGGAGAGAGAGAAGTCCATTTTTTTATTTTGAGGGGAAAATTTAAATAAGATATTATAGTTGTTTGTCAATGGTTATTATATATAGACTACATATGTTAGGTGATTTGATGCCCAATGCATTAAACTCGTGTATATCAACTCTCTAGCTTGTAGTTGTTGTACTTGCATTAATTTTCTCACCTTTCAAATATGTCTTCGAACATCATAAACTCTATTCTAATACAACAAAAAGAAATTATATTTGAGATTATCTTAAATTGCAATCTAATTGTTTAATTATATAAAAATTTAAAGGAAAAATTTATTTCCTTTTACCAAAACTATACGACAAAGAAGAAAAAGCATATAACAAAATATTATGGAGGGTTCGGAATTAAAATCCTTGTTTACAGAAAGTTGAAACATCAAAGTATTTTAGAAAAATAAATAAATTAATAAGATATTATGGCTTACGTATAAAAACACGTAAAAATCGACATAAACAATAAGATAACAACTATAATAAAGTAGCGAAACAATCATGCATGTTGACATTAATTGTTTGCATTAGCCGATCAACCTTGTACAATAAAAAGGAAGCAAGATCACAAAAAACTCCTAGGTGGGGTGTGTGAGTATTAATATTTGTAATGATATTTAAAAAAAAAAAAGCAAGATGTTACGATCTCCCTTACGCTATTTTCGTTTCTTTTTTTTTTTAAATAAAAATGGACTATAAATATTACACAATGTAGTTTACTATGTACACATTAATGTTCAAAATAATTATTTCCTCTCCGCCATCCGTCACCCTAAAAGAATCTTCATTGCTTCCATCCCCATTGAATGCCAATTTTCTTTTAAAAAAATTATACCAATATCCAAACTATTGACATTTAAACAGAAATATTTCGAACCGAACTTAATTAAAATTAAATATTAGAACTATTGACATTTTGATGGAAATGTCCCGAATTATAAAGAATTGCAATTGTATAAACACAAAATATCCTAAATTTAATATTTGACCGTGAAAAGATTGTGTGGCTTGTCAGATGATTCATGATTGCATGGATCTTAAGATAAACATATTGAAATTGAGCTAGCATCAAAACAATACCGTTTCGCTGCCTAATTTTTTTTTTAAATACTATATATTAATTTCTGACGAGCCACATAATCTTTTGATAAGTGAGAATTTAATTTTGAGAATTTTTTTATTAATTTTGTAATAATTCAGGTATCTAATTATAATTATGTATAATTCAAAGCATTTCTGTTTAAATGTCAATAGTTGGGGTATTTCATTGTAATTATGTATGTTTGAGGATATTTCCGTCAAAAGGTTAATAATAATGGTATTAAATTGTAATTTTCTTTTATGGATTTAAAATTTTAGGTATACGTCGCCTCATAGTTTATTAGCCTTTGCACGGAACAAAACTAATGCTCAAAAAAGAATAATTGGTGCACAAAATTGACTAGAAATATTTATTCAATACAAACAACAAATATAAAAATCGGACAAACAAAATTGCAAGATACCGTACTTTATTAAACAAAATAAATGGCCTAAAATCAACATCGAGCTACAGAAATTGGCAAATACATTTCTTTACTATGTCATAATTAGTATTTATTGTTTTTGGGGTAAAGTCATAGTCACAATAATAGTAGTCATGCGCTCCATGTGCATTATTTTGTGTGGTCTTTAGGTTAAATCACTCACCTATTATTTCAATTTATTAGCCCAGAAATGTAGACATATTTTGGTTGATTCTGACATGCATATACAATTATTCACATTGAATAATAAAGTTTCCTTTAATTTGTTGCAATCCTAATTCAATTTTATGGTCTACTATGTCCAAATTGAAAAGACTGTTTCTTTATGTACATATCAATTGGTCATTTTCCAATATATAATTGAGTTTGGAATTTGGGTTTTTATACTACTGTTACATGACTTGTCGGCTCTCTATTATTGTAGCCTACTCTTTTAGGAATTTCATCCTTCAAAAATTCACCTATGTCACATCTAGATGAAATTTTATACCCCTTCTTTAATTGTCAAATCACTATATATCTTTCTTTTCTTGCAGCAATACACAAAATTGAGTTGTAAATAAATTACATATTTAAAATACACACAATGATATTCTAAACATATATGTTGAGAACATTGGTTCTAAAAAAAAAAATGCATAATATTATATGGGTCTGATTCGTCTGAATTCCACTCAAGGTTCAAATAAGTTTTCTATTAATTTATTATCCTTGTTAGAGCGAGATTGTCATTGGGTTTTTAAAATTCTTCTTTTTCTTTGGATGATGAAGATAAAACATCATTGTTATGCATTGTTCACTATTGTTTCGATAAAATGTAAGGAAAAAAATGATTTAATTTCATTCAAGGGTTTTATTGCTTGTTAATCAAAGTGAATTGCACATAAAAATTGACAATTTACTATACTGTCTTAGAAGCAAGGAAAATTGACCAAAAATCTACCATGTAGTTGGTTACAACTTGTGCCTCCATTTCTGTTGTATTTCCAACCAAAAAGATAACTCATTACTCCATAAACACACGTTAGAGAAATAATATGTCGTCCACTTTTTGTGAGCACTGCATATTTTGTCCACATTAGTATTATTTTTTATAATTTTTTAATTATTTTTTATTATAATACCTTAGAAATTGGTATTTGGATCACTAAATCTACAAAATGCATAAAAATTAAAGTTCGACTTGTTCGTTTTCTCTTCAAATTCAAAGAAATGAATAATGAGAATAAGTCGAGCTTTGAATTTTATGTATTTTGTAGATTTAATAATCCAACATCAATTTTTAAGGTATTAGAATAATATTCTAGAAAAAAGAATAAGAATAAAAATAATAATGTTAATATGAACAAAACGTGCATGTACATATGAAAGGTGAGCGGTATATCATTCAACTCACTATACGTATAAATTTCACGCCCGACTCTGTAATAATTTCAGAAGCTATTTTCTCTAATTCCAATATATATCTGATCAATTTCTCCTACCCATATTGGGAAGTCAAAAGAAAATTATTGGGATGTCGATGAGAGATATCGATGCTTTTTTCTTTACTTTTTTTTTTTTTTCATTTTGCTAATAATCTGATGCCACTACTCTTCTGCTACATCTAAAACCATAATCAACTTAGCTCAATATTAATTTCAGATTCTTTTCTCAAAAAAAAAATCAGGTTCTATATATAATTCAAACACTATATTCGGTGCAATGCGAATTCAAACCAAATATTAATATTTCTTTGTTAATATACTCTTTCGCAGACTTATAAACATTTAATAGTAACCTATTCATGCTAAACTTCATATTTTTATATATATTATGTATCCACATTTAAATACATTCTTTTTCTTTCACACAAATTATAATTAACAACCATTATTCAACGATCTGACGGACTATACATCACCTTGTATTCCATTTTAATTAATTAAATCATGCATCCTAAACATATAATTATACAAATATCATTATAATGCAGTATGAATATAATCTCAAAACTATATTCGCTTATCATTTCGTTGGCCCTACTAAGCGTCACCTTCTTCCAAAAACTTAATTAGGTTTTGACTTCTCAATATGTATTGCATTTTTCGATTACCGTCCACTTTGAAAAAGAAGGTAAAAGAAATATATATATATATTATATATATATATATATATATATATATATATATTAAAAATGAGGCATTAATTGGAGGCATGACCTAAATTGGTTGTGGAGACTGGAGAGCACCGAAGAAAAATAAATATAAAATAAAATAGAAAAGATGACCACAAAAACCACTCGTGACATTGAGGCCCACTCTCAACAGCCGGCCCATCACATAAATATATATTCGACAGCGACTATGCAGAATTATTTTATACCATTATTTCATTTCAAGATTTTATTCTAACAAGTCTCCTCTATAAAAATGCTATCTTTGAGTGTTATTTGTGATTTTCAAACATAATGATTTCATTTTGCAGGAAATCAAATTGTCAACGTGAAAGGGTAATAGGGTTGGTGTTTGATTCACATCCCATTTTCTCAAATGTACTAATTTCTAATAATAATAATAATAATAATAATAATAATAATAATAATAATAATAATAATAATAATAATAATAATAATAATAATAATAACCACCCACTACTTGGTTTGGCTTAGACTCCTCCTATTTATTTTTATAATGGTCTGAACGTATAATTAATTTAAGATCATCATTATTTGCGTTGTAAGTGCACAGTTACAAGGTTATTTTCCACTTAATTTATTAACTTTCCACAACGTCAGCATTGGTACGAACCTGTGATTTGTGCATATATAAAAAAATAATAATAAAAAAAAGACTAAGTCAATGCAAAGGATTATGCTTCACGCCTTCACGTACATAAATAGACTAGATTTCCATCTATTTGAACTTTTGAATTTCACGTTACTTCCATGATAGGTACTAAAACACATTTCTTTCCTACAAATCAGTGTATTGAATGCTTTTGGTTTCATAAACTATTTTAATTAGTTTCTTATCTGATTTGTTAATACATAGTACGGACGCAGTAATTGAAACTAATGGAATAGCACGTTTAAATCAATTGTTAATTAAAATGTGTAATTACCGTTTCAAAAAAAAAAACACACACAAATAGCGACGAATACGATTGTGACAAGTGAGGAGGGACCCACCCAATAGCATATTTTTGGGGGGAAGGGCACAAAGGAACGCCTCAAGTATCTAGGGCCATGCCATTGTTGTGCTTTATAATCTTTTTGTACAAGGCATGTAATGCCATAGAAATGTGTTCATCACACCATTTCTCCACTTTTCCTATATTATTATAAGTCTCATACACCAATTTTCAGCTAAGGTAGGGTTTTGTGGGTCTGCAAAAATAAATAGATAGTTGGAAGCATATATATATAGATCCAATCAAAAAGAGGATGGAGAGGTGGTATCATGACACCACACCCCTCCCCCCCACCCCCACACACACCTTTCCACGGTCCACCTTGTGAAAGGGGGGCATCATGTACAACTTCTCCATCTCACTTATAGGATCTGATTTTGTTTTCATTCTCTCTCTCTCCCCCTTTTTTCTCTCTCATTAACATCTAAACTTTTCAAGAAAGGACCCACCAAACATCATTCTTGCACACTACAAAAGATTGAAGAACCCCTCCATCATCCTGTCAAATTAAGGTTCATGTTTTTACTCCAACATTACATTATGATGAGTCACAACATTTGATTGGAAAAAGACGAGAAAATGTAGAACCATTTGTATCATTCTAGAGAGGATTGATGCAAGATTGGGAAAGTGGCATCAAATTTAGGTAGACATTTCACATTTAAGAGCGCCCTAGTGAATTTTGCATCTAAATTTGAAAAGAGAGAGAGAGAGAGTTGTCACCTTTCCTCCCACTAAAGCAATAATTAATTAAGAGATTAAAAAGATTTTTTTTTTTTTCTATGGGATGCTCTAACTTTTATTGAAAATGGTAAATAGGGGTACGTCTGTCTAAATGCCCATCTTTTGTAAAAGTGATGTGTGGTAGGTCAAGATAAGAATCCAAAATGGTGAAAAGAGCAAAAGAAAGGTGGGCATAATTCACAAAACCACTCTTTCTTTCACCTTGAAATCATATCTCACAGAATGAGTCCAACTTTATGCGAGAATTTCTATGTTCCTGTCATGAATTCACTTTTCATGAATGGGTTTGGTTTATCGTGGAGTAGGGTAGGGATAAAGATAAACAAAGTTGATTTATTGCAATTTTGAACTGAAAAACCTCCCAATATGGGGTGATGATTAGAAGCAAGTACATATAAAGTATAGTAAAATAAAAGATAGCACAAGAAAAGAAAGGGGGGAGAGAGAGATGTTGCATTGCATCTATATATATATATGGGAAAAGGTGCAAATACCCCCCTCATGTTGGCAGCGCCGGGCAAATACCCTCTAAACTTTGTTTAGGTGCAAATTCACCATTTTCTAAAGTTTTCGGGTACAATTACCCCCTCGTCGTGACGGAAACTACACTTTCGTTGACAAAAAAATATTTTTGATTCATTTTTATTCTTGTGGACCCTTACAATTTCCAACGGTTATATACTACATAATTGGTGCTAAAAGCTCAAATTAGGAAAAAAATTATTTCGAACCCTAGCTCACAATTATCAAAATTCAGGTGAGGTTCTCCAATAATTTGCACAAAAAAGGATGACGGGCCAATTGAAGAATATGAGATCATCAATGTCAACAACAAATAGTTGGCTTGGATTGCAAATTATTAGAGAGCTTCTCCTGAGTTTTGATAGTTGTGAGCTAGGGTTTGAAACAAATTTTATCCTAATTTGAGTTTTTAGCACCAATTAATTCTTGGAAATTGTAAGGGTCCACAAGAATAAAAATGAATCAAAAATATTTTTTTGCCAACGAAAGTGTAGTTTCCGTCACGGCGAGGGGGTAATTGCACCCGAAAACTTTAGGGAATGGTGAATTTGCACCTAAACAAAGTTCAGGGGGGTATTTGCCCGGCGCTGCCAACATGAGGAGGGTATTTGCACATTTTCCCTATATATATTCTTTTTATCTTAAGTGATGGAGATAGATTTAAGAGCATGAGCACCCACTAACACGCCAAATACATGTGTACAAGACTATTAAGACTCGACACTAATCACATTAAATGGAGATTTTTGTGGCAAACCCCAACTCCCATATCTTTGAATTTTAATGTGCATAAGTGTGCTTGTGTGCTTAACACTATTCCCTCTCTCTCTCTCTCTCTCTCTCAACCCCACTTTGATTAAGCAAAACAACATGAATCAATTTAGTGGGCAAACTTTTTCAATGGTGCCAAATGTAGACAGGAAAGCACACATGATATCTAATTAGAGAGAATGGATTTTCTATGTGGATGGATAATATATGCTGTGGGGCTCAAGTTAAGATTGGTTGGTCATAAGTTAAAAATACCATAAAAGAAAGAAGAAAAGTATTCCTAAATGCAATAATGCTACCTATCAATGACAAGTGGGGAATGATAACATGTCCTATGTTTTCTTTTCTTTCTTTTTTTCCTTATTTTCAAATATATATATATATATAATTCCAACAGTGCTGCGGACAGGGACTGGAGAGCTGAAAACGACCCAACCAAGAATCTGTCCATCACTTTTAAACTAAGTAAAATTTTGTACACCACTTTTGCTACCCAATATTTCACCATTATGTTAGTGTTGTCAACTACTCTTTGAGAAAATTCCCACTTTTCAACCAACTTGCATTTCCTCATGCATGCTATGCTCCCTCTCTCCTTTCCTATTTTTTCACTTTCACCCAACTTTCATTTTTTCACTTCCCATCTTAATTTTCACCATAAGATCCATCTTTACCTTGAATCTATCTCCATCCCACTAATAATAATTTGACCGGTCAAATCAATCTCAAGTTAAATTGCTCGTGTGATGACTCACGTAACATCAGACGACAACGTAGATAGATATACCAATAAATTTTTTTGCAAAGATGGGAGAGAATGGAGAGAGAATCGGTAAAAATGTGAGAGAGAGGGAGAGGAGAGAAATGAATAATGGGCATTAGCATTAGCATTAGCATTAGCAATATAGTTGTTGAAAGGGCCCCAAAGGCCATAATTGAGATGGGAAGAAGAAAACCAGTCATATCATATTAATTTCATTTCATATGCAACAACAGTAGTTAATATGAGTGGGCCAGCTCAGCTAGACAGACCAATCATCAACTGCAAGCCTGTTTCTGCAACTAATTAATTCATCAACTAAATCTGATATTTTTGGGCTTTATGAGATTGACAGAGACTGCATGGGCCCGGGCCCAGGCCCAAGCCCGTACACCCCACGCCCTGCCCTTGGTTGAGGTCTCACCAAAATATGTAAATCCTAATTCTTTAATTCACCCCAAGTATTCATATACCTAACAAGTGTTACTTTATTTAGATCATCAACGTTAAATAATTTCATTTACTGCACTAGAAATAGCTGCATCTTCAAGACTGTCGGTGCTTCAGATTCAGTTAGGAATCAGTAACAACTTTGTGTATCAATATTATTAGGGTTAAATTATTTTCTATCCTAACTTTAAGTGATTTTTTTCAATTTTATCTCGATCTTTAAAACTTATCAATTTTATCCTGATTACTGTGTATCAATTTTATCATCTTAACAATTGAAGGATTTTCTAAACTCAAAATTAATTGGGGACTTTTGAAGCTCGTGGTTTGGCTATCCTCCCATGTTTTTAATTTGTCGTTAGATATTCAATGGCATAGTAAAACGTGAGAGACAATTCAGACCATGTCCTATAAAATTCTTCAATCAATTTTGAGTCCAAAAGTCCTTCCATTATTTCAATTATATATAATTGACATACATTGATAAGGTCGGCCGGATAAAATTAATAAGTTATAAAGATTGAGATAAGATTGAACAAAAATTGGGATAGAAAGTGACATTAATCTTGGATATTATGGGTGGAGGGAAAAGGAGAAAGAATGATCATTATAGCTTATTTGATGCTCTTGTGTACAAAAATGAAAATGAATCGTGTTATTAATTAGGTCTTAGGATTATGTAATTGAAGAAGAAAAAAATTACTTTTTGGGGTGGTATGATTGTTGGGACAAAAGGAAAACAATTTCATGATAGTTAGGATGGAGTGATTGACCAATGTAACTGTCAGATTAATGAGTTTCTGACAAAGCCAAAACCTAATTCACTTCACCAAGAAATAAGACAGTAACTTTTTACGAGAGAACCACTTTTCTCTTATGCAAGATCACTCTCATCCTACCTCACCAACAAATAGGACAACCAACTTTTTACAGTTTTCCTGATGCATAGCATCACATATATTGTGGCCCCAGCCAATATGTGTGTGTGTGTGTAATGAGAGAGAGAGAGATAGAGAGAGAGAGATTTTCTTGATGAAGCAACAAGACTTGCTCTGTTGGGAAAATCAATTTACCTCAAAATGAAGTCCCTCTATTTAATGTATCATTATTTTTTTATTTTTGTTTATTTTAAGGGGTACTAATTAACGATTAAAAATAAGAGAAAATATTAATTATATCTATAATTTTATTAATGGATACACATTAAAACTCCCAAAGGTCAAATTTTTATGCCCTTGCTGCTATTAACACTATTCTATTTTATTTTTTTTCAATATATTTAAGCTGAGAAAAACCGACATTAATACCAGGAGGAAAAAATAGTAAAAAGGTTTATAAATGAGCATAGTTTGGAAAAATAAAAGGAATACCATGAAAGGCAAGAACGAGTGTCAGGAAAAGGTAAATACCATAAAATCCTACCACCATAATTTCCAGTAAAATTATTTCAGAAATTCCATCATCTGCATTCTGCTCTGCGCACTGCACCAAAAGAAAATAGTTTGTTGAAATATTTATTACCTGCAAAATATCTATAAATACACCTTCATTCATCGCTGAATAATTGTGACCCCAAGAATATTAAATGCGACTAGTAAAACTTTTCATGATTGTACTCTGAAGATTAAAAAATTCAAATGCTGAAAATGAATAATCAAGAAAGATTACCACCACAGTCTGTTAAGATGTTGAAGGCTAGATACTCCAATTTACTTTTATATATATATATATATATAGGGATTGGTTCACGTTCCGTAAAAAATAATAATAATGCATTTTATGTACTAAAATAATGTATTTTATGTCTTTTTACAATGCACTACCATAATAATGCATTTTCGATTTATTACAATGCATTGTTACGATAATGCATTTCATGTTCAATTATAATGCACTGCCCAATGACAATCATACATCTACAAAGATCAATGGTCCAGATCGCTTATTATTTCTTACGGAAAATGATTTTACATATGATATCTTCCCTATATATATAATCGTTTATTATTCAAGCTTTGCAGTTTTTCTAAAATTCATCATTAGTTGCATAATTATATGACAAAGTAAAAGAATTAAAAACGCAAAGTTGAGATGGATATTGTAATCTACCATAATATATTTCTACAGTTTAACTGCAATTCGTTCATAAAGTAATTAAAACGCATTAATTGTTATGAATTCTGATGAACCAAGAGTCGAATCGAACGCTGAAATTGAGTTGTCAGGCGAGATCATCCTACTACTTTTGCCTAAACAGTAATCTTTGAATGAAATTTTTATTCATAAATCTAACGGATGCAACAACAAAAACATATAAGCAATAGAAAATCCGAATCACTTATCCAACCGATACATAAAAGCTAGTACTAAGTCGATGTGAGACACAAATAGCTAATTTAACATTCATCCAATTTAAACCCAAACAACGCTCACTATGGTGCAGTGCTATGGGCTGAGTGGCGATATTTATATTATATTAGTGGGCTACAAACTGGTTATGGGCTCAATAATTAGACCTTTTTATGGGCTATCATTTTATTACTGGGCTTATGCTCCATAAAATAATTTGTTCTCCTTTTAATCTAAATTTTTATTTTTCAAATATGCAGAGGCAATTTTATTAAACGGTTGATTCTATACGTCGTCTTGTTTTTTCCCCCTCTTATTTGAGAAAATAATAAAATGTACTTCTTTCGTTTCATAACAAACTAGTGTATATACTGGCGAATTATATTATTAAAATAAAATATATTAATAAGATTGTTTTTTCGATTTTATTCTACTTTCTTTAACAAATATTTTTTTATTATTATTTTGCAATATATAAGCATGAACATTAAAAATAATTTAATATTATTTCAAAGTGATAATATTTCGATAATTGATCAAAAAAGTATTTCTTTGATTTTATTTCACTTTCTTTAGTTGCAAGAAATTAAACTATTTTTTTTTTCATTATATACGATGTTAATTGTTGTGTACGTCTGATCATTTCGTCACAAAGTCAAATTTTGAGAATTATCCCTACGTGTGTATATATACAAATCCAAAAATTATAATTGAGAATACGAATTTTTGAGATTTTTCTTTTATTTGCGTCAATTTAAAAATTTGTTAAATTAAACAAATTAATATTGACAACTTAATAATTGATCAAATTAAAATTGTCAATAAAAATAAAACTATTTATTTGGCCAACAAATTAATTTGTCAAATTATATTGGTTGTGCAAAATAATTGCGGAATAGAAAATTACACATGAATTGTAAGTATTTATATAGGTTCTCCAATAGTGAAGTAATATTAAGAATCAATGTGGGATGGAAAATTTATATTAAATATACATAGAGTAAATGAATAAAAATGCTCAAAATGAGGATTAAAGATAAATAAGAATACTGAAATGAGAGAGCGCCACGTAGACCTCGAATTAAGAAGAGGACTCGAATACGCAATCGTTTTAATAATATATAGATGACTCTTACTTTATGAGCACGGTTATTTAGGTGAAGGATAAAAAGTGGTTAAAGTGGTAAGGCTCACAATTTTTGAAGAGATTATTATTTCCTTATTTGAAAACTAGTCACTTGTTATGGGACGGAGGGAGTATATTTTAGATAAATTATATTTTATGGCCTCCATAGTTACTTCATGACCTGATTTTTCGAAAAATGTAAAAACGGCCCTGCTCAGACACTGATGGCATAGGAGCAAGAATTCGGCAACGAAAAAGATTAATGGAATGACTGAATGTTAATGTGGGATATTACCACTAAATATCATAATATTATTAAAACGATTATGCATTCGAGCGCTCCCCTTAATTTTAGGTCCTACGTGGCGCGTTCTCCATTCATTATTCTTATTTATCTTAAATCCTCTTTTAATGTATTTTTAATCCATATATTCTATAAATTAACTATGAAATTTTCTATCCCACATTGATTTTCAATAAGACTCTACTCTTGAAGAACCATTATAAATATTCAAGATCAATGTGTATTTTTTTCATCCTGCAAATATTTTGCATAATCAATTTAATTTGGCCAATTAATTAGTTGGTCAAATAAATAATTTTATTTTTATGTTGGACAATGTAATTTGGCCAATTATTAAGTAGTCAATATTAATTCATATACTATACATTATTATTATTATTATTATTATTATTATTATTATTATTATTATTATTATTATTATTATTATTATTATTATTATTATCTCAACTTCATGCCACATATGTATATATCAAATCAAATTCTATACAAATTATATTTATTCTATTATCTCTACCTCTATATCGATATATTCTATATATACTAATATATTAATGGTAACCATATTCTAAATCATATCATACGTCTCATAACATATATATATATATATATATATATATATATATAATCTATCTATCTATATATCTATATAATCTATCTATCTATATATCTATAATACGAATACGGATTCGAGCTCTCCTCTTAATTTTAAGTCTAATGTGGTGCGCTCTCCATTCATTATTCTCATTTATCTTGAATCCTCATTTTTTGCCTACGTGGCGCGCTCTCCATTCATTATTCTTATTTATCTTAAATCTTTTTTTAATGTATTTTTAATTTCATATATTCTATATTAAATATGAAACTTTTTATCCTATATCGATTTTCAATAAGACTCCACTCTTGAAGAACTATTATAAATACTCAAGATCAATGTGTATTTTTTTCATCCTGCAACAAAAAAAAAATTATTTTGGCCAATTAATTAGTTGGCCAAATAAATAATTTTATTTTTATGTTGAAAATTTTAATTTGGCGAATTATTAAGTTGTCAATATTAATTTATTTAATTTGATAAGTTATTAACAAACCAAAAAAATACGATTTAACTTGAAAAATAATTTAAATTTAATTATTGTCTAATTATAGATTGTTAAATTTTAATTATATTACGATTAAGTTATCAAGCTATTTTTATAAGTTACAATTCTCAAAATTTTAATTTTTGACTAGATGATCAGATGTACACAATAATTAATATCGTATACGATGAAATCTTTGATAGATTGTGAGATAACTACAAATTTAATTTTTCATATTTTAAATTATGTTTAGTTTGTACAAAAAAAATATTAGTGATTTCTATTGATTTCTTGCAACTAAATAAAGTGGAATAAAATCAAAGAAATACTATTTCTGATCAATTATCGAAATATTATCACTCTGAAATAATATTAAATTATTTTTAATGTTCATGCTTATATATTGGAAAATGATATGATAAAAATAAAATATTTATCAAAGGAAGTACAATAAAATCGAAAAAAAAACAATCTTATTGGACAGACAAAAAAGGAAATTGTGGCAAATTTATCGTGGACGGAGGGAGTAACGTTTTTATTTATGATTTCCAAAATCGGAAAGTGAATAATTGAAAAAAAAAAGCTGGAAATTTAACTTTCTAAAAATGGAAATCCGACCTTGCTATTATAGATTATAAAGATTATATCTAATGAATATTAGTAGCATCAAATCAAGAATTTATATAAAATATGGAATTAAAGGAGGATACCTGGCGGAGATCGGATATTACAATTCGAATCCATCGATGAGATGCGAAGATAGAAAGAGTTGGGGAAAATTGGTGTGGTCTATTTCGGTGCCGCCAAAGGTAAAGCTCTTTTTCTGGAGAACGAATAATAATTTTATACCCACAGAGTTTAATCTTTTTCGACATCATGTGCCAATTACGGGGTTATGCATGTTTTGTAAGCACCAATTGGCCACATCCGAGCACAACTTGTTATTTTGTGAAAAGATTGCTCAGGTGTGGAAGAGTAGTAGCTGGTGGCGCCTACTAAAACGTTGTTATGACTTTAGTTTGTTGGAGATAAGTTCAATGTTGAGGATTGAGCTGACTGATGAGGAGTATGAGATTTGGGTGATGCTTTTGTGGATGGTGTGGGGCTTTGTTTGTCGGTTGAGGCATGATGAAGGAGGTGAGAATGCCATGGTCTCAGAAGAGCATACGAAGGTACTGTGGAAAGCTTACCGGCCAGCAAGCAAAGCCGACATATACAGTGGCTGTTGCGTTGGGAATGGTCCCAGGAGAGAGAAAGTGGAAGCTGCCGAGGGCGGGAAGGCTCAGAGCAGATGCAGACGCTCTCTTTGATAAGGAGAATGGCCGCTATGGGGTCGGAGTGATTGTCAGAGATGAGGCAAACAATATTCTTCTTGCTGTCTCCCGACGGGTATCGCCTTCAAGTTCGGTATTTGGCGCGGAGCTGAAAGCTGTCATTCATGCCATTACGGCATGTATTACAGCTCATCTAGGGCCTATAGAGATCTTTACGGATTCTTTCACGGTAGCTAGAGTTTTGAACGATGAAGATGAAGCAGAGGAATTGTTACCTGAAGAAATTCAAGATATAATGGAGGCGACTCGAGGAGTGTTAGTTCTTGGAGTTTTTCATGCTTATAGATCTGCGTTGAACGCAGCTCATTTCTTAGCGCAATATGTTGTGCATATTTCTAGTCCGTCTGTTTGGACTCAAAATTTCCCAGTCTGGCTAAGGGAGATTGTCTTGTCTGATGTTTCCTAATTCTATTAATGAAATTCCTTTTAAAAAAAACTTAACTTATATATGAACAAAAAAAATCATAAAATATGTATGACTATATATCTAATTTAATTACGATTATTATATCATACAATAAAATTTATAATATATTGGCAAATGTGCAAAAATTTTGCAACCAAAATTATTACACTTTTACGTAAGTCAATCAATTGATATAGAGAATATGAAGCTTTTGAAGGAGAAACAATAATATATTGGGATCAATTTGAGATTGAAAAATGCCACATCACACTCTAAAAAAATGCCCCTTTACTGGCTGCAATTAATGCATAATTTGATACTTAAATGCTTGATTTGCCCTATTATTGCAGCTATAACGAATGCTTTAATGCGCAGTCAATTCAAAAAATTACTTAATTTACAGACAACTATATTTGTTTAATATTTAATAAAATCAGAAAATAGTCAATATTATAAAGATGTGCAAAATATTGATGGTCAACGAAGGCAACAACAGTAGAATAATTGAAGATTTATACACAAACTCGACTAAGGCAGCGACGGTAAAATTGCGAGAGGATAAAGTGGTTTTTTGCTAGATATTCACCAATACCTTAATTTATAGTGGCACAATCTTAGAGAAAAATGAGAATTTGATTTGTCCCTTAATTGCCACCTTAATTGCCACCTTAATTGTACCTAAAATTGATACTAAATTAATAACCTTACCAATTATATTACTATATTTAGCATAAATAATTCAATCTATATACATATATTGGTTTTTATTACTTGGTTTGATTGTTTATTAATTAATTGCCAAAAAAATATTTTACAGGAATAGAAGGGTATGCAAAACTTACTGATTACAGAATACGGAAGGTACTGATTGTTTATTATATATTTTTATAAAGTTGCTAATTAATAACGCAAATACATGTTGAATTTTATTTTTTAGACACGAAAATGAAAATTTATTACCCCTCATTTGTGTGAATATGAGAATACAGAAATTGTCATTTGGAATAAAATAACATCATTTTGTGTTAAAAGTATTATTATATATTGATACATTTAAATAGATAGCTATCAAAAGGAAAATAGTCAATTTTTACACGAAAATGTAGCAAACCCTTTAATCAATAACCTTAAATTGTATAACAAATTTATGAAACAACATTCAATAAATTTGAATATTGTATAACAAATTTATGATTTTAATACTAATAATTTAGAATCATATAAACACTAAAGTGTGAGTTGATCCAATTACATTGGTAGTAACATCATGATATTGTTCTCTAAAGAGACAAATACATGCTTAAATATAGTAGAGATAGATTTCTATAGATGTCACTGTACTCATTGACAAAGAATTTGATGAAGTTGTCGCTTCCAAATCTGGTCATTGATGCTTAGGAGATATGATCTTATATCAGGATGGTGTTTCTGCTAGCTTGGAGTTGATGTGCGCGTTGTTTGTTTGAAAAATTTTACATCTAATGCTCTTTGTGCTGTAACATCTTCCTTATCAATCATATTTTCTCTAGTCGAAAAGGTCGGAATGAAGGAGTACAAAGATTGTGAATTGTGAATGAAATTGGTTGCAAAATTCTAGAATTTATAGTTAGATTATAGTATAAAAATGGAAAATTTATTATTATAACTAATATTTTTCACAAATTATGCCTTTGTAACGTCCGACATTAATTAGTTGATTGATAAATATTAATGAATAATTAAGATAATAATAATTAAAATATTATTTCTAAAAATGAAATAAAAATAACTGAAAAATGAAAGTTACTAAAAATAGCAAGTCGGGCTTGCTTTTATATATTATAAGATGGTGCCCTCCAAATTTGGAGGGCTTTCCTTTTTTTCTTTTTAATAATTACTTTTATTTGCTAATTTAAAAAATAATTATTTTTATAAATACAAATTTTATTTAATTGAAAATAGTCTTGAATGAGACGGGCTTCCGTATCCTCGCGGTCTCGATACACGACGGTCCTCTTTGGCCGTGAAAGTCTTCGCTCTTCACGTTCGGTCTCTTCTGCATTAATTCCGGCGTGTATTTGTGCGTACAATTGTCGTGCTTCGAGAGCGAGCTACCTTCTTTCATCCATTCTTTTGCGAAAAGCATCGTCGCGGGACATGATTGAAGGTGAGAAATGAAAAATATAGTGAAATGTAGTTAAATGAGATGAAATTGAGAGAGAATTGCAGGAATGGAGTGAAAATGAAGTGAAATATGGGATGTTATTTATAATTGAAAATTAGAAAGAAAAAAAAATAGCCGTTTAGGCTAACGGCTAATCCGTTGGCCAATGGCTAGCTACCACGTGTGCAGCCTCCATCGTCCGCCCTCCATCAAAAAATGGCGCTCGCGCATCCGTCCACTCCGCCCCTCCGTGGGCGTCATCGAGGCCGCCCGCCACTCCGCTCTCCGCCACCTGCAGCGCCCTCCTCGTTGCGGGTGCTCTAAAGGAAAAAATGAAAACTAACTACAATCTTCGTGGACGGACAGAAAAGGAAAACTAGCTACAATCTTCGTGGACGGAGGGAGTAGTTTTTTTTTTAAATAATAGATTAATTTAATTAATAATAAATCTTAATTAGGATTAATTACTAAACCCTAATCCTAATTGTAAACTAATAAATCTTAATGGGAGATTAATAAATTTTAACTAAGAATAATAAATCTTGATTGGGGTTGATAAACTCTAAAGTCTCTAATTGGAGAGAACTAAGAAAAAAAATGAAAGTAAAAGAAGAATTAAAAGAAAATCTAGCGGGCGCATGCATCTCACGTGCCTAGAGGGGCGCATGCACTGCACGCGCCAATCTTAGCAGTTTGTTGCCAACGAGCATGAAATGCACGCGCCATGAAGTACGCCTCCCAAGAGCACACAGTGCGGATGATGGTACGGGAGAATTTCTCCCAAAAAAAATAACACGATTCCTTACTAACTACTACAATTTGATTTTGTATACTTTTTTTTTTTAGGAAACTTCTATCTGAATATTTAAACATAAGAAAACACAGCAATCAAATAAGACCTTAATAAATGTCGCAAGAGACCGGTAAACAGGAAGCTCAACATGAGAAAACGGGAAGCTGAATCATTCTCTTTCTAGATACATTCTACAATACACGCGCTTTGCTTTGCTTTGCTTTGCTGAGTATTCTATTTATAAACTCATGAATTTTCTTCTGCGTGTTATCAATCAACAACCGACTTTCGCAGTTTTCATACATAAACCATGCATATATATACATACATATCCACCCTTCTAGGATAATATATCAACACTGCAATATATACATATCATTGCCATTTTTAGGCATTTACAACTATCTCTCTCTCTCTCTCTCTCTCATCAACGCAAACAAAGACGCGGAAGGAGCATTGAGAAGCCATGGGCCAATACGATCAACAACATCAAGTTCCATCGATAACTACAGTTGCATATCCGGCACCACCGACTTCATACCCTCCTCCGGCAGAGAGATACAACAGTCCCTATGTAATGGCGCCTCCGCCAATGGGCTATCCAACAAGGGACGCCCACCACCAGGATCCCGCCCACACCGAGACGACGAGCAGAGGCGGCGGCTTCTTCAAAGGATGGTAAGCATATATCCTTACTTGGCTATAGCCTAGAATATTATGACAGATTGATTTGATTTCGGGGATTGATGAATTAACATGGATACTTTCTGCTTCGCAGTCTGGCTGGACTATGTTGCTGCTGGTGCCTCGACTGCTGTTTCTGAACAAACACATACACATACTCATAAATCACATACACATACACATACTCATTATTTATTTATTTATTGATTTATTTAGAGAGTTTTTGTTGATTGGATTGTTTTTCCATTGATATGTATCCTGTGCTGCTGCTTTGTGCAAAACAGATTGTTTTATATTTATTTACCAATATAATATCTTGATTTTCTTCTCCTGTCGATCAGTATATTCTTATAAGCAACTGCAACTCGTGTATGAAAAGGTACATAAATTTATGATCTCCGAAGAAAATGAAATAAACACCCGTTAAAACCAACATTCAAGAATACCTCAGAAACCATCATATACAACGCTAACGAAACATCTTCTCAAAATGAAAAATGCTAACGAAAGATGGTCAGCTCCCTATACAGCAAAATCAAAATGCAAATCTCTAGATAGCGACAGCAAGTTACCTTCGTTATATAAAATGTGCAGATCTATTAAAGAACGGCCTAAATGTTATCAACTTAAAATACAAGTGTCAAAGGAATTCCATGACAATTTTAACGAGACATCTGATTATTACCTATTTACTAAATAACATAAGACAACAATTCAAAACTACATACAGCTAGAGGAAGTCAAATATGTGAACAAATGGTTTATAGTTTTATGAGTGATTCAATAATCAGCTGACATGAGAACAAAATATTGAATTTACAGAACATAATTCGTATTACAAAAATATCAAGCTGAAGAACCCCAATCATATGAAAAATGACCAAAATACTCCCATTTCAGACAATCTTTAAAGGCCCAAAATAACTAACTAAACCGGAAAAAAGTAACAGATGCTTCAGGCTAGACAGGTAACTCCAATGGTGAAACAATTACTACCAGCCAACTTATTAGGCCGTGCCATTATGTGAAGTGCAAAAGTAAACAACAGGGGACGGGATCTAAAGACGCCATATACCTCAGAAGATCTCCAAGAACAACATACGGAGAAACAGAACAACAAGCTCACTTAACGTAGGTGAAGTACATAAAATACTTTCCCACCCCTATTTAAGATGTAATAGCTCAGGAGTAAGGAAAAACATATTTCTTTGGAACTTTACAATTCTAAACTCTAAAAGCCAGTAAAGGATTGCACAATAGAGCAGTAAATGTAAGCTCTCAAGAAAAAGAAAAAAGCAGGACAGTATAATACAGTCCGCAGAGAGCCAACTAAGAATTTTATCCCACCATGCACCAGTACAATGAGAGAAGGTGAAACTCTTTGCAAAATGAACCAACTTCGATGACAAGCATCTTCCCAGCTTAAAGACTTGCTTTACCAATTTTAGCCCACTCACAACTTACACATTCGAAGATGCCAATAAAATTCATTTGTAGAGTGCAGCAAGTGGTTTATGATTCTTACGGGTAATTGATGGAATATCTGCCACAAGGCGCACATGTGATCACGAGCTTCCACTTCCTCCACTCTGACCACTAAGACCAGCCACTGGCATAGACCGCTTCACAAATTCCAGCAGCAGTTTCCTTTGCTGATCGCTTGTGTGAGGAAGGCTTGCACGTAAGAGTTCAACGGGCATTTCTCTACTAATTGCTTTGGCTACATCAGCCCCAATAGCAACTGTGTCTGGTGACCCCTGGCTGAGGAAGGATTGCACAGTAGAGTCATATTTATTAAAACAGTACTTAGTGAGAAGGCTGAAGAACGCGTCAAAAGAGGCCTGCCAGAAAGCCCTGTTAGAAATGCTGCAATTATCAGCAGCATGAGGGTCCGTCAGAAGCTCAGTTGCCCTCTCAAGAACAGATTTAAGAACAACAGAAGCTCCATCACCAGCAGGACTCCCAACTGGACGCAAAGGAGGATGCTCGGCTGAACAGACCACTGATGCAAGACAGGCAGCAAGAGCTTTGAGCTCCATACCACGGACACATGAAGATATAGTCTTTGCAAGGTTTGCAGTTGTCATGGATGCTCCAGGATCAGGAGAAAGATTTCCAAAGAAGAACCTCAAATTCCGGAAGATGGCCATACAGACAACTCGAGCAAGTTCACCGGGAAAAAGAAGTTGAAGATACCTTAGAAGAAGCTTCCTACCCTTTGGAAGAGAAACTAATCGCAAGAAAACAAGGTCATCTTTGGAAGATAAATCCACTGCATGGCCATTACTCCCTAGTGGGTCAACTAGATGAAAGGATGATGCTAATTCTTCTAGCAGAATTTGCTTCCTTTGTTTCAGCTGCGCCCCACCATCTGGTAACTGATTAAACTGCAGGAACCTGTCAATATCATCGATATCGAGGAGGAGGCAAATGCCATCCTCAATTGTCACTCTGGCTGCAAGCATAGGCTCCTGTTCCAAAGGCTTCTCACTGACTTTTGTTTCAGCACCAGCCCCACTTGGTGAAATTTGGGAGTCAACTTCAAGAAGTGGTCGAGGCCTGCGTATTGAAGAGAAACAAACCCTTCCAAGAGCATCAACCTGTAGAAAAGCATGTGGCTCGTCACTTGCACGGGCCCTCGACGAACCATCCACCAAATTATTTGGGCAAAAATGGTGTTTCAATTTAGCACCAGCGGATTTTCTAGCTAGACAAGCTTGATAATAGAAATCATCAATATACGGATCATTGCTATGGGTAGCAGCAAGCTGCACTCTTAGAATATTCTCAATTTCATCTGCACTCATGTACTTCGATTTAAACCTCGGCCACCCTGTATCACCCCTATGATGGCCAAAATCAGGGCCTTGATGGGGATGACGCATTCCTTGTCTACCTCTAGGCATTGGCATAGCTCTTTGATCTCTTAAATCAGGGAACCCAAGCACATCAAAGTTGTTCATCATAGGTGGCGAATGAGAAAGGTGGGGATTGAATAGCTGAGACTGCAACCCTGATGGATGACCATATGATGGTAGAAATGGATGCTGAATTCTAGTTTGTTGAGCATGCTGGGAAGGAATCATCTGTGGGCGCAATAAACCATTCGGATGGTTTAACTGTTGAGGAGCAACATTGCCTGGCAGGCCAGAACGATCTCCAGGATATACACTATTCTGATTCCCCCATTGGTTCTGAAGTCGACCATTGACTGGCAAACCATGAGGTAACTGAGGCAAATTCCCACCAAATTGGGGCCCTTGAGGCAAGGCATTCAATTGGAGCTGAGTATTAGAGAATTGTGAAAGATTGGATGAAGAAATTGGCATTTGGTGACCACCAGGGTGATGCGTAAGATTAAGATGGTTGGATTGGCCATTAGGTGAGGCTTGTTCAGATCTGCCACTAGGGGGTGGATATGAAGTAAATGGTGATTTTGGAATAAGCATTGGTTCACCAGAATAGTGATGATGTAGGTTTTGTGGTTCATATGGGTGCTGCTGCTGCTGTTGTTGTTGCTGCTGTTCAGGGTACGATGATGTTCGATGCAAAGACTTGGATTCCATGATGCGGAAAGAGGAATAGGGCTGTGAGGACAATTGTTCCGTTTCATGAGTGGTTTCAGCATTAAAATTGCGTCGATCGAACCAGTTAGTGTTGTCTGCCTCTTCTAACCACTCAGCAGCAGATGAACCTGCAGCACAACACATGACTAAATGAGCAAGGACAATAAGTAACTGCTTCTGAAAAATAACCCATACTAGGGTCATGCGGTTCTTTAAGCCTTGGTGGAGTTTCCTATCATAATCAACAATCACCAGGAACCTCAGGTGAACATTCTCAAGACAGGATAAATAGAATACAGGTCTATAAAAAACCAGATCTACAAGATAATGCTAGCATATAAATGGTCACAGCACCAATAAGTTACAATTGGTACTTTAAAATACCTCATTAAACTAAAGCAACCATTTGTGCACCTTAAAACTAATATAATATGTTGAAGAAACAAAATTGTTTTGATAAATGATATGTAAACAAGAACTCACGCAGCTGAGGAGCCTTAACATGATACCATTCCTGTATTTCAAAATTTAAGATTCCACATGCGCCAGTTGACACCTTAAGTAATTGTGGAAACCCTCCATGGTTTAACCAATCTACTAGACTACTACAACCATAAAGAGCTTTATTTCTTAAAAATTTGACATTGCCTATTATCCTTTTTATATACTTAAATTTTGAAGGGCAAAGTGTAATACTATCATATATTACATTCATGAAAATTTAATAATATGTTTGGATTCACATTAATTATTTTAATAATCATCCTAATAGTGTTGTATCATAAATATTCACTACAAATGAAATATAAAGCATGCATACACAGTTAAAAAAAATCTTTGAAAGAGGCATACTTTCATGTGATACACTTTTTGCTAGTATTTTGAGGGACTAAAACCTGCCTTCTTCAGTCCATTATGCATCATAATGAAAAGCCTATTTGACCCAGCAATATTCAAAACTGTGTGTTGAAAAAATGGAAGATCATGTATTCTAATCTACTCCTATAAAATTAGACATGAAATTAGAATTCAAAAGTTCATGGTCATATCAAATTATATATAGGGTATGCATTAAATTCAGCAATAGTCCGAATGTTTCCCCTATATGGATCCCACTTTTCCAAGACTAAAAAATTGAACCATAAAATTGCACAATTTTTATGTTAACATACTGATGACTCAGAGCACATTATACTATTAAATTCAATAAATTATCAAAAATGGATGTCAGGAAGGAAAAAAAATTGCTAATGGATACAGTACGATCCCAAACAGAGACCTTAACCTATTTAAATGCACTTACTTTCTCTGGAATCCCAGTCAGGACGAACTCCAGCACTTGTTGGCCCACTGGTAACTGTGTTCAACTATACATAGAACAGTAGTACATAATAAGTGCATAAGGTACACGAAGCAATTTTAGGTCAAAACAAGCAAGAAACATATAATTTAGGACAAATAGAACACCATATAGAATATATCTAATAATCCACATGAGAAGGATACTTATCTGAAGACATCAAACAAATATATAGTATTAATACTATACCAAGCCCAAGTATCCAAGCAAACTATCAGAAGAAAAGGCTGGTAGGATAATGATAAAAGAAGGCACAGTTAAAACACTAGGTCAATCACACGAAAAATGGAACAGAGCACAATCAACTGATACAAATTAGTTTAAGCTTTCACATGCTTCTTGTTCATTTTAAGACAGACCTCAACATATCGAATGAACTCCATAGAGCTTATTGAAGTGCATTTTAGAGTCATGAAAATAGCCCTATAAGGGCACACTTGTGGGGAGAAGGGGAGGAGGTGGACAGAGAATGTGAAGAATGGCATGAAATAGAAACATTGAAGACCACTCAGCGTTATTAAATAACAGTTGAAATGATCTGAACTTGATAAGCGTTTTAAGGAAATTTCTCGACAAATTTGGTACCTCACCTTAGAAAATGTTTTTGAAATATCATCCATTTCAGACACAGATCCCAACCCACCTCCCTGCAAAAAACAAAAAACAGACAGACAGAGATAATCAAGTACAGTTCCAATAGGACATATAAGTCATGTTACTAAATGGTAATGAAATATCACTCCATCTCTTTAACATCCCTATCAAAAGGAAACCACCTATTAAGGAATGCTTTAACCACCAAGAAGAGTAAAAGACAACAAAGGACTAAGGATATGGAGAAAAATAATGCCAAAAGATTGCATGAAAAAATAACAGAGAATGCAAATAAATGTGTAACTGAATTTCGAGTTCTTTGCTCATACATGAAAGAATCAACTCAAGCAAACAGATAACTAAAATTTCCCATAAGTATACGAAGAAATTTAGAACCAAGCAAGCTCAATATGACATTGTCAACAATTTGGAAGCCTAACCCCGGGGTTTCTAATAGTGTAAAGTGGAAAAGATACAGGCATCAAATTCACACCCACAGAGAGGCGGGATGGGGAAATATAATCACTTAGAAACCAACCTGTTCCCCATCAAATATAAACTCCTCTTCCCCAAACCCAGCTGGAGCAACATCATCTTCTTCATCTTCTAGTCCCCCTAACTCAACTTCCTCCACAGCATCATTGCCAAAAAATTCATATTGTGATGCATCAAATACTGCACCCCCTGCATTACCAATCAGAACAGACTATTTTTAAAAAAACTCCAAAACAACAATTGAGGAACCCTCGCACTTCAAGATTTGCAATAAAAGTTGTTCAAGTGCATTAGTCCAACTTGCAAGCTAAAAGCTTCAACATAATGCAGCTTGGATTTTTATCCTCATAAAACAACAAAAGTCAACTCAGAAATGAGTCTAGTTTACAATCGCAAAGCACATTAAATTTATCAAAATATAAACACTTGCAAACCAATCCGCCGCAATGCCAGGTATAACAGCAAATCCAAGCTTAGCAGAGTTTAAGGCTCGAGCAACGAAATGTGTGCAACACATGGAACATTAAAAATCTCAACTATTCTATTGCATCTAACAGAATCCAACAGAGACTCGAGCATTCACAACACTTTCACATCGAGTGACAACATAATGGAATATTGAAATCAATATGCCAATGCTTAAAAGAGTTACTAGATCTATATACATACAAATTACAAGTTTTAAAGCACAAAATCAACAACAAATATAAGGTCAAAACAAACCTGTTGGAGCTGAGCCGAAAGGTTTAAGATCCTGAAGCTTTGAGGACTCACTAACACTACCTCTGCCTTCATATCCATCCATTTCAAAATTATATGCACTAATCAAACAAAAAAATTGCCACGAAGCAAAAAAAAAAAAAAATCTATTCGAACAACATAAACCCCCAAAATATTTTCCAAATTTCACGAACTAGAAAAATAGTTGCAATAAACTATAAAACCCTAAAAGCAACAAAATGGAAGTCAAACTGTCAAAGCTAAATCTAAGAGATGGTGGAGTGAGCAGCTAAATTCTTGACAAAAGTTTCTAGGGTTTCTGAGAGAGGAGAAGATCCGTATAGCGAAAAGGGTACCGTAAAAAACATCGGCGATAATAATCAGAAGAAACCCCAATTCGCATAATGTTTTTGGGCCCTTAATTTTAAGGATAACGATTGCTATTCGGTATTTTGCTAATGAAAGGGGAAAAACTAAAAAGAAAGTAAAATAGAAAATATGAGTGGAACTGAGGAAAAAGTGGCATCTGTATAAATATAATTGAGAGTTATATATGATGGGTTTTGATTCGTATAAATTAGGGGTGGCATTTTTAAGATTGGCTAGCTTAGTATCATCATACCTTATTATTGATTTTGATCTAATAATCAACTTATTCCTTATTTGCCTCTTTTTATTTCACATATGGTATTTAATATTCCTTATTCAGATAAAATATACTCCTTCCGTCCACACAAAATGTAGCCTTAATTCTATTTTTGTTCGTTGACAAAAAATGTAGTACTTTCATTTTTGTATATAACTCATCCACTTTCTTAATTTATACCTCACAATAATTCAAAATTAGTGGGTCAATTTCTTCACTCAATAAATATCTATCAAACATTTCTTAAAATTCGTGCCACGAAAAATGTGTCATACTTTTCATGGACGGAGGGAGTATAATTTAAAAGGACGTAATAGTAAATCATAAATAAAATCAATTTTTCGATGAATTTGCTATTTCAGTCCATTATTTTGAACTTATTATGAGGTCATCAGTATTTGGAACAAGTCAGACGTGTGGAGCAATACGAAAGTGAATTTCATTACAAAAGACTTCTATTGGACCTCGAGCCATATATTGTGTTTATCTGATTTAGATCTTTTCGATTTTGCATAAATACCACATTTACAATCAATTTACTTTAAAGTTGTCATGTGGTAATCACTATTTTAATAAGTTTACATGTACGAAGCAATATGAAATGAAATTTCATTACAAAAGATATTTTCGGACCTCTAGCCATATAGCGTTGTTTATTTTAATCTCTTCGATTTTACACAAGCACCACATTTCCAATCATATATTCGATCAATTCCTTTAATTGAGTCATCTATAATATTAATCTCACAAGTGATCCATGCCCACTAATTGCATTGAACAAAACTTGATTATCACTACCCCACCATAATGTAGTATATTTGCCCATTATCTTAAATAATGCAAATTTTATGGCCAAACCTTATATAGCGTCCAATATTTTGTGGCTTCCCATGTCTCGCAGTTGGTTGATGTTCATCCCTTAATTCAACCCAACTTATTTGGGACCTCACGCTGTACAATTGTCTCAAATTCAACCAATTGAAATAGCCAAGAATTGCAACAAATAATATTGATAGCAAAGGATCATGCATTACAACCAGCGTCACTAAATTAGTTATACAGTGGTTTTAACGACCGCCATGAGCAGGCCAGCCCTGATGGTAGGCCCAAGGAGCAATGGCCTAGGCCCCCCAAACTTTAGGGCCCCCAAATTTTTGGAAAAACCACCCCATTAGTTATACCCAAGTCCAAAACGTTACAGTTTTGGATCCTAATCTAAAATATATGTTTATATTATATTTCTACACATTTAGATACACAAATATGTATAAATTATAGTACCTTTTTGTTTTATACATATACATAGTCTAATTTAGAAATTTATCATTATAATGGTAAAATGAATATCGAAAGAATAATACTCCACCATCTATGAAATTTGAATTGAATCTACATTTATGTTTCAAAATGTAAAATATATTTGATCTCTTAACAGAAGTCACAAGTTTCACAACTAAAAAAAAATCGCTATGCTCCCTTGCTCTCTCTAAATTGAATCGAGGATTTTCTAAATCTCAAATTGAATAGAGGATTTTAGGAACACCAGAATAAAGGAAGTCAGGAACGGTGAACGGGTCAAGGTTTGCCATTTTTTGATTTGTTGTTTTGTGGATTCGAGAGGCATATATTCTATCCTTACATGTGGTTGTTGGAGCCTAGAATAAGATGTTTGTTTTCTATATCAAGAACTCTTTAATTTATTGAATCGTTGATAGCTATTGAATTGATTGGTATATGTGTGATTTTTTTAAAAAATACTTTCTTTAATTGTGTATAATTGATAAGTAAAAAATGAAAAAGGGCCCTTTTTTTCCCTTTTTGCATATGGCCTCCGAAATGTTAGGACTGACCCTGACCATGAGAGGATTGAAGACAAGAGTATTAATTTTGATCCATTCAAAAGTCACGCACAAAACGTCGTTTTACTCCTAGTTTGAACGTATTTTTTCCATCTCCAACGTGTATTTCCACGCACGAATGTGACTTGTCATTTTTATCATTCACGTATTGATTTTTTCAAACAATGAAAAAATTGTCGAAAACATGAAAGGTATTATCTATTTTAAAATTGAAGCTTTGGCGAAATAAATCAAGATTTTTTGGTGTTCTTGCAATTTCGACCAAACTTTAAAACGTTGTGAATTAACGTATGAATTTTGTAGTTTTTGCAATTGAGATATTCCCAATTTTTCCAATGGTCAGAAAATGACATGAACATGCACCAATAACATAGACTTTAGACAATAACGCAAACACCAACATAGGCTAAAGAATACAAAACGACGCCATCTTTTGCTTAGTAAATGCATTTTTAATTTTTTCGATTATGTTTACTCAGTAAAGCACAAAATGACGTCGGTTAAGGCTTTTAGCAAAACGATGTCATCTTTTTCAGTCCACGTTGACATCCACGTCATCTTTCTGGCCACTATAAAAAAATGGGGAGGTTTCAATTATATTTGTCAAATGAACTCAGACTTGATGAGGCCCATCAGCCAATAGGCTCAGCTCGGCCCACATCACCGGGCCTAGACCGAGCTTTTACATAAAAAAAGGCCCACTTGAGGCTCACATAGTTCAAACCTGAACCGAGTGTGGGCCTCAAAATATGCCCAATTGAGACCCATTTCATGGTAGAGGTGCAAGCCCACACTATCTTTGAACCGGCTGGGGTAGGACGGCCCATAACGGGCTTGGGCTGGAGTGAACCAATCCAATCCACTTGACGGCTCTAGTTCAAAATTAATTGCAAAAATTGGTGTTTAAATGCTACTAATATTTAACATAAACTTTTATTTATTTATTTTTTTCAAAATACACATACTATTATTAACTTTTTCAACTTTGATCACAATTTTTTTCTCTCAAATTTAATCCGACGTGTCGTCTACATGGCACTACATCAATCCGCTGCATCCATGTGGCACTACATGAAAATAAAATAATTTTTTGAAAAAGCCAGATCACTCCTCTCTCTCTCTCTCTCTCTCTCTCTCTCTCTTCATTCTGGGAACCTCCCACAACTCTTTCTCACCGCCGTCGCAACTCCCTTCTCATTATCTTTCTCACAGCATCCCTTCCCTCTCTTTCTCTCAGCCGCCACCATCCTCTCCTCTCACAACCATCGCCGTTGCACCTCCCTTCTCCACCGCCTTCTCACAACCACCACTGTCGCCACCGCAACCAACACCCCCCCAATTTCCTCTTCTCTCCCTCCTACTATCGCAGAATTGGGTTGTCGAGCAAAAATCCAAGCGAAAAATTATTTAGCAATTTTATTCAGGAACGATTTATTCAGCAATTTGGTTAGAGCCCTTCCTCGCGCGGACCGACCGTCATACGGTCAATTCCCAAAAGTTGCCCGCTCACATTTAAAACCCTAACTTCATACATTCTAACAGATTATCTGTAATTGGAGAACAGAGTGAAAGATGTCGGTTATGCTAGTAACGAGTTTGGGAGAGATTGTGGTGGATTTGTTCACTGATCGTTGCCCCTTGACCTGCAAGAACTTTCTCAAGCTCTGCAAGTAAATTGCTTTCCTTCTATTTTGTCGTTAATTTTCCTGGTTCATTAATTATTCCAAGCTTTTGAGATCGCATTATCATCTAGAATACCGAATCTTCAATATATCAGTGATTTTGTGCAAATGTATTTCAAGTTTAATGTTTGTGCTCAAATTGATTCAATTTATATTATAGTTGAAACTATTATGTCTTGACGCTGAGTTATTCGCAACATTTTTCGACAGTTGACAACCGAACTCGATGTTATGTTTTAATATGGTTATTGTTGTATTTGCATGTTATTGTTGTATTTTATGTCATGTTTTGTTATTGTTGTATTTGCATGCTATTGTTGTATTTTATGTTGTGCCTTTAGATAGTCGTAGAAGATTTACTCATGAAACTGATGTAATTGAGTACCCTCGTTTTCTTACAATTGAGAAACTGCATGCTTGTATAGTCTTAGCAACCTTTCTTACTGCTGCAAGTTATAGCTCTTACATTCGAAACTGTAGTCTTAATTTTCAGCCCCCGCCTCTTAATTTTCTGATCCGTCACTGGTTTTCTGGTATAGATCATTACAAGGAGAATACATCGAATGACTTCTAATCTTAACGTATTCTTTTGGTTGCAGAATCAAGTACTATAATGGATGCCTCTTTCACACAGTACAGAGAGATTTTACTGCACAGACAGGTGATCCGACAGGGACGGGATCTGGTGGTGATTCTGTGTACAAGTAAGTAATTTTGTTGGATGAACATTAAAATCATGTAATATTTTAAGTTTCATAGTCAATATAGCAAATTACTTTAGGTTGGGATTTTTTTTAAAAAAAATTATTCATCTTCCTGCTTTCATCTACTTATAGGATCTTGATATTTTAATGCAGTTTCCATTTCTCATGCATGATCCTTCCATAACATGTGATTTCAGATTCTTGTACGGTGACCAGGCTCGTTTTTTTGGCGATGAAATACACCTGGATGTGAAACATTCGAAGATCGGAACTCTGGCCATGGCTAGTGCTGGGGAGAATATGAATGCTTCTCAGGTCCGATTTCCTCGGCATATATTATCGTTCTTAAGAATTTTTATTATCAGACTAATCAATGATCCCCTTAGCATCGACTGTTTTCTTTTAATGTGTGCATCATTTTTTTAATTTTCAGTTCTATGTTACATTGCGTGAAGATATTGATTACCTGGATGGAAAGCATACTGTGAGTCCTCTCATCTAAAGCTCTTCCCACACCATTTTGTTTTATACGTGTATTTTTTCCAAATCTTTAATTTCTGAAAAGTAATATAAATAACTCAAACAACTAGATTCAGCTTTACCCCCATAATTGAAGGGGGAAATACTGAAACTGGAGCTGAACTGCAGTTGTCTTTGGTAGTTCTTTCAGTATGAAAGTTTCCAGGAAGATCATAATGTCATATTCCCCTTTTAACCAGACAATTTCTTTATAAGTCATGCTATCTTTCCATAGGGAAATTTAAATAGATAAACATAAACAAATATATATAAGGAGGTGAACAACAGAAAGATGTTATGTTTCTGTAAGCATAAACTATTCTTCTAGACATCTTTATTAGTTTCACTTTAAGAAGTAGACAAATAGGTAGTTAATGATTTTTATATACGGCTTATGTGACGCAACATTTTTTATTGGATGGGGATGCTTTCAATAATACACAGTTAGTATTTTAATTCTCGAACCACCCTCCTTCCTATCATAAGAAATATGCAACATCTATGAATAATCTTTATACTATTACTGTGATCGTTACTAACTTACTATCATTATTGGGATTGGAAGGTGTTTGGCGAGGTTGCTGAAGGGCTGGAGACACTTACCAGAATAAATGAAACCTATGTGGATGAAAAAAATAGACCCTATAAAAACATCAGGTCAGACTTACTTTGCTACTTGGAACTGTTTTGTCTTATATTTACTATGAATTTGAGGGATTCCCCCTCTTTCAATCCGCTTCTCTTCTAGTTCTAACTATTTCAACTGTGCAGGATCAAACACACTTATATATTAGATGATCCTTTCGAAGATCCTCCCTTACTAACTGAGATGATCCCGGATGCTTCGCCTGAAGGAAAGCCAAAAGATGAAGTAATGAATTACTTTACATTTTTTCTGTCTGCATATTTCTTTGTGCAACCTTTAGCTCGGAATTGATGTTTGCACATTCTGAAGATGGTCTTTTGTGAAAACTGTAATAGATTGTTGGAGGTCATGTTGAAGAGCATGAATATCTTGATCATGGATTTGAAGGGTGACCATTCGTTTACATCATTCTTCAACTTTTAGGAAGTTAGTAGTTAGTAGGAATCTGGTAGTTGCTGGTAGCTCTATTCTGCATATTATGGGTACTCGACAATTATATTCTTTTTATTTAGGAACTGGATTTCTTTTATGGAGATTCACAAGATAATCTTTTCTTTCTTTCATATTTGCTATATATGTACTTCTCTTTTGAGCTTAGCCTGCAATAAAGATTTAATATAGGTGCATAATAGATAGAGCCATGTTGTTTTCTTGCCAAAGTTATAAAATTGGTGGATATGTTTCCTTCTTATACTTGCTCTTTAATTGTCTCTTCTATTGTACTAATTTCTGAATAGCTCTACTTTACTCGAATAAACATTATTACTCTGTTCAATATTATAACATTATGGTTGTAACTTTGATCATTATGTCTATCTTGTATATTATGTTGTCTGTCACTTTCATATGAAGTAAAAATTAAAAAGAGCTGTCGGAATTTAGTGCAGTTGATTTTGCTTAACGGCTGTGGTTGGTACTGAATTTAGGTTGATGATGATGTGAGGCTGGAAGATGATTGGATCCCTATGGATGAACAACTTAACCCACAAGAGCTTCAGGAAGTCTTGCGTGAAAAGGCTGCTCATACCAGTGCAGTATTACTGGAGACTGTATGTTGTGCCTCATCAATATATTTAATTTACCATTTCGCTGAGTACTAAAACATATCTACAGATACTAGCAGGCCCTTTCTATATAATTCATGGTCTAATTTTTGTCACAGATAGGAGACATTCCTCTAGCTGAGTCGAAGCCTCCTGATAATGTGTTGTTTGTGTGCAAGTTGAATCCAGTAACTGAGGTAAATGACAATTGTAAGCCAAATCTTTTTATTTACTCAGGAGATTATTTTTGTTGGCAGTAGGACCTGAACTATCTCTTAGGACTGACCATTAATTAAAGTTTTCTGATGATGTGCTTTCCTCTATCTGTAGGATGAGGACTTGCATACTATCTTTTCTCGTTTTGGAGTTGTAACATCGTGAGTTCCTTAAAGCTTGGGTTATTTTATCAACCTTTTACAATTTATTGATTTACTCCTATTGTTTCTTATCACTTAATTGGCATTCACAGTGCTGAAGTTATCCGAGATCACAAAACTGGTGACAGTTTGTGCTATGCATTTATAGGTGAGTTTCTTTTTCTCATGGAGGCTTTTTAAGACCTTGATTATTGTATTAGTGGAAACAAAAATTGTGCAACCTTATTGTGTGTTATTCCTCGACTACTTTTGACTGCACCTTGTTTTATGAACCATCATACAGTTTTCTTTTGTTTTTTAAATATGGGAATTATGTTATTGACTATTTTCTTATGGCTGCTAGATTTCCTACAAACAGTAATCTTGGGCTGGCCGGGTGTTGTTTGCCTTAATTTCGTATAATATCAACAATTACAGCATAACGATGATGTAGCTTTAACACAAGCCATTGGGTTTTAATAATAGATGCAACAATGGTAAATGGGCAAATGTCATGCCAATATTTGTATGAGATTGTTTTTAGGATTGATCATTCGAACTAATGTTTCAGTACCAAGTTTAACATATGTGTCAAACTTGGTGCTGATGTTTGAACTGATGTTTCAGTCCAAGTTTCACATGTGTGTGAAAAGCTGTGGAGGTTGTTTATGAAATGGTTTTTTTTTTTAATTAAGATTGCTCTAACACCATGTCCTGGTGTCCTTGGGGAAAGCTTTTCTGGTTAAGTTTTCTAGAGTTGGTCTTTTGAGGTGACAACAAGAATACTCTGGTGCCAGATACATGTTTATCATGCGACTAGAAATTCAATACCCTAAAAAAACTAAGTAGAAATTGGATGGCTAATTTGGAGCTTGTTATTTTACATGATATGTATTTGTATTGATTTTATCATTGTTTTTGGTTGTTGCTACTTATATTTGATCTTCTCTGGCTGCAGAATTTGAGGACAAAGATGCCTGTGAAGAAGCATATTTTAAGGTATATTTGATGACTTCTAGAACCTGATATCGGGATTTTCTGTCAGGACATTGAACTTAAGTTCCCCACTAGTTTAGATTTGATCTGTCTATTCTCATTACCTGTCAGTTGATCTTACTAGTCACGTTTTCATAGTCGATAGTGATTGTTGAGAGTAGTCAAATGATACACTGTTTCAGAAATCTGTGATATTCCGTGCTATGTTGTCTCTAAGTAACTTAACTGCACAGTTTAGCCATTTCAAAGAACTGGTTGCGATACTTAAAGCTCACTAGTTAGTCCTAGATATTAATATTCATTTGTTAGAAAGATCTTTTCAAATAAATTCCGTGTCTGTACATGATTTATTATCATTGAAGCCGGTTCTCGTGAGCTGTGGGTTTGCTGTACGGATATTTGTTTTCAAACATTTACTTAATTTTTTAGGTCGGGGGTAAGAAAACCTGCTAGTGTAAGATCTGTCAAATTGGTTGGTATTTGGTCTCGCCTACACTTGATAAGATCATTTTAATTGCATCTTCACATGCATAATCAAAAGGGTTCACAGTTTACAAGTGTGATGGCTAATCAGTAATCAGAATTTGGCTAAGATCATTTAAATTGTAATTAAGTCTCGAACTAGGTATAATAATAAGTGTTCACAGTAAAGCATACATTTATAATGAATTTGTATTCTGGTAAACTGCTCTGTAATTGCTTTATCTGATCTGTTGTTTAGATCAAAATGTTATTCTCTTTTGCAGTTATTACCTTTAGTATTCTTAAAGTGACATCAGACTACGACTCTTACAACTTCAATTTATGGCAACATTGACTTTAATTTTGTTGGCTGTCTTAACTGCAGATGGACAATGCTCTTATTGATGACCGAAGGATACATGTTGACTTTAGTCAAAGTGTTGCAAAGCTATGGTCCCAATTTAAAGACAAAGGTCGAGTAGGCGGAGGTAATTTGTTCCGTCCCTTCTATTTCTGCTGCTGGTGTGGGTTTTTCATAAACTTGATGGTTTCTGTTTCTCTGATAAGTGCAGTCGTGTGCACAAAAATGCCTGATTCAAAAGCTTGCACCTATGTTTTCGTTTATAGGTCTTAGATTTGAATTTTTTATGTTTGCTAATGTATTTTGCAGGAGGTGGGTGCTTCAAATGCGGTTCTATCGATCACATTGCTAAGGACTGCTCTGGAGATCGCACTACCAGACAACCGCATTCCAAATACATGCTGAAAGATGATAATACTCAACGCGGCGGAGACAGAAGCACAAGGTAGGCTTGTGGAGTGCTGCTGGGATTTTCTCTTCCAAAATACCCACTAATAGAGTCTCTAAAATCTAACGATTCATCCTTTTTCAGGTATGAAATGGTTTTTGATGAAGATGATGGAGAACTAAGGCATAGTAAGAAGAGAAGAGATCATAAAGGTGAACAGTACGAAGAAAAGCAAAATAATAAACAACGTGATGCATATAAACCTAAATATGAGGATGAAAGGAGAAAGGACACACATGATTTGCAAAGACGACGTGAAAGAAGTAAGGGAAGGGAAGATGAGGGTTATGCACCTAAATATGAGGATGAAAGGAGAAGAGAGACACATGATTTGCAGAGACGGCGTGAAAGAAGTAAGGGCAGGGAAGATGAGGGTTATGCACGGCGCCAAATAAGTTCACACAGGAGAGGATCAAAAGACTACTTGGACAGAAATGACAGGGATGAGAGAGAACACAGGAGAAGGAACGGCAGTGGGGATGGTCAAACGAAGGATGGAGATGAAAAGAAGCTTGTAGATGATGTCGGCCATGGAGATAGGAAAAACGAAAGTGAGATTAAAAAGAAAAGTCGCCATGAAGATCAACGAGGGAGTCACAGAGATAGACATGATGTTGGAGATGACAAATATGGTCATAAACGTAGAGGTGAAGAGCGAAACTCAGATAAGAGAAGCTCTAAAGGTGATGAGTATCGTGATCGTACAAGGAGGCACTGAGTTGAAAAGTTGCCTTGACCCCAGTTGCGTCCGGATTAACTCAAGGTGCGCTGTGTATCGATCAGTATATCTTTGTGCTGAAAGCATTGTAGCCGATATGTTTTCCTATTTGGCCGTGGTTTCATTTACCTTCCATCATAGACTAAGATAAGCTATGAGAGTCAAATCACAGGTAGTGTAAGTTAACGGATGTCTGCTTCAAGAAGACAGTACCGGCATCGGTTGGAATTTTGTCATTCAAAATTTGTGCAGGGAAATCTGCCTAATTTTTTTTGGAAGGGAACATGCCAAATGAAGAAATTAAAAATGTACGTTAACCTATCAAAGATGTTATTCCAAAGTTGAGTACCTTTTGCATCTCAATAGTAAAGTTACAATGATTGGGTAATGAGATATCCTTTGAGCGAGAATTACTTTGCGTGATAGGATAAATTGATAAAACATATGATTGATTATATGAAGGATTAGATGATCAAACAAGCTCAAAAATAATCGATCCATCAAAGTAAATGGTTGATTGACCTATACTATTTTTATCTATCTATCTATCCTATCACTCAAAATAAACATCCTAATTAAACAAGAAGAAACCTGTGTGTTTGTTTAGAAGCCACATCGCCTCTTAATTTATTGATGCACTTGTATATGCCGTCAGAAAAATGTGAGTGATACTCATGAAAGGTGACTATATTTCATTTCTCTTCGATAACATTTGCATATATTTAACTGTGCTATATATCTCTACATCAATGAGTTGGTAGTGGATGATATCAGCATATTCAAGAGAGAGTAGTAATTTTCTCGAAAACAGATCTTCCCTTAATTGTGCAATAAACCGTTGTCACGTGTGAATTTATGATGCCTATAAATAGACACTGAAACAGTTAGTCAGTTTCCATATATAAATTTATATAGTCGGAAATTGTTCGGACAGATGATCAACTACGTACAAGAATTAATATGTTTACAACACTTTTAATACTATAATTTTTTGTTGCAATTTTCGTATTATTTAATGGGATTATGTTTATCTGTTGCGCACGTCTTTTTACTCTTCTTTTTTTTTCACTCGAAATTAGTTATTGTGATTCTTAGTCATCAGGAGAGACCGTTAAATGATTGTATCACCAAACCTATTACACTAATTCAGATTCGTTTCTTAAGCGATAAGATCTAATAATTCGTTACACCAAACCTATTATACTAATTCTTATCCGGAAATTTGTAGCGATAACACCCTTCACTTTAAACAATCAGCACAGTTAAGTTGCACCATATAATAAAAATTCATGCATCCGCTATATATATAATGAAATAAAAATGATCTTTAATGTTATAACTTATAAATATAATTGATTTAGATTGTTGATCTTTGTATATATGATATATAGTCCAAATTTAAGTAATGTATACAATACATCAATTTTACAGTGCATCAAAGTAATTCATACATGGGATGTGAGAATCAATCTTGATAGCCCATTTAGTTAATATCTACAAACTGGATTTATATATATATATTTCTTACAATAAGGATGATTCTTACCAGGATCACTCTTAATTGTCATCAAAGTTAGGTGCATTGGTTATCATATACTCCTTCCGTACTTGATAACTGTGTTACATGTTGGCTGACACGGGTTTAAGAAATATTTGGTTGAAAGTGTGTTGAGTGAAGAAATGTGTGGTAAATGTTTGTTGAATGGAAAATGAGACCCATCATTTTAAAAATATGTGGTAGATTTTCAAAAGAAGTTGTGTGGGGTCATGTTTCAAAATGGAAATAAATGAAAGTGATACACTTTTTAGAGACGAACGAAAATGGAATTAGTGGTACAATTATCAGGAACGAAGGGCATATATTTTAGTAGGCCTGACAAATTGTTCGTGTCGGGTCATTATCGTGTCGATCTGATAACGATATGATCTGTTAAGGCCAAACATGAACACGACCTGCTAAGGATCTGCACGACTCGACACGAATACGACACGATCACGAATATGACACGATTCCTATCGTGTTGACATGATATGACACAATTAAAACCTGAATTTACGTAACACGATAATTAAGATGTGTAGACATTAACTTTTAGTATGTGTAGATGATGACAAGTGTCGTCAATATACTTGGAGAAAATGAATTTTAAAATAAAACACTATATATCGAACTGGTTTTTGCGGTTTAAATTGAATTAAATACGGTATAAATATCGTCAAGAAATTTGTGTTTGGAATTTCCTGATGATTGGTATAATAATTGAAGAGGAAAAATGGCATGTGATGATGCATGGTAGGGTTAGTCTCCATTTCCATTTCCAATATATCCACATCAAGATATTATTATTCATACGTGCATTTTGTTTTGTCATTTAACTGCTTAGATCAATGCACACTCTATCACCTTCGTGGGCCATCCACTAATTTTATACACTGAATCTCGAGTTCAGGATAAATGCATTTTCAGACTTGTTTTTTTATTATTATTTTTTTTTCGACTTCTTTTGCATCTTTAATTTGTTGTATTGAGTTTTTAAACTTTTATACTGATTGCATTATGACTAGATGTGTAGACCTTGAGTCGGCGCCTTTTTTTTCTTTTTTTTGGTAATTAAACTCCAACCATGCATGATGCATTCAAGTGTTCTATTTGAAAATACCATTCGTCCTCGAATAAGTGTTATAATTTCAAAATTCTATAGAAAAATTATGTACATCTCAATTTATTCCTTATTCTGAATACAAATTTTTTAATTGCACAATTTTTATGTATAAATAAATAATTATTTTAACTAAAATCATACACAAATATATTTACTAAAATCCACGATTTCTAAATAACAAATAAGTTGAATTGTGTATACTTTTTACTAATAAAAATATAGAAATCTAGGTTAAATATGAAATTAATACTTATATCCAAGTTGCCTTACTCTATAACAAAATGTTCTAGTAATATCATATATTTTAAAGAATTGTGAGACTTATAATTAAATATCACTAAATAAAATGGTAATATATCTTGTGATGGATAATTGCTAAGCGTGCCATAAAAAAAAGCATGTTACAAAATTTAGTGTCGACATTTGAAGGTGTAACTAATTTATTACATTTCTAAATATAACAAAATTTAATTACATTGGTGTCACTAATATTATGTCACTACTAGACAATTTTATTCTAGTGTTAGTGTGTTACGATTATATTAACAAACTTGCCACTAGTTGATGAGTTTAGAGGTGGTCAAAAGAACCGGAACCTTCAAAATTGAATCAAAACCGGTAGTTTTGGAACTGAAATCGAACCGCCAATTCCGGTTCGGAACCGAGAACCGCCTCAACGACAATTCGGTTCCGGTTCCAAGGTAGCAAAAAAAAAAGAATATATAATTGTAACCCCCGAAACATGTGGTTTAGATTTGGAACCGCCCAAATCGAGAAACCGAACTGAACTGAAACCGGTGGTTCCGATTTAGAACTGAAACCGAGTGATAGGCGGTTCGATTCCTGTTCAACCGGAACGAACCGCGGCCACCTCTAGATGAGTTGAGTATTGTCATTCTCAAACTTGATTTATTTATATTTACGAGTCTCATATGTGTATGTGCAACAAAGCCCTTAAAGAATCCAAGTCAAAATAACTCATGAGTAGTTTCTTTTCTACGACGTAAGTAACCTGTAAAGTGTAAATTATGAATACCTTTCTAATATTGCAGGGGTTTCTTAGAAACATATCACATATATATTGCGCTAACAAATATATAATTTTTCACAAAACTTCTAATTATAATTAGATAGCAGCACATTAGCCAAGATCTAAGGTAAAGCTTCCTTGTTTATGTGGTAAAATGAATGATTTAAGTTAGTTAAAAACAAGCTTGCATGACACATTTTCCCACAAGATAAACAACCAAAATATCCAACTTCATCCGCCCATAAACCCCCCGATCCCTCATGTTTGCTTGCGCACGTGACAAAGAAGATGGCATGTTTAAATCACAGCAAATATTTCGGTTGCAAGTGGGTCATAAATACCCGTACCCGGTTCCGCAAACAACGACCCGCCACCCGCATCGACATGATGGAGAGTATATATGAAGCTAGCCACACCATTAACATCCATCACAAAAACACGCACTAAACTAACATGAACAAGCGGATCATCTGCTTGCTCCGGAAATGCAAGACCCTGTCGCGGCAGCTGAGCCGGAGCTCCTCCTACAGCAGCTTGAGATCCAAATCCGCCAGAGATTACGACGGCGAGGCGTGCGAGACGATCTTCGTCGGCAGCTCGAGGCGGAGGTACGTCGTCAGCTCCAAGTACTTGAACCATCCTTTGGTCAGCGCGCTTATTCAGAGATCCAGGAGGGAAGCGGGTACGGGTCGGGACCCGGACCCGGCGGTGGTGAATTGTGAGGTGGTGCTGTTTGATCACCTTTTGTGGATGCTTCAAAATGCTGATCCGAACATCATCGCTTCGGATTGTCTGGAAGAGCTAGCGGAACTCTATGTTTATTAATTCAGGATTATTATTAATATAATTTCAGATGATATCATGATTTTCTCAAAAAAAAAAAAAGGATGATATGATCGTGCGTTTCTGTTTCATATGGAGAAACAGGCGCTAATCTTATAAATCTGCATTTTTTATTTTTATTTTTTAGTATTATTTTGTGCAAGGGGATTTTGATTAATTCATCTCTTGATTGTTGTTAAACTGTGACTGCATATATATATATATATATATATATATATATTGAAATGTTGAGAGGTAATTAATCTGTTGCACTATGTGCACTTTGGTTCTGAGATTTTTTTATTTTCGGTGATTAATACTGATTCTTTTTGTAACTCTCCTTTTGGTTTTCTCGACAAGTACTTTTTGAACACTTGTGATTGAGTTAATTAAAATACTAAAATAAATTACCATATAGTACTATGTTTTATTTGGAATTAGTACATGAATATATAGCAACGCAGGTTGCTATTCGTTTACATATAACATATGCATGCCAATTTCCTTCTTGACTTAGAAAATCGGAAATCGGTCATGTGTACGTTGAAAATAAAGTATAACTAATGTTTGTTTTTTTTTTAAGTTTATATAATTGTTTAGTCAAGTTATAAATGCGAGGGTTATTGTGGCTCGAACTTTTGCCCATTAGTTATGTTACGGCCTGAATTTTAGTACGGTTTTTACTTAAGGCACAAAATTAAGCTAAAATTTAGCACTTGGGATCCTCTGTCCCCATTTTGGTGTCCCACTCCATATCCCACAATTATTTTTCTTAAGTATTTATTCATTTTTTTTCTTCAATTTCAATTGTTTATGTTTTAGTTTAATTTTATGATTATTAACTAGGGTTCATCCATCCGATTAGGGTTTATAATTATTTTTTTATATTTAATTTGCTGTTTTTGAATTAATAATTCATTATTATGATTGATTATTCCAAAATTATGGTATATAATTTTTTTAAAATCTGATTTTTAGTTATATATGTCAATAATGATTCAGTATACAATACTAAAATTTTATTTTATTTCAAACACTATTAAAATAATGAAATTATGAGTGGGACACGGATGATGGGACATAGTTGTGGGACAGAGGATCCTATCCGAAAATTTAGTGCCGGAAATCGTAGAATTTTATCAGAAATTAAAAAATTATGTAGAGAAATAAAATAATTTTTTTATTGGGGCTTCTACTTGAACTGAACCGTCATGACTCCCAACGCCATTCTCTTGAATTCGGCGGCGATGATACCTAACTACATGTTGATGTGGAATTAATTGGCCTTCAAACTTCACAGTTTGCACATAATGGCATCATATGTTCTTTGCATCAAAATTTTATCCAAATAAACTCCACACTCAGAGAGCTTTCAAACAAGGCAAAATAGCTATAATCTTACCTGAAAGTCGATGCTGCTACGGTGGCGCCAACAATTATAGTTGTTAATCTTATCCAGTGATACAATAACTGGCAAATCATGTGTCAAAGCATTCATCTCTTTCACGCCCAACAAAATTCAGAAAACGAACAAATATTTTGATTTGCCATGAATTTGACTTGGAAAATAACTTGATTCTTTCTCCTAAAATTTTCATATATTGTTCGATTTTCATATCATTGAATTTTTTTTTTTTAGAATTAAATATTAATATAAAGAAAGTTGTACAACTTTCACATATCATGATTCCGGTCCCAATCTAACGCAAATATTATAATTGACTGTCATATATAGGGTTAATTTGCCTAAAATACACCACCTTTTTCGGATTTTGAAATTTAACATGACTTTTAAAAATTCTCTGTAAATACACTATCTTTACATCCGTTTGAATTTTGACATGAATTCCAAAATCCCCAAATTTGCATTTGACGTGGCTACCGGAATTGTACACGTGGAATTTTTTTCCGATGAGAAAAACGACGTCTTTAAAATTGTTACGATAGTGAATGAAATGACCTCAAATATTCTAAAAATTATACGATGGTGAACGAAATGAACCCTAATTTAGAGCCCCTGTTCAAATTGTTAAAACGATATCGTTCCATCCTATTCATATAGCCACACCAAATATGAAATGTCACGTCAATTAAAAAATGACACGTCAAATAAAAATTACCACGTCTGTCGCCGGAGGTTCTCGCCGTGTCAAAATTCAAACAGATGTAAAGGTGGTGTATTTACAGAGAATTTTTAAAAGTCATGTTAAATTTCAAAATTCGAAAAAGGTGGTGTAGTTTAGGCAAATTAACCCGTCATATATATATAAGAACTAGGGTGTATCCCGTCGAAAATCGACGGTAAACTATATTATGTTGTAATTTATAAGTATGTAACCGTAAAACTAATACAATATTATGCATAAGAGAGTAATATTATTTCACCAATTCACTATAAGAAATCTTACAAAAGTGATGAAATTATAATAAAATACATCAATGAGGTTGTTTCTTCAATTTTATTGTACTTCTTTTAACAAATATTTTTATTTTTATTATTATTTTACAATATATAAGAATATTAAAAATAATTTAATATTATTTCAGAGTGATAATATTTCGATAATTGATCAAAACGAGTGTTTCTTTGATTTTATTTCACTTTCTTTAGTTGCAAGAAATCAATAGAAATATTCAAACTATTTATTTTTTTACCTCACAATATGTCAAAGATTTCATTATATACGATGTTAATTGTTGTGTGCGTCTGATCATCTCATCACAAAGTCAAATTTCAAGAATTATGCTTACGTGTATATATATATATATACAAATTCGAGAATTATAATTGAAAATACGTATTGTTGAAAATTTTCTTTTATTTACGTCAATTTAAAAATTTTGTTAAATTAAACAAATTAATATTGACAACTTAGTAATTGATCAAATTAAAATGAGAATTACTCAAATATAGCCACTTTTCAAAAGTAAAGTTCAACTTTAGCCACTTTTTTTAAAATGAGCAATAATGGCCTCTCTTACTATATTGCCCTTCAATGGTCGTGTATGCATAGTCGTGTGTGTTGGTCGTGTGTGTATGGTCGTGTATGTTGATATGGTCGTGTATGCATGGTCGTGTGTGCTGGTCGTGTGTGCATGGTCGTGTATGTTGGTATAGTCGTGTGTGGTGATCGTGTATGCATGGTCGTGTGTGTTGATATGGTCGAGTATGCATGGTCGTGTGTGTTGATATGGTCGTGTATGCATGGTCGTGTGTGTTGGTCGTGTGTGCATGGTCGTGTATGTTGATATAGTCGTGTGTGTTGGTCGTGTATGCATGATCGTGTGTGCATGATCTTGTAATTTTCCGACGACTTTTCAGCGGAAATTTTTTGGGAAAGCACACGTGTGTGTTTATCGATTGTGCATAATCGTGTATATTGATATGGTCGTGTGTGTTGGGCGTATGTGCATGGTCGTATAAGTTTCTGGCGATATTTCTGGCGAAGCACACACGACCAACTCACACAACTAGCACACACGATCATATCAGAACACACAATCATGGTGGTGTATGCATGATAGTGTATGCTAATATTTTAATATGTGATTTGATACTTTTTGCATTAAATTGACAATACGGAAACTTATTTATTGAGATATTTTATAGAATTGCTAAATTGACTTCAAATATAAGCATGGTTAGTGTATGATTGTCGTGGTTGAGTGTTTAACATGAGCATTCACGATCTCATGTGTTATTTGTCGTATATGCTAGTCGTGTGTGGTGCACTTTTTTATGTTTTTTCATCATTTTCATGTGATCATATGTATTCATGCATAATCTTTCTATTTTTTAAGGAGGAAAATATTTTTGAAAAGCCTCCAACGAGCATACACGACCTCACATGTTATTTGTCATGTATGCTAGTCGTGTGTGGTGCATTTTTTATGTTTTTTCATCATTTTCCTGTGAACATATGTATTCATGCACAATTTTTTCTATTATTTAAGGAAAAAAATATATTTGAAAGCACTCAAACGAGCATACACGACCATATTGGTCGTGTGTGCTTCGACGAAAAATACATACACGACCATAGACACACGACCAACACACACGACCATATTAGCACACACGACCATGCATACACGACCATATTAGCACACACGACCATGCATACACGATCATATTGGTCGTGTGTGCTTCGACAGAAAATACATACACGACCAGCACACACAATCATATCAGCACACACGACCATGCATACGACTAGCACACATGACCATGCACACACTACCATGCATACACGACCAGCACACACGACCATGCATACACAATCATATTGGTCGTGTGTGCTTCGATAGAAAATTTTCGTTTGAAAGTTGCCGAAAAATTTCGCCGAAAAAAAGTCACCGGAAAATTTGCACACACGATCAGCACACACGACCATGCATACACGACCATATTGGTCGTGTCTGCTTCGACGGAAAATTTTCGTCGGAAAGTTGCCGAAAATTTTTCGCCAGAAAAAAGTCATCAGAAAATTTGCACACACGACCATGCATACACGACTATATAGGTCGTGTGTGCTTCGACGGAAAATTTTCGTCTGAAAGTTGCCAGAAAATTTTCGCCGAAAAAAGTCACCGAAAAATTTGTCGGAAAATTTGCACATACGACCAACACACACGACCATGCATACACGACCAGCACACACGACCAAGAAGGACAAAACCATAAATTTACCAATAAAATCCCAAAAAGTGGCCATATTTGATCGTTTTAAAAAAAAAAGGCTATAGTTGCACTTTACTTTTGAGAAGTGGCTATATTTGCTTTTCACCCAATTAAAATTGTCAATTGCCAATAAAATAAAACTATTTATTTGGCCAACAAATTAATTTGCCAAATTATATTGGTTGTACAAAATAATTACAGAATGAGAAAATACACATGGATTGTGAGTATTTATATAGGTTATCTAAGAGTGAAGTTTTATTAAGAATCTATGTGGGATGAGAAAATTTATATTAAATATAGTGTAAACGCCTTTACACTATATTCTGAACTACTTATTTGATAAATGGTGAAATTTAGTTAAATTTTCAATCGCCAAATGACAATACAATTTTAAATCGTAGCAAATATTAGCGATATAGTTTTTTTTTTAAATCATACCGGTATCTCTAGTTAATTTATGTTTTTCGATTGTGTGTGAGTGTCTCTGATAAAGCCAACAATTCATTGTAATTGCAAAACATTGATATACTTTGTGGTGCAAAATAATTTGAGGATGAGAAACTAACATTGATTTTGAGTATTTATATAAGTTCATCAACAATAGAGTCTTATTGAAAATCAATGTGGGATAGGAAAATTTATATTGAATATAATAGAATAATGAATAAAACATGTTTAAAATATTAAATTAAAATATACAAATCCTAAATATTATATTATTTCTATCTTTCGGTCAATTATAGAGATACATAATAAATATTATTTCCTTCTTTTCCTAAAATTCAGATGTAATTATTTATCTCGGGTGATATGTTGATTGGATTATTTATATTCTTTCCTTCTTTCTTATTTCCTACCCTTTTTTTTGCGTATAAATCTATTCCATATTTCATTATGGAAGTTCTAAGAATATAAAATAATAGTAAATAATAAAATATATGAATAAAAAATGCTTAAAATGAAGATTTAAGATAAATAAGAATATCAAATGGAGAGAGCGTCATGTAGGACCTAAAATCAAGGGGAAGCTTCGAATCCACAATCGTTTTAATAATATATGGATGGATGGATGGATGCTATGCAGCCTACCTTCCGTGAGCACATTTCACTCTTTGTCTATGTTAGCATTATTTTTGTTTATTTTTTTATTGCTTTATATTCTAATACCCATATTTAAATCTCCAAAATACATAGAAATCAAAGCTTGATTTGTCTTATTATTCATTTCTTGGAAGTTAGCGGAAAATGAATACATCGAGCTTTGATTTTTATGTATTTTTGTAGATTTAATGATTTCAATATCAACCTCTAGGGTATTAAAATATAAAATAATAAAAAAATCAAAAAGAATAATGCTAACATAAACAAACGGTGATCGATGCTTATATAAGGTATTCACGGAAGGTGAACGGCATATCATTCCTTTATATATATAAACATACTCACAAAGAATTAATTGATGATTGTGAATGGAATGGGGAAGTTAAATATATTTAATTTCTATTTGATAATCATTCTTAGTAAATTTAAATTGAATTTGTAGAATTATATACTCCCTCAGTTCCCCAAAAGTGTGGTGTATTTTTAATTTATTATGAGGTATAAAATATTAGTTAAACCACATACGGAGGGAGTATTATCTAATGAAGTAAACATCAAGAAAATACATAAATCCGAATAATTGTCCGAAGATGTGAATGTGTTACCGATTTTATCTCCAAAAATTGGAGAAAAGAAAACAAGTCACCCGAGTGTTCTTGAATACTGGGAGGAGACTAGACCTGCCCACGGGCCCCGAACCGGCGGTTCCGGGCCCGAGCCCACCGATTACGGTTTCACTGGAGAGTGAACCGTAACCGGCCGGTGTACACTGTACACGGTTACGGGCCGGGCTTTTTAATCGGCGGTTCCGGGCCCGGTTAAAACCCGTCGGTTCCGGTTATCGGCGTCGGTTTTAATTTTTTTTTTCTAATATATATATATATATAACTTTGAAAATTAAGAAAATGAAATATAAATGAAAATGAACTAGTTTTTCATTAATACTTGAAAATTAAAATAAACATTACTAAATAGAAATTACAAGTACTTGAAAATTAAATTAAACATTACAAAATACATATTTCAATTTTCAACTATAAAATAGAGATTACATTAGTAACATTACATACTCAATTTTCCATAGCTTCGGTCGGATGCACTTTTTGAATGTAACGAATAAGGGAAGCATAGCCATCATTTTGAGTCCACTTGAAAACTTTGTTGCAATAATTGCGATGAACTTCATAGGTTGGATTAGAATAGTCGGGCAATGGAGCACTACGGGTGTAGTGCTTGTTGAAAATATCAACCTTAATACTAGATCTATGAGGCATTGTTGTTTGTATTTTGTAGAATTGAAGTTGAAACTTGAGTCTTGAGAAAGAAAATTAAAAAAGAACAAAAAATGAAGAAGATAGATAAGGTGAAGAGATGAGGAAGATAGAATGATAGATCATTAAGGTTAAGACGACTGAGGGAGTGAGAAAGGGGTTGGGCTTGGGGGGTATTTATAGATAGAATTTAGGGTTTTGAAAAAAATAATAATAATTAAAAACCGCCGGTTTCTGCCGAACCGCCGGTTCAGGGCCGAAAACCGGCGGTTAATTACAGATTGTTTTTGTGTTTTGGGAGCACTTTTTTCAACTTTTGTAATTTTTTTTGTTTTTTTATAATTAAATGTTGTATATATATATATATATATATATATATATCTTAAGACAATATAAGCAAAAAAATTTAAATTTTACTTAGTAGTCATTGAATTAAAATATTAAATCATTTATCATTAATATTGTTGAAATTACAACACTTCAAAATTGAAATGAAAAAAAAAAGAAAAAAAATGACTTGAGCTCAATTTTAATATTAAAATTGAGTTGCATATGTATCCTCATAGAGGAATCAAAGTCCACGCAGTTCGATTACATTATATTACTCCCTAGTAGTTCTCGTCCACCGATCGATCACTCTCGGTGAACTCTTCGTTTGGGCTCTCGTCGCGATTATCCCAATCGAGCTTTAAGGTCGGCCCTCGACCAATCATCAATCAACATTGTGGCTTTAATGTTTCTTGGTTTCATCGTTGATCTTCTTTGGTCCAACATGAGTCCGGCCAAGTCATGTATTATTATTATTTTTTTATTTTTTTATTTTTTATAATTCCGGTTAACCGGCGGTCACGGTTTGAACGAAGGCAGGCCCGGAACCGACCCTTGAGCTCACGGTTCCGGTTACGATTCCGGCCCGTAGACTGCCGGACCGGTTAAAAAACCGTTGACCGGCGGGCCGGTTCCGGTTAGGCCTGCCGGGCCCTCCAGTTTGGGCAGGTTTAGAGGAGACGTTTGACCTCGCGGTTAGACGAAATGATAAAAACATTATTGGCAGTGTGAAAATGATAAAATAATTTTTTTTTCCTATGTATATATATAAACATACTAAGAATTAATTGATGACTGTGAATGGAATCGGGAAATTAAATATATTTAATTTCTATTCGATAATCATTCTTTGTAAATTTAAATTGAATTTGTAGAATTATATACCATATAATTCGTACTTTAAGATTAAAAACATTAATTTTTTTTAGTGAAAGATTAAAAACATTATTGGTAGTGTGAAATGATAAAATAATTATTTTTTGAGAGGACATTTTATACTACAATTTAATTGTTATACTTTTTTTTTAATTTAATTGTTATACTAATTTCTTAATTATTACTATTATAAGGTTAGAGAGCCCTCAGTCTCACCACAATCCCATCCGTTCATTTACATCTTCTTCTCAGTTAGGTTAGGGTTTATTGGGGGATAGGATTTGAATCGCGCTACTCCGATGGCGAAACCCGCCCGCGGCCGCCCGGCGTCGCCGTCGGGATCAGATTCTCCTTCTTCCTCCCGTTCTCGTTCCCGTTCGCGCTCCCGTTCACGTTCGCGCTCTTACTCGGGCTCAGGCTCTCACTCCAGTTCGAGGTCGCGCTCCCGCTCTCGCTCTAAATCCTTCTCCTCCTCGTCCTCTCCTTCTCGCAGCGGCAGCTCACGTAGCCCTAGCCCCGCTGCCCCAAGGAAAAGGTTAATTTCATCCGCTCTACTGCATTCTTTTTATTTATTTTATATCTTGGGCGCCTGCCTTTGCCTGCTGAGCACTCGCATTAATGTTTGATGGGTGATATTTGGAAATGTCTTCAATTATGGACGTGTTTCTTCTTCTTCGTAAAAAAAAAAAGAAATTTGGTCCATATTCTGGAATTCTTCTTAGCTATCTGAACTATTGTTGCTTTCGATTTTATTATATAACGAAAAATTTATGTTCCTTTCGAGGGCGTCAACATGGGGTAATGCTCTAACTTGCAATTTAGATTTTTCCCGACTTCTTCATTTTCCTGAATTATTTTTTTTCTTACATAAAACGGTATAAGACAACTACATTGGTATCTGGTTGAGTAACATTTTGGTGCTCTTGCTTTTTGTCTTGTTTTGTAAGCTGCATCCATTGATAGTGTTTTTCATCCAATCATGATTTTGCACAGTCCTGCTGAAGGAGTTAAGCGAGGTCGCTCGCCTCCACCACAGACTAAGAAAGCTTCCCCACCTCCAAGGTGAGAGAAATTTTTCATTAAGTCAATTTATTATTTTCTGAATTAATGTTTCTTTAACTTATAGTTATATACGAATTGTAACTCAGATCATGAAATGACCCTGCTTAGAAGTTAGATCTATTTATTGAAAATCCGTGCCTGAAAATCAGGTTAAGACTATTTAAATCTTCCACGGGCTTGATGTGCCATCTTCTGGTTTTTCCGGCTACAAGAAGACACCTTTTTTTTAAATAATTGAGAATCAAAGCGCCTCTGATTTGATTATACTGATAGTTGTAATTTTGAGGATCACTTCTTTAAATATGCAAGTTTTGTCTTCCATTAATCTTCATTTGGCAGCAGCAATGTGCTAGTGGAGTTTCAATTTTGGTCCTGTTGTTTTTATAGTTTCATATGTTTGACAATTATTTTTGGTACTTGTATTTCAAGATACGTGTAGCGCTTTTCCTGTTCTTATTTATATATATATATATGTATATGATATGTGTCCAGGAAAGCTTCACCTGTTCCTGAATCTCTCGTGCTGCATGTGGACCAGCTTAGTAGGAATGTAAACGAAAACCACTTGAAAGAAATATTCGGTATATCTACAGTACTTATTGAAATAAATTTAAATTGCTTGTTATGTTTATTTTGTTATGTATTGATAGATTAGATGCATTATAAGCTACTTTTATTGGGAGCTGATACAATAAATTTAATGTATGTTGTCATTGTCCATAATTTGCTTATTCGGTTTTTAAGTCTAAGTTTTGTTCCTTTCTTCCTTTTTAAAGGTACTTTTGGTGAAGTGGTGAATGTAAGGCTTGCAATGGATCATGCTGTAAGTTTTTTGCACCTATTTTTTCCTTCTTATTATTCTCAGTGTTATATACTGTAGAGCATGTCGAATAAAGAGAAGTAGAGAGAGAAAGAAAGAGAATATGAGAGAATGATTTTCTGTTATTTAATTGTTGAAATACACGGATGTCTTCTATTTATAGAAGAGTAAGACTATTCTAGCTAAAATACAGAACTACACAGCTGAAAGTTTAATCAAAACTAATCCTGCAACTAACCCTAACAAATCATGCTGAGCTGGCAGTGTTTGGTTGAGCTTATATAACCACTTATAACTGCTATGTAACTTATACTTCAATACTCAGGCCAGCATTACTTGCTTTAATTTTGATTTTATTTTTCCTATTTACAGGTTAACCTTCCCAAAGGATTTGCATATGTTGAGTTCAAGATTAGGGCAGATGCGGAAAAGGCCCAATTATATATGGATGGTGTATGATTTTCTTAGTTTTCCTAATTTGGAGATTGTTCTGCTTCATTTATCTTGAAATAAATTTCTATCTGCCTATGTATTTTCAGGCTCAAGTCGATGGTAAAGTTGTTAGGGCCAAGTTTACATTACCTGAGAGAAAGAAGGTAGCTTCTCCTCCCAAAGCTGTTGCCACCACGTCCAGGAGAGATGCCTCAAAAGCTGAGGATACTGCTGCAGATGGTGATAGAGATGGAGGAAAACGTCCCAGAGATGGTAAATCTCATCTTGAAAGTGCTGCTGAGTTGTTCTATGCATTTTTTTGTTGTACATAGTTGGTTAAGCAAGAAAAAATTCTTCATGATGTCATCAGTTTCTCCTCGGGGAAAACAACTCTCTCCACCTCGAAGGAGATCTCCTGGACCAAGAAGAGGGTCTCCCAGAAGAGAGCAAGATTCTCCACCTCCACCTCGTCGTAGAGCTGATTCTCCTTACCGACGAGGTGACTCTCCACCTCTGAGGAGAAGGCCTCCATCTCCTGCCAGAGGCCGTTCACCTTCCTCTCCTCCAAGACGCTATCGGTCACCACCAAGGTTTAGCTCTTTTTTTCCCTCCCTAATGTATCTGCATTTTTTCTCGTATTTTCTTCTGAAGGGAGCGGGGTGGGAGGTTGGGTTGCTGGGGCAACTTCTGATGTTTGGTTCTTGGCAGGTCATCTCCAAGAAGAATACGTGGTAGTCCTGTTCGCCGGCGATCTCCTCCTCCACTTAGGCGACGGTATGCTAAATGAATGATTGCCTTCTCTGTTCTCATTGCTCTAGGCAACTTCTGAATGTTTGTAGTGGGTGAACTTGGTTTAATCATCTTGTTTAGATTTTTCAGGATGCAGAATTTTATTAGTGATGCATAGATTGAAAAGATGCTTTTTTTTCTTTCTAACTTGCATTCTTGTAGACTTTGAAACCTGGAATTGCTGGCCTCGTTGGTTTTGATAGTTCTGTTCTTAATTAAAACACCCTATTTCAATCCATAAATGATCATTTTTAAGGGATTACAAGTCTTACTAGTTTTCATCCATAGCGTAAAACATGTAATACTATTCCTTGGAACCATAATTCATGAGTCTTACCTTGAATGGTAAAATCATGATTAATAAAATGCAAATAGCTTGTCAAATTAGTTGAGTTGACTTTATGGAATATAGGTGAGCTGTGTGATCTGACATAAAATGTCTTGACTTGGATATAGAGCAGTATACTGAATTGGGATATAGCCTATAGGTGAGCATCATGGAGTAGCTTCTCCAGTAGCTGCAATCGGCAAACCAAATTTCTTTTCTGAACAGTTTCTTGCTTCCTCTATCACGACAATTTTCTTATGCTGACTTGTTATGCCTGGGAGAAAGTAACATCTGATGGTAATCTGTGTACATTTGAACCTCATCTCTGGTAAAATGGTGCATCCATGCTCTAAACTTTAAAGGGGAAAAGGCCTTTACATTGAATTGGTTACACATTTATTGCCGGCTTACTTTTACAGTTTTAATGCTAACAAACTCCTGTGTGCTTGTTTGATTTACTGTCTTTTTGCCTTTGGATGTAAGCTGTCATGTTACATATGTTGTAGTTAACTAAAAATAGTCATTTGGTTATGTTCTGAGGAGCTATTTGCCTATTTGGCAATGGAAGATTCTTATAACGACCCTGCACTTGTAAAGCATAATGCTCAAACTAATGAAATTAGCAACCTTGCGCGTGCATTACATTTTTTTTTTTTAAATAGTGCTCGTTGAGACTTCAAAATATTTATGTGCATTGCCATAGCTGTCCATTTGGTATTATCATACTCATTTGGTAATGGTTAGTCTCATACTCATTGCTTTTATGCTTTAGTTCTCCAAGACGCCTTCGAAGTCCTCCAAGAAGGTCTCCTGTTGGTCGCAGACGCTCTCCTCCTATTAGGAGGCCAGCCCGTTCGCCATCTCGATCACCCTCTCCTAGAAGGTGAAATGTGATTGGTTCATTAGTGTTGGTTGATTACTGCATTATCTTCATTACCATTTCACCATTTTCTTTATTTGCTGATTGTTTGCCATGCCATCCTCAGGCAAGTTTTTCGGATAATAATAAGACATTTTCTGGAAATAACATTGCTATTAATGTCTCAAAAAATAATAATATATCAGCTCTACTGTGTTTTTCCCCCTCCTTTTGGTGGTTACCTGTCTAACTCTGGTGCTTCCTGTTGCCATCTGTGCAGAGGTCGAGGGCCGCCTAATAGACGCAATAGAGCGTCATCTTATTCTTCATCGCCTAATGCACGCAGGGTATGTATCTCTTGATATAAAGTATTCTAAGCATTATATTCTTTACTTTGGCACAGCTAATGCTTCCATATCTTGTGAACATGTATCAGGGGCCACGTAGGGTATCACGGAGCCGTAGTCCTCGAAGGTAATTTATTGATTTTTTAAAAAATTTGTCGACTTTGGTGAGCTATCAAAATGTACTTCTCGAGAGACACATTTGCGTTTGGTTCTATACACGGGAATTGTATGTTCATTTTACTTTGTGAAACTTTATACAATCGATCCTGTTTAATTATAATCATTCTATTCTCAGGCCTATCAGAGGAAGGAATGCTAGTTCCAGCAGCACCAGCAGTTCTCCTCGTAAGCCTTAAATCATGAGTTGACATTTCGGCCTTCTCTGGTTCAAGACGTGTCGTGCTATGAGATTATGCCTTCGGGATGATTTTGCTTGTTAGGGATGCATCTGTATTCAAATATCTGTTACTGAACTTTTATACTCCAGTTTGCTGTAAGAAAGTTATGTTATTTTGGTGAATCTGAAATTTGACTCCTTGAGAATAGTCTAGGAACTCGAGTCATCGCGATTAATTTCTTTTCCCAGAACGATGTCTGTACTTTCGTTCAACTCATGGGAAGAACTTCCTCTTTCTATGCATAATCTATTTTAGATAATTTGTAGCTAACAATTTGGACCTATGTGGAACGTTCGATGTATTTTCTCTATTTTAGGTTTAGATATCAAGTACTTGATCTTAATTTTAGGATGATGGTGAGACGTTCTTTGAGCTGCGATGCTAATGCGTGATTTTCTCATTCCACAACATCCTTCGCGAATATAGTAAGTGTTGTGATGCCAATGCATAATGGAGTAAGCTTGGCAAAACCTAAGAAAATATACCAATGCAGGATAACCTAGTTACGTCTTGTTTCAAGAAATTAATGTTCTTCTCAATCAATTACAACAACAGAACAGAGTGGTGTAACGTGTTCTTTAGACAACCTTAAACAACATCGATAATCCTGGCATGATTTGATCAAGATTTCCAATCATAACAAAAGTATTCATGCCACACCCCCTCTTAATTTGCACAGATATTGGAACCTGAGCTGAGCGTAATTCCTAATTGCATTTCAATTGCGAAAAGGTTGTTGGTCCTCGAAAGGTAACTCGATAGGTGTTGCATTGGCATAGAACTCTTCCAAGTTGTAATAATCCCTTTGTGGAGGAAGAAAAATATGTACAACTACATCACCTGAAATAGTACATAGCAAATTAGCAATATACAAACATGTCATATAGGGTTGCTGGTAGAGTAATCACCATTTATTCGCTATGTATCCAGAACAGTAGACATTTTATTGCCGGTTCATAATACCGGTTGTAGTCGTGAATATAAGCAGAAGATCATCATATTCAAGATATCACTTTCGGAGCATTTTGTGAGCATAGATTGTATTTCATCTTATACTAGCGCTAGTGAATTAGTTTGTTCGTACTGAATCATATGCTCCACAACCATCTCTTCTTTTCTTTTCTTCTCTTTTTTGAATCAATGATGTAGCTCAAACAAACTTACCGAAGTCCAACAATGTCCAAGAGTTGGGTTTATAATCCCCAGTCGCGGTTCTTCCATATTTTGTTTCAGCTAAATCTTTTATTCTACCCCTATAACAAACAGAAATCATTCTTTAGGTGAGATGATATCTAATAAGCAATGAAGTAACTGAATTGTCAAGTGTAAACCAGATTACATGCCAAAGAGATGGCCTTACCTGATAGCATCCGCTTGAGGCCGAGAAAATGCAGTGGCAATGATGAAAAATCGAGTCCAATAAACCAGAGGTTTTACAAAAAGAAGCCTTATATCTCCTGCCTTTACATCACTAGCAACCTTAGCCATGGCTAAAGCAACTGCATCAACCAGAAGAAACTGTCAGTTAATTTGTTACTTCTAGCTTGAGAGAAGCCGCTATATAATCATCAATCTACGCCTTTATTGGGATATAGATTGTAGAGAAACAAATGCAAGTTACACATGTGGAATATGTGAAAAGGAATGTAAGCACCATAATGTAAATCTGGGTATATCCTTCTTCTCCAAAGAAATGTAAAAAACGGGGATGCCATGAAATCATTTGGATTGGCCCAAAACAAGAGACACGTTAATTGTTAGGTTTAATAGATTAGCAAGTTAAATGCCAATTTGATGTTTTATGCTCTTAGCAAAATGAACTCTTTGAGCTTCTGCATGTGTTTACAAAACTCTCAGCACACATGCACACACACCAAATAGTACTTTCCGAGATAAGTGTATGTAAGACTCGTACGTAATGGTTGTAGGCTAGCAATACCAAAAGAGTAGAAAGGTAGCAAAACTCTGTTTTATCTGGCAGTGAGGTGAGATAGTGCAAAGAAATATGAGGCTGTCACACTTGCACCTATACAGAGAAGTAAGGGAACTCACACGACAAGCTTTCAGCATCATCATCAACCTCTGCTATAACAGCCTTTTGGTCGTTTCTTTTAAAGACCACCTTCCCATGCTTCTCAAATAAGTCGTCAAACATATCGTCAGTATTTTCACTCACATTCTGCAAGGAATATCAGCAGCCTATCAACCAAAAATGCAACCTCACCAATAATTACTAGGATGCATATGAAGATTCAAGAATTTTAGGGTAACGCGAATCTAAGACTAAATCGTATAAAAGACTTTTACGAATTCTTGCTTACTTACAAGCACGAGAAGACTTTTATGAATTCTTGCTTACTTACAAACAATAGAAGACAATACTGAATCACTGATATATAAATAAATATATACAGAGAGAGAGAGAGAACAGAATTCCTGTTATATACTATCGTCCTGAAAAGATGCTACCTAGTTTGGTGATTAACTTGGCTCATTCATTCTTCTAGGGGGTAAAAAACGAAGAACAGGAAAAGGTGATTGCTTCTTCTGTATAAAAAAATACAGTAAAATACAAAATTAATTAAAAAAATCTTAGCTGATCAGGATAGAATCTAATTTCTGGCGTACAAGACCTCACAAATAAAGATTAAATAGAATAAACTGTCTCGTTCACACAACCAAAAACCAAATTCTATATCTAGAAGAATACTCCACATAATGTCAAACAATAATATAACTCTCAAATTATTTCAGCATAGATACAGTGAAACAAAATGAGGCCCGAAATCTTACCGAGCCGACGGCCAACGGTGACAGCAAATAATCCTGGGCGCCATTCATTCGTAAATATTGGAAAGCGGTGTCATTATATAGAGAGAGATTTTTGTACCGTCGGAAGAGGTGGCATTTTGGCCGGAATTGGGCGGCGGGACCGGAGGATTTGGTGCGAGATGGAAGAATGCGGTGGTGAAGGGGGCCTGAGTGGATAATCATTTCCGCAGAATTAGAACATTAATTGTTGCAACTGCGGCGACGAAAACGAAATTGAGTTACCAGAATTTGAGACGGAAGAGAAGAAAAGAATTGTTAGGCAAATTGTTTAGCTGCGGAAAGATAGAATTGCGTTTTACTAAGAAAATATCTGATCCGATAAATTTGAAAAGATTGATTTTTTTTCTTTCTTTTGAAACTGAAAAGATTGAATTTTTGGGACTAGTACATGTTGTTAATGAGTTGGGCTTTCTAGGCCTTTTTATGCTCGTTCGACTTGCGTCTATTACTATACTACTTACGGGTAGGGGTGAGCAAAGCAAATCGAAAAACCGAACCGATGACAAACTGTACTGAAACCGTTCCGAAAATATAGTTAACCGAATCGATAGTTCGGTTTATTTTTCTAATTTTAAAAAATCATGGGTAACGGTTAGGTTTTTATTTTTATATATAAAATCGACGGTTAACCGAACCGAACCGAAACTCATTTAAAATTATAATTTTACTAATTATATGTTATAAAATTATTATACCAACTAATTATATGTTATAAATTATAATATTAACTAACTTAATTTTACTACTTTAACTTGAAAACATGAGAATGTTCATTTTATTATTTATACTTCTTTAAATGTATATTTCGAATCCACATTTTAGATATGAATTTTTGTTTTTCATGATATGAATTATAAAAAAATTGAAAGTTTCTTTCTACATGGTTAACCGTTAACCGAACCGATTTTTAGGTTAACCGTTATAGTGGTTTTTGGTTTTTATTTTCTACATTTTAGCGGTTAACCGAACCGATTAAAAACTGTATGGTCGGTTTTTTTGTGGCAAACGGTCGGTTAACCGAACCGTACTCACCCCTACTTACAGGTGTCGTATTTGTGTTCGTGTTAAATTCGTATCATTTTTGTAATATTATATTATTTTTATTTTTCTAATAAAAAATTTGAATTTATCGTCTCAACATAAGAAATTATTTTTATGTCTGTTTGTATTTATGTAACTAGTAAGTAGCCCGTCGAGACTCGATGGGAAATAACTTTATGTTTTAATTTACGTGTATACATTTTAAAAATAATTTTATATCTTATTTAAAAGTTGTGATATTTTTCGCGTTAATTATTAATCAAACTTAGAAAATTAATTTTATTTCACGCATCTAAATTTATTATTAGGAATGACAATGGATCGGGTATACTCATTCATTATGTATTTTCTAAATTTAAATTTGTTTATAATTTTTCTACATGTTCATCCTAATCTCGGTTAAAATAGTGACTTTATTGTACATATGCGTCTCAAATCCGTTGAGTAATACTCGATAAAAATATGAACACTCCAAGTAAAATTAATTAAAATTAGTAAAAATCCTTCTTTCTATGTTATTTGAACCGTTCGTTGGTTTATGCTAAATTACTCGATAAAAATCTAAACAAAATTAATATTAATTAAAATTTGTAAAAATTTTTCTTTTTAAGTATATTTGAACCGTCTCGTTGGTTTATCTAAATCGATATCTCTAATATTTGCCAAAATGCAGAAAAAAAAATGTTTACATCTTCAAAGTAATATTAATTAAAATCAGTAAAAATCATTCTTTCTATGTTATTTGAACCGTCTCGTTGATTTATGCTAAATTACTCGATAAAAATCTAAACAATTTAATATTAATTAAAATTAGTAAAAATCCTTCTTTTTAAGTATATTTGAACCGTCTCGTTAGTTCATGTTAAATCGATATCTCTAATCTTTGCCAAAATACGGATAATAATATGTTTACATCTTCAAGTTTTTCTTTTCTTTAGCTACATATCCCACATTTGATTCAATGTATATATTTTTTAGAAAGCACTAATCAAATTTTTTAGAAAATATATGAATGAAAAATAAAAAGGATTCTATATAGACATATTGATTAAATATATTTATTTAGTCTTCATAGAGATATTTTCATTTACAAATTTTCTATAGATTATTATATATGAATTAAGAATGTATAAAATAAGAATTTATAAGAATGCATTCCGAAATTGTTATTATTTTAATATGTATAATAGAAGAAATTAATTAAATAGAGGGATAGATAAATATGAGATGTGATTAATAGATAAACATGTGATATTTCAATAATATGAAATTAATAAAATTTTAATTAATAAAAATAAAAATTAGAATATATATGAATTAAAATTAGAAAAATTACCAGAATAAAGGAAAATCTGAACGGAACACCGTGGAGGGGGAAACTTTATTTTCGTATTAGTAATAGACTAGTAAGTAGCCCGTCGAAATTCGACGGGAAATAATTTTATGTTTTAATTTATATGTATATATTTTAAAAATAATTTTATATCTTATTTAAAAGTTGTGATGTTGTTCGCGTTAATTATTAATCAAACTTAGAAAATTAATTTATTTTACGTATCTAAATTTATAATTAGGAATAATAATGGATCGGGTATACTCTCAATCATTATGTATTTTCTAAATCTAATTTTTTTTAGAATTTTTCTACATGTTCGTCCTAATCTCGGTTAAAATAATGACTTTACTGTACATACTCGTCTCATATCCGTTGAGTAATACTCAATAAAAATATGAACACTCCAAGTAAAATTAATTAAAATTAGTAAAAATCCTTCTTTATATGTTATTTGAACCGTCTCGTTGGTTTATGCTAAATTACTCGATAAAAATCTAAACAAAGTTAATATTAATTAAAATTTGTAAAAATTCTTCTTTTTAAGTATATTTGAACCGTCTCGTTGGTTCATGCTAAATCCATATCTCTAATCTTTGCCAAAATGCTGAAAAAAATGTTTACATCTTCAAAGTAATATTAATTAAAATCAGTAAAAATCATTCTTTCTATGTTATTTGAACCGTCTCGTTGATTTATGCTAAATTACTTGATAAAAATCTAAACAATTTAATATTAATTAAAATTAGTAAAAATCCTTCTTTTTAAGTATATTTGAACCGTCTCGTTAGTTCATGTTAAATCGATATCTCTAATCTTTGCCAAAATGCGGAAAAAAATGTGTTTACATCTTCAAGTTTTTTTGTTCTTTTCTTTAGCTACCTATCTCACATTTGATTCAATGTATATATTTTATAGAAAGCACTAATTGAATTTTTAGAAAAAACATGAATGAAAAATAAAAAAAGATTTCATATAGACATGTTGATTAAATATATTTATTTAGTCTTCATATGGATTTTTATTTACAAATTTTCTATAGATTATTATATATGAATTAAGAATGTATAAAATAAGGGTTTATAAGAATGCATTCCGAAATTGTTATTATTTTAATATATATATATATATAGAAGAATTTAATTAAATAAAGGGAAAGATAAATATGAGATGTGATTAATAGATAAACATGTGATATTTCAAGAATATGAAATTAATAAAAATAAAAATTAGAATATATATGAATTGAAATTAGACAAATTACCAGAATAAAGGAAAATCTGAACAGAACACCGTAGAGGGGCAGCTTTATTTTCGTATTAGTAATAGATTTTTATGTCTGTGTAATTAGTAATATGTTTGTGTTCGTGTCTAGTAGATCATTAGCAAATTTTGTTCATGTTCAGCTTAATAGTAATAAACACAAATAAAAATTCAACACACACGATTTTTCAGCACTACTTACCTGGAATAATTTATTGGGGTCTTATTTTGTTTCTTTTTGATATTTAAGTTGTGAAGCTATAACAACGAAAGTTGCAAATTACACCCCCCCAAAAAATACAAATTATAATATTTACATTTTAATTAATTTTGAATATTATAGAGACAAGAATAAGGGATGTGTATGCAAATGTAGTCGGTCCCCATTTCTCTCTGTTTTTTTTTTTTAAGAATATTGTGATATATATATATATATATATATATATATATATATAGTTTGCCTCTTTGCGAATTCTATGAAATCAAATAACGTTGAATTTTCCATTTCCAAAAAAAGAATAATAACTCTAATTTGCACCTAAATAGCTAAATTATTTGATTTTTCACAATTGCAATTTAATTTAAATGGAATATCAATTAAATGACAAAACTATCAACATTTTCACAATTACGTTCTAGAGTTCAAAAAAATTAAAATATATATATATATATATATATATTTAATTTTTTTTGGCATTATAAGTGACGTCATTTTGATGTCATGCCAATTTTATTAAAATTCAACTCAACATCCGACATGCTACGCGTGTTTTCCGTTGGTGAAAATTTGATCCCAAAAAATAATTGTAAAAATATTGATAGTTTAGTCATTTAATTGATATTTTATTTAGATTGGAATAGGGGTAAAATCGAATATCCAAACCTAATCAAACCGTATAAAATTTGGTTCGGTTCAGTTCGATTTTTTTTTTTAAATCAAATTTTTGGATCGGTTTGGTTTGGTGTTTTTTAGAACTGAAACTGAAATTATAAACAATTTAACATATTTCCAAATTATATTTTTCAGTTAAAATAAAATTATATTTTATTAATAATAATAATAATAATAATAATAAATTTGGTTTCATATTTTTTGGAGTTTTTCGGTTCGGTTCGGATTTATGTCTAAATTGTTGAATTTTTCGGTTCGGTTTCTAAGATAATTCGTTTCGATTTTAGCAAAAATTTAAACTGGAATTCTAATACTCACACTTTGATTGAAATGCAATTGTAATAATGTTGAATAGTTTGACTATTAAAATGAAAATTACCCATTAAATAAAGCACAAAACTATATAAAAAGTGATTTAAATTTTGTGGCCATGATCATTTTTTGGGGGGATTAAAATTAAATTAAATATTTTTAAAAGTTATGACCGAATTAGATATTCCTATTTCCAGCATAAGTTGTTGAAAATTAAAAGGCCCACTACTCTGATATATAGCCCACTTTAGGCCCATCCAAATAAAAGAGTCGAGAAAAACCCTAGGAACATTCCCCCCATTACCCATATATAATCAAAATCGCACTCAAAACCCTAATTCCCCTTCACCTCCGCACACAGCCACACACACACAGAAGCTCCAGAAATGGTGAAGTTCCTGAAGCCAAACAAGGCGGTGGTCCTCCTCCAGGGGCGGTACGCCGGCCAAAAAGCCACCATCGTGAAGAACTTCGACGACGGCACTCGCGACCGCCCCTACGGTCACTGCCTCGTCGCCGGCATCTCCAAGTACCCGAGCAAAGTGATCCGCAAGGATTCCGCCAAGAAGCAGGCGAAGAAATCGCGCGTGAAGGCGTTCGTGAAGCTCGTGAATTACAATCACATCATGCCCACACGCTACACGCTCGACGTGGATCTCAAGGACGTCGTCTCCGTCGACGCGCTGGTCTCGCGCGACAAGAAGGTCACCGCCTGCAAGCAGGTCAAGAGTAGGTTGGAGGAGAGGTTTAAGACCGGCAAGAATCGCTGGTTCTTCTCCAAGCTCAGGTTCTGAGCGGTTGATACAGCGTTCGGTTTCCATTTTTTTTACGGTTTTTATGTAGTTTTGTTTGTTTATGAGACTGGATCTTGCGTATGACTATGATTTAAATTTTATATGGAATTTCAAGTTTACACATTCCTTTGATTTTTGGTGGTTTTTGTTTGTTATACATTGTGGTTATTCAGCATGTTGATTTAATTTTGTAGAGTATATTCCTCGATGCGATTTGATCATATAATGCCAATGATCCTTGTTTTGATCTCATTATCAGCGGTGATGATTTTGTGCTTGATTTCTTGTACATCGTGATCGCATCCTTATCCGAATAACATACTTGCGATCATTAGTACTGTTTGAATTTGATGTGTTCTTCACCATTTCCCTATTAGTTTGCCTTCTCTGGGATTATCTTATCTTTTCATTGCTCCCAAAGCATTTAGGTTATATTAAGCGCTGGTAGCTATGCAAGCGAGATTTTCAAACTTATCTGTTTATGGAGCTTTTAGCACTCAATTTCCGTGATGTGCTTTCTTCATCGTGCTCCAGATGCTACCGGAAATGGGATTGATAGCTAGCTCTATAGTCTATCCCATAATCTCTTATTTTATTTATTCTCAAACAATCCAAACACTTTTCTGATCATCTTTGCAGAAATTCAATTCGCAATTTCAGAACCCAATTTTTATTCTTTAATAATCTCAATATTCGATTATTGAAACATTTCATTTTACCAATCTACCGTTTTGGAAACATGATTCGTGCACTAGAATTCTTGATTCGCAATCCTCTTAAAAACTTGAATGTTGGATAAAATCCAGACTGTCTTTTGACTCATGTTCATTAATTTTACACCATCCACTTCTATGTTTTCCATGTTTTAGTCATTTAGGTAGTATAAAAATGAATTTATGTTTTCCATGTTCTAGTCATTTAGGTAGTTCAAAAATGAATGTAGAAGACAACTCACAAGAGAACGAGGGCTAATCATGCTACGAAATTGTATTCATTTGGATTTTTAATTGAATTTCTCTACTTTTCTATTTGTTGAAGTTGAGTACTTTGTTTTCTTTCATGTATACTTTGTTTTCATTCATGTAAAAAATTTAACTTTGTATCCAAAAATTGGGGTTTCTATTCTTGTTAAAATTGGATCCTTGTGCCACATAGCAAAGTAACTACACAATTTTAACATGAATAAGGGAGACTTTACTTTGCGTAATAGAATAGATTGATAAAACACATGATTGACTATATGAAGGATTAGATAATCAAACAAGTTTAAATTTAATCAATTCATCGAAGTAAATAGTGAATTGACATATATTATTTTTATCTATCTATCTTATCACACATAGTAAACGCCTCCTAAGAGTACAAGGATCACGTACCCAATTCAGAAATACTATTTTTTAGAAGAGAAATACTTAATTATACATAGACCTAAATACGCATTTATTCGCACAGAACAGTACACTAAATTCAGCTGACGACATACAACAAGTGAAGCACGAATTTATAAGGTATATGGCCAACGTTTATAAACAAAATAGAAATACCCAATTCAACTTGCTGTCCTATACTTGCAACTTCCTCACCACAATTCAATGTCTGTGAAGACTTATGCACAAAATGGTATATGGCCGCGCCATGCTCTCGTCTACATATTTCAGTTGTGCATCAGAGTTCCATTCGGATGTCCATCCACCTACGAAATGGGTTAACATCAGCTTGCAAAATTCCACTCTTGCGATGATTTCAAATTCATTCCTGGTGCTGATGGAGAAAACCATCTATTGTCTGCAAAGATAGCAGTAGTCTGTACACCCAATCAACTGGACTGATCACGTTCTTGAGAAAGTCGTACTGATGCAGCCCGTACCATCTCAATAAGATTGCTGTCTAAAGTGTCAAGCTCACCAGAATTGCGCAGATGATGATATGAAGGTGCCATGAAGTCTGCTGCCACTTGAGCCAATCTCCACTGGGAGAAATTAGCAGCAGTTTGAATTACCTTAGTAGACAAGTACCCAGATGAATCTAAGCAAGAGATGACGACTTTGTAACATTCTTCATGAAGGTCTTCGATGAACCAAAATTCAGCAAGCCAACACAGCTCTATGTATGTTTGGACTTCTTGTAGTTTGACCTCAAGACCCAAACTATCCCATAGACAGTCAAAAGTGGGTACAGGCAAATGCTCGGAGTAGAACCAACTAACCAGTTTATTGAGAGACTCCCAACTCCCAGGAACCTTGACAACTTGCAAATGGCTGCCACAACAATCACAAAAATAAAAGGCATCAAGGGAGTGAGAAAACATCTTGATTCTAACACATAAGTTTCACATGAACAGATCCCTGTATACTAAAGAAACTACATAAAATTATGCTTGGTCCCCTGCAATAACAGATTTAGTTAAAACTAAAATAATATTGATTCAGTGATTAAGGTCAGTTTCCAATCGACAAAATCACGAGCAGCAGTAAATTGTAGTAACAAAATCAACAACAGAACTGCTCTGAGTGTGTTGCAAGAATAACTGGTCGTAATCTATTCTGAACAATAGCCTGAACTTTCAGGATTTGCAGCTAACAAATGATCTTCTTGGGCCAAACCCTTATGAGACATTAATTAAGAGAAGCTCCTTCAGAGTCTATTCCACAACAGAAATAGTGAGGCTCCCCAGTGTTATTTTATTATTGGTGTTCTCAGTAGTGTACAAGAGAAAGTCTAGTGTAAGTAGTTTTTCATTTGGGGCTGTCTACCTTCAGAATTCATGAAGAAAAGCCCCAAACAAACAGACTCATGAAGAAAAGTCCTTGCTATTGTGGAGAGAACATTACATTTTACTCATGAGCACAAACAAACTCATTGCTAGAATTAAATGAAGAAAAGCATGGGGGCTTCATTTCATCTCATCTCATCTCAAGAAGTATAAGAAGATATTAATAGTGTTCTCACACACAGTCTAATCAATAAGACAGTAAATTCAACAAAGACAATCAGATTGAAAACAAATACTCCCTCCGTCCCATTGAAATTGTCTTCATTTCCTTTTTGGGTTGTTCCATTTAAATCGTCCTGTTTCCCAAAAAGGAAATAATTAACCCTTCAAAAGTAATGGGACCTACCCATTTCCTCTCTTTTTACCTTTCTCCTTAATAACCGTGTTGAACAGTAACAGGACAAAATGAGATGGACGGAGGGAGTAGTAAACTAATGGCTCGAACCAAACAATGTCTCAGGCTTGACTGTCTAGAAAATATTTGATAAACAGCTAATTATAACACAACCTTGAAAGGCATGGAAAATATAATGTACCAGCTAGTATTTAGTCAAAAACATTATCCCCATAAGATAAATTTCTGAGTACCTTTCTTTCATTCCTGATTGAAACAACGCCCGCAAATAATCACAACTTGACTCCACTATAACTTTGTGAACATGTAGATGTGGAACCAAAGAGGAGCAACTACTGCACTTCCAATTTACCAGCTGTATCGTGCTGCTAGCTTCAAAGATGAGATCCCTGAATCCATGAAACAAGAAAACAAAAAATTCCCATGTAAAGATGGAGCTTATGCAAAATTTCATGCTCCGGAACAAATAACAGTAAAAATTAAGAATCACTCCACTCAACTCCCCCCTAAATACAGAATAGCCCTTCTCTAACAGTGCACAAAGTAAGATAGTATATCTAGGACTTGAGCACAATATTTTGCAACCTGTGTGCATGGCACATTCTAGCACCTAATCCCCGTTATTATTAAAAAAAAAAAGGGGAAAAAAAAACAAAGAACAAAAAGATAACAAGAATTCAATTATAACAGCAAACTTCAAAACATAAGGCTTTTGCCTGAACAAAGGCTCTTTTGACAAGACTGTCATTAAAGCAGTCATCTTCTGTACAAGGCCCCACAACATTATGAAACATGGCCCAATACCCGAACAACTATTATCCAAGATAACATACAAATGCCTACGGTTATCTATTGTGGAAACGGTACTTACGAAAAATATTGTCCAGCTGGCCTAATGGCAGGAGTTAGATCAAAGCTTGGTGTAGGGACACCCCACTTCGGGTTTCTTTTGGAAAGCATCTGCACCAGAGGTTCCAATTTACAGTGCCTGGCAAAAACTTTCAGCTTTCTGACATGGCCTTCTTCTGCTAGTAAATAACCCGAGTAAACATACTCCAGCAACTTCAACAATGATTGCTGATCCACGTGAGCTGATAAATGGACTGCCTTTTTTATGTTTCTCCCAGTATCCAATTCTGTGCTTGCTCCATTGGGTGACTCCTCCTCAGGAACTGCTGCCACAGGAGGCAGTAATGATGGACATCTTACAGTGAGAATTACTTCATGTACATGGACAGATTCCTCATTAACAAGAACTAGCTTTAGATCAGAATGATCTCTCACTCCTAGTGATTTCCGAATTCTCTTCCCCAAAATACTTGGGAAACCATACAGTCCAAAATAGCTAAGCACGTATGCAGCATACAATCTTGAACCATGAGCATTATGGTTTCTGCATATAGCCTCCAATTCCTGAATCAATTTGGCTTTAGAAAAGTTTACCTCGCTGTCAGGATTAACTTTTACATCAGCAAAATGATGTAGCAACTCAGCAAGGATCCACAAGCTAAAAAGCAAAAGCATATCTTCCCCTTCCCAATCTTCTGTGCCTGGAATACAGCAACTTCTCTCACTGAATGGATCACGCAAATGAGACACCAGAGCAGCTCTTTTTACGCGGACGGGATTATTTAACCACCATAATGTAAAGGCCAGCACAGTCTTCATCCCTCGGAATTTAATTATGAGTTCCCGATATGTGGGTAGACTGCAATAACTTGCCAAACTAATCAAGCTCACCACAACCTCAAGGTTTCCTGGAAGCCCAAACTTGCTTCCAGTCAATCCAGCATTTAGAATGTTCAGTAAGTATTCAACATAATCCTTGTCATTCAACTTAAGTATTTCACATAGTATGGACCTGGCCAAGGATGCAATATATTTGCAAGGAGAATAAACCATCATAAGAACCGCCCTACTTGCTGATTCACACTCGCTCATACTTGTGAGACGATATCGAGAAACTTGACGTAATGTCCGAACTGAGTTTGCGAAGGACAAGCTGCCAGAGAGTAAGACAAGAAAGAGAAAGGAACAAGAATACAATAAGCACCACATGATAAACAGTCACAATCAACTGAATTAGCACCACAATTAGAGGGGAGTATCAAAAAAAAAAACCCACAATGACAAGACTAATCGGAAAAGAATAAGAAAATATTCCAACCTGAGCTACAAAAGCACTCTCTTGCGGATAGATGTATTACCATGCACATATTATGAGGACATTAAGTTGGCGTTCATCCCCTTGCACCTTATGATTGATATTTCCTGCACAATTAGCCGCAAGTCCTCCAAGAATATCCCATACATAAGGTCTATAAGGAAGTAGAAAATTTGCTTTATGACTCTCCCGCACAACAAGTATCAGATCATTCAAGGACAACTCACGCTGCATTTTGTGAATTTTGGGATAATCTTCCAAAAGAAGATCAAGGAGGACTCTATGCACACCAGCTTCCCAAAAGTCCATGTGATGATCACCAGCCCAGAAAGTTATTGAAGCCAAACGACAAGCTTCCTCAACAAAAGATGATTGACTTTTAGCAGATTTTTCAATAATTGAACTCCGACTCTTTAGTGCATTGATTATAGATTTGACAAGTGGCTCGCAGCATATATTCAGCATTTTATTAGCACCTCTCTTGCTAAGCTGATAAATTCATGAAGCAGAACAATTCAGACACAGAAGAATCTACAACATCACAATTCACAAGATAATGGTTCATTTGAGAAAGGATACCGCTAAGCATCGAGCAAGTTTGAATGCCTCCATGCGGACTGAATCACTATTTGAACTTTCCATGCAGCTCACCATCATTTCAAGAAGAGCCTCGCCCTTTTCAAGAAGCTTCTCCGCACCATTGACGCACAGAGCTGGCAAGCACAAAAAATACAAAAAGTTGCACCTATTAAAAAGCTACAAGTACAAGATTAGCTTCAAATAATAGGAAACATATAACAGACAGTGATACCTAAAGAAGAATATAACTGCAGCACAGTAACTATCACTGAGTTTTCAGACTGTCTGATAGCATCCAAAATGTTTAAGAACTCAGAATCATTCCACACAGAGTATCTAAGGGATGGACACCGCCATAATATTTTACTCAAAACAGACGCCATCTCTTGAAAGTACTCAATTGGTTTTCCGACTGTATAGAACTGCTTGATGTTTTGGACTATACAATTAACTGCATTTGCTTCCTTCAGAAGCTGCCACACTTCTCTCTCCTGTCTAGAACTTAGCTTTGATAGAATGGTATTCATTGAAGCAGCACATGATGTTGCAACTTGCCATTGTCCGGACGATAATAAATCTGCTAAAGGATAGAGTAGATCCAAAACACGAATTTGCAGAATTGAACTTGGCAAAATATTAACCATCTTAACAGTAACAGTTGAAGCCAGCTTCAATATTGATTGACTTTTGAACTCCAATATGCTCTTCATAGCTTTGACTAAATCAACCACAGAATCCTGGAATGAAATGAGTCAAATTGGGCGGCAATAAAAGTGAGACAGGTATGAATTAATATGCTGCCTGTTTAGATCTCTTAGAATCTATGCATGTTGCTCGTTTAGATTTCTTAAAATCCATGTACCTTGACAAGTGGGTACTGCAATGTTTCGCTAGAGATACACTCAAGGAACGCATCAATTGAACGAAGCACCTGTCTTTGTATCTCAATGTCTGCACAATTCCATTTCTCTTTTTTCTCCCAGCTTCTGCAATGCAGATTACAATTTAGCATGATGTTATCTAAAGAACTAAATTTGCTAACAAAAACAGTTTTTTGGAAAACTAATACTCTGGTAACTCTGAGTGGAACAGAAGTATCTACTAATTCAATTCCCGATAAATTAAAATGTACCAAAAAAGCAGTTAACATCAGTCAGTTTAGCTGCCATTGCATGTTACAGCATATCAAAAGACTTTGTCCCTCTCGAAACCGGACGTTGATGACCCTAAAGACAAAGAGTAAATGACACTCTCTAGAGGTTCCATCTAAACCAAGCCATGTTTGTTAGACAAAGTAATTGTTTTAGTTTTGAGAAAATTATTAAGGAGTGTTCAATCAATAGACTGCTCAAGACGAGGTTAACAACAAATGGTCTTTTGTGCAACGAAAAACAAAATTTTTCATCTTATTCTTAGTATAGCTCCCATTAAAGGTTTGGCTGTTTATTACTTCAAAAATCAGCATCGAACTGTAACTACTTCCAACATATGCTTGGAGAAACTCAAGTAGGAACTGCAGCAAATTAATGAAATGCCTCAGATTGAAACACAACGCTCATAAAAAAAAAAAAGAAGAAAAGAAAAATCATCAATGATAAAATGAGTACAAGAGGATGAGGGATTCCATACTGATTAACATAAGCTCGGAACCGTTCAATGTAAGATGAGCCATTTTTATTCAACTATGCATCATAGCTTGCACAAGGAGAGGCATAAACTCGACTAATTTACAAATTTGTGGATCAAAAAATGTTTTGAGGAAAAATGTAAGGTGTAAATTCGAACGGTACCCGAGGTTGAGGGCGTGATGAAGGCGTTGGTGGAGAGTGAGAACGTGGCCGCTTATGCTGCGGTGGTTGTCGGCCGCACCGTGCTTCGCCGATGATCGCATTTGACGGCCGCCGCTGCTCCCAGGTCAATTATCGAAAACCGTGTTTGAGCAATAATCGCACCGCCTCAACTCTCAGACCGCCATGGAATAGCAGTTGATAGTTTAAACAGTTTTCTTCTTGCACCCAACCTAGAAATGTGGGTTTTCTTTTCCTCCTAGATAATATGGAAGAAAATGACTAAATAGATTGTAGATTACGTGTTTGAATTGATTAATGAGGATTGTGGAGAAATCTATCATTCTATATACTGCTTGTATATGGTTCAAGTACCCGAAAAAGTTGACCGCGGTGGATCGCGACAATGAATCCGAATGATGATGAGTTCGACCACACAAAGCTATTGACCGCAACGGGTTAGAGAACACGACTATTAATCGAAATATCTGAAACAATAAGTTTAGAATTATCCGGACCCGTTTGAAATTTATATACTCGTATTCATTCCAAATCCGATTAAAAAGTGACTCAACTATACGTTCCTGTCTTAAATTCACATAGTAATACCCGCTCATATTTCCGCTTAAATTTATAAAATATCTATATAATCATAAATTATTACAACAATCAGGTATCTGTCTCAAAACCCGAACATTACAAAATAAATATAATAAATAACAAAATTTAAATTTTTTTTTACTTGAACAACTAAATAATAATTCTCTTAACAACATTAGCTCAGTTCGTCAGTCCTATTTATCTTGAACTAGTGTATATCCCGTCGAAAATCGACGGCGAATTATATTATTAAAATAAAATATATTAATAAGGTTGTTTCTTCGATTTTATTGTATTTTCTTTAACAAATATTTTTATTTTTATTATTATTTTACAATAAATAAGCATGAACATTAAAAATAATTTAATACACTTAAATTCACATTCCTAAGTCTTGGCTACTTAAATTTTAGCTACACACAGAAACACACAATTTATATGCATCATTCTTCACTTTATCACTGTTCCAACAATTTTAACCTTTTTTTCACAAAAATGTGGATGAATAGAAGACAGGTTTGGATGAATAGAAGACAGGAGCCACTCATACCTGTCAGGTATTCCGTGTACCGTCAAGGAAGGAGGCCGGACGGCGTCTGGATATTGGTGAAAAACATGTCGTGTTTGGGTTTGGCGTTTGAGTTTTGAGAGAGATGTTGGACTTGTGTTAAAATAAAAGAGTTTTGTTTTGTCCTACATCGGTTTTATGATCAAAGTATAGGAGCTTCCTCATGTTATTTAGGAAACATATGTGTCTTTGATGTAAGTGCATCAAGTTATATACTTTAGTCTTGTATTTGACTTTAGGTAAAATTCCATGTCCCGGGTCGTGAGAAAAGGTGAGAGTTATTCAAAAGCTTGTAATAGTGTATGAGTGTCGAGTTTATATTACTTGGTGTGGTGGGTCGTGGTTTTTCTCCGATTTTGGAGTTTCCACGTTAAATTCTTTTGTTGTTGATTGTTCTTATTTTTCCATCTTATTTCTTGTCTATTTTCGTTTTCCCTTAGGGGTGTTATGGACGTGATTTCCTAACAAGAGAAACCTTTTAAGAGAAGAGGTTTGGCGTTTGAGTTCCTCAGAATTTGGTGAACTACAAAATAATATATAGTCCAGTTGTGTGTTTTTATAGAGTATTATCTTGTCGAAAATTGACGGCGAACTACATTATTAAAATAAAATACATCAATAAGGTAGTTCCTTCGATTTTATTGTACTTCTTTTAACAAATATTTTTATTTTTATTATTATTTTGTAATATATAAGTTGTAAGCATGAACATTAAAAATAATTTAATATTATTTTGGAGTGATAATATTTCGATAATTGGTCAAAAATAGTATTTCTTTGATTTTATTTCACTTTCTTTAGTTGAAATAAATGATCAATAGAAATCAAACTATATTTTTTTTACCTCACAATCTGACAATCTGTCAAAGATTTCATTATATACGATGTTAATTGTCTGTCAAAGATTTCATTATATACGATGTTAATTGTTGTGTACTTCTGATCATCTCGTCACAAAGTCAAATTTTGAGAATTATCCCTACGTGTATATATATATACAAATCCAAAAATTATAATTGAGAATTATCCCTACGTGTATATACAAATTCAAGAATTATAATTGAGAATATGTATTTTATTTACGTCAATTTAAAAATTTGTTAAATTAAACAAATTAATATTGACAACTTAATAATTGATCAAATTAAAATTGTCAATAAAAATAAAACTATTTATTTAGCCAACAAATTAATTCGCCAAATTAAATTGGTTGTGCAAAATAATTGTGGAATGGGAAAATATACATGGATTGTGAGTATTTATATAGATTCTCCAAGAGTGAAGTTTTATTAAAAATCAATGTGGGATGGAAAAGTTAAAATGAATAAAAATACTCATAATCAAGATTAAAGATAAATAAAGATATTGAAAGGAGAGAGCGTCACGTAGGACCTCAAATTAAGGAGAGGGCTCGAATCCGCAATTCGAGGTCTTCCCTTAATTCGGAATCCTATGTGGCGCTCTCTCCATCCATTATTCCTATTTATCTTAAATCCTCAATTTAATCATTTTTTATTCATATATTCTATTTAATATTTAATAATATGAAAACTTCCATAATCAAATATGGAACAAGAATTTACCCAAAGCATTAAAATCTTTTTCAACAAGTAAATATATTTATAAGCTTAAATATATGGTATATAACCCCTAAAAATCGTGTACATTTATAATTAGTAATGAATAAAATATATTACAATCTTGTGAAGTGGATAATTGAATATCTATATATTTGCAAGGACGAACACCCTCCCAATCTACTTAAAAGGTTATTTTAATTTTAATTTTATTTGAATTAGGTTTTATTTTTTTATATATTAATTCATATAATTTGAAATCCCACATTGATTTTTTATATACTTTGATGTATGCTTTTCAAAAATTATATTCAATTGACGGAGTGGTTGAGAATAATATATTATTCGAACTGCATTGTCAATTTAATTTGACCAAATAATATTTTTTTATCAAATAAATAGTTTCGAAAATTTAAATTTAAGAACGAGAAGAATTCGTGATAAGATAAGATCAAATCATATAATTTGATCGAGAGTTGATCAAATCGTATAATTTCACAAGAGATTAGATTCAATGACTAAGAGTTGAACCAAAAATTTAAGGTTAATATATTTAAACATATTATAATTGGATAAATCTATTATATAAACGACAACTGATTTGAGGCCTCTCTCTTATGTGGCTCCCCTCTAATCCCTCGAATCCTATTTATCTAAATTTTCCAAACCAATTTTTTAATTTTATTAATCCTATATTATTATATAGTTATAATTATAAATCTTCTATCTCACACCGCTATTTCAATAAAACTCTGCCTATTGAAAAGTCTATAAATACTTAACAAATCAATGTGTATTTTCTCATCATTTGCACCACCAATTTGATTTAACCAATTAATTAGTTGGTCAAATACATAATTATATTATTTATAACAAAACAAATTCAATTCTTCATCATTTCCACCGCTAAACTGCATCTCATCATGCACGCAAATATAGGATGAACAAAAAAAAAACTAATTATATTAACACCTTCGTATCTTTCCAATGTGTTTTGCGCTTCAAATAAATCTTCATTTTAAATATTTTTTATTTATATTCTATTATTTAATATTTTCAAAACTTTCATAAATAGATATGGAATTAAAATATTCACTATTATTGATTTTGAGATGATTAAAGCATTGTATATATTTTCCTATAATAGCCATTTATATAATTTATTACGTGATAAAGAAGTCAATAATATAATATTTATTAATTTTTTGATACTCACGTGTAATTTTGTATCTTTCATGGATTAAATATTAGTAATAATTTTGGTACATACTATTTGTTTAATACTTCCATATAAATAGATGCAATTTAACTTAATTATATACATCATCCACCTAATGGAAAGTCTATAAATACTTAGAATCAATGTGTATTTTCTTATTATTTGCACCATCAATTTAATTTGGCCAATTAATTAGTTGACCAAATAAATAGTTATAGTTTTATTGGAAAATTTAATTTGACTAATATTAATTTTATCCCGTCGATTTTCGATGGGCTAGATATTTTTAATTGGTAATATCTCTATATATTTAGCCAATGAATGGATTCCAAGTTATGACGGGAAATAATTTTTATGTTTTAATTTATATGTATATATTTTAAAAATAAATTTATATCTTATTTAAAAGTTGTGATATTCTTCGTGTTAATTATTAATCAAACTTAGAAAATTAAGTTTATTTCACGTATCTAAATTTATAATTAGGAAATGATAATGGATCGAGTATACTCATTCATTATGTTTTTTTAAATCTAAATTTGTTTAGAATTTTTCTACAAGTTCATCCTAATCTCGGTTAAAATAGTGACTTTACTGTACATACGCGTCTCAAATCCGTTGCGTAATACTCGATAAAAATATAAACATTCCAAGTAAAATTAATTAAAATTAGTAAAAATCCTTATTTCTATATTATTTGAACCGTCTCGTTGGTTTATGCTAAGTTACTCGATAAAAATCTAAACAAAGTTAATATTAAGTAAAATTTGTAAAAATTCTTCTTTATAAGTATTTTTGAACAGTCTCGTTGGTTCATGCTAAATCGATATCTCTAATCTTTGCCAAAATGCGGAAAAAAAATTATTTATATCTTCAAGGTAATATTAATTAAAATTAATAAAAGTCATTCTTATGAATTTATTTAATCTAAATATATTTATTTAGTCTTCATAGAAATTTTCATTTACAAATTTTATATAGATTATTATATATGAATTAAGAATGTATAAAATAAGGACTTATAAGAACGCATTCCGAAATTGTTATCATTTTAATATGTATAACAGAAAAAATTAATTAAATAGATGGAAAGATAAATATGAGATGTGATTAATAGATAAACATGTGATATTTCAAGAATATGAAATTAATAAAAATAAAAATTAGAATATATATGAATTAAAATTAGACAAATTACCAGAATAAAAGAAAATCTGAACGGAGCACCGTGGAGGTGGCAACTTTATTTTCGTACAAAGGTTCGTTTGCTCACTCATTGTTTTATATATATTTTGTTCTTCTATCCTTTTTATTTTTTATGCAATTAATATGATTTTATTGTATAAGAAAAAATCGATCTCTCTACTTCATTTCCCCTACTGAAAAAAATATAATAATTCTAGGTGTTCATAATCCGTAAAAAAAATCTCTTCCCGATTTCCACAATAAAAGAAAAAAAATGCTTCGTTTATTAATCAAACGTGTTATGTTACAAAAGATAAATATGAGATGTGATTAATAGATAAACATGTGATATTTCAAGAATATGAAATTAATAAAATTTTAATTAATAAAAATAAAAATTAGAATATGTATGAATTAAAATTAGACAAATTATCAGAATAAAGGAAAATCTGAACGAAGTACCGTGGAGGGGACAACTTTATTTTCGTATTAGTAATAGACTAGTAAGTAGCCCGTCGAAATTTGACGGAAAATAACTTTATGTTTAATTTATATGTATATATTTTAAAAATAATTTTATATCTTATTTAAAAGTTGTGATATTGTTCGCGTTAATTATTAATCAAACTTAGAAAATTAATTATTTCACGTATCTAAATTTATAATTAGGAATGATAATAGATCGGGTATACTCATTCTAATCTCGGTTAAAATAGTGACTTTATTGTACATACTCGTCTCAAATCCGTTGAGTAATACTCAATAAAATTATGAACACTCCAAATAAAATTAATTAAAATTAGTAAAAATCATTATTAAATATGTTTATTGAACCGTCTCGTTGGTTTATGCTAAATTACTTGATAAAAATCTAAACAAAGTTAATATTAATTAAAATTAGTAAAAATCCTTCTTTTTAAGTATATTTGAACCGTCTCGTTAGTTCATGTTAAATCGATATCTCTAATCTTTGCCAAAATGTGGCAAAAAAATATGTTTACATCTTCAAGTTATTTTTTGTTATTTTCTTTAACTACCTATCCCACATTTGATTCAATGTATATATTTTCTAGAAAGCACTAATCGAAGTTTTTAGAAAAATATGAATGAAAAATGAAAAGGATATATGTAGACATGTTGATTAAATATATTTATTTAGTCTTCATAGATATTTTCATTTACAAATTTTCTATAGATTATTATATATGAATTAAGAATGTATAAAATAAGGATTTATAAGAATGCATTCCAAAACTGTTATTATTTTAATATGTATAATTAAAGAAATTATTTAAATAGAGGGAAAGATAAATATGAGATGTGATATCAAATAAATATGTCAACATAATATAGTGTTCATATTTTTATCGAGTATTACCGAACGGATTTGAGATGAGTATGTACAGTAAAGTTACTATTTTAACCGAGATAAGGACGGGAACACGTAGAAAAATTATAAACAAATTTAGATTTAGAAAATACTTATGAATGAGTACCCAATTCATTGTCATTCATAATTATAAATTTAGATACGTGAAATAAAATTAATTTTCTAAGTTTGAATGATAATTAACGCGAACAATATCACAACTTCTAAATAAAAAATAAAAATCTAAACAAAGTTAATATTAATTAAAATTAGTAAAAATCCTTCTTTTTAAGTATATTTAAACCGTCTCGTTAGTTCATGTTAAATCAATATCTCCAATCTTTGCCAAATGTGAAAAAAAATATGTTTACATCTTCAAGTTTTTTTGTTCTTTTCTTTAGCTACCCATCCCATATTTGATTCAATGTATATATTTTTTAGAAAACACTAATCGAAGTTTTTAGAAAAACATGAATGAAAAAATGAAAAGGATTCCATGTAGACATGTTGATTAAATATATTTATTTAGTCTTCATAGAGAGATTTTCATTTACAAATTTTGTATAGATTGATGGTCCCCGAGCTAGGTATTTGGTGTAGAGGGGGGGTGAATACACCAAATAAATTTCTGAAAACTTTTTATAGTTTAAATAACAGAGTTGGTGAGCTCAGTTATTAATCCAGCTGAGGAGGGTTAGCTGGACAAATAACTCAGCTGGCGGTGCGGAATGTGGTGGTTTGAAAACTTAGCTCGGTTAATTAGAAAAACTCAGCTTGAAAAGATTAACTTTATGTTTTCAGTTTAGTCAAGTTGTGCAACTTTCAGAAAGACACAGCTGTCTTTGGAGAGCAGCTGTGTATGCAGTTTTAGATCAAATATGCAATGAGATGATAAAGTTAGTACTAAAATTGAATTTAAAGAGAAAGAAAAGAGCACGAGATTTTTACGTGGTTCGGAGTAACACCTCCTACGTCTACGACCAGGTTCACTGGTAATTTACTACCACTTGGTTTCCAAGTACCAAGTAACTTCACAACTCTAATCCGAGCTGTGTTCCAACAGTTTGTGGGCACTGTCAAGCCTAACCTTTTCAGTTTACGGGTACTGAAAAAATCTTACAAACACTTGAATTTCCCGCTTCAAGCAAGCGTTACCTTGACCTAACCTTTCTGGGTAAAGAGGGGTTTGGTTTGGGGTTCCAACTGTGAACGAGTTCTTACAATTAAGAACTTTAGAGTATGATGAACTCGTTCAAAATCTAGGCTTAAGATATACAAAGATTTTGGCCTAGGGATCAGACGAAAAACTAAGCAGTTTCTGAACTAGAAACACTTTAAGATAAAGTGTTCTTTGAACTATGTAGAACTGCTAGAGAGCTTTTGAAAGATTGAGGATTTCAGATAATGAAAGCATGTAGAGAGTTTTTCGTATTTGATCCTGAGGTTGAAGACGGGTTTATATAGGTAGAGATTCAAGACTAGCCGTTGGAGGAGCCGTTTGAATCTTACCTACTCTCCTTAAATTCGATATCTGCCGTTGGGCGAATATGCACCTGTCTTCATTTGTGTCACATCCTAGGTCCTGAAGTCTAGGATGCTGATTTGGCAATCCCTCATTGGTCGAGGCATATTGACTTCCTCTGACGCCGGGATCTTCTGCCTTTGGAGCTGGCTTCTGAATTCAGAGCTGGATTGGGCAAACTGACTTGAAGTGGTGTCTTCAGAGTTAGTTCCTTTTGTACTGTACAGCTGGACCAGCTGTGTTTTGAACTCAGCTCGAATTCTCTTAAGCTTGATCATGCTCTGCTGGAAGACTCAGCTGAAGGTTGACTCCTGCTGTAGACACAGCTCGATCGTCTGCTGTCTTCTGCTTCCTGAACCTGTAAACCTAGAAAATCTAGAGCTCAAACAGGTGAGCTGGAAAACACTACTTAGGATGAAGCGATCATCTATTCGGTTGGAGAATCAGTTGGGTTTTGGTATTAAATCAAAACTTTATAATTTCCCAACAATTTCCCCCTTTTTTGATGATGCCAAAACCTAACTGAGACAACTTATGACGCAGAAAAACTTGTGTTTTATTAATGTAAGAAAATACATCATAAAATAGAAAAAAAAAGAAAGAAAGAAAAAAAATTCTTCAATTCTCCAGTCTTCAATCCCAGTTGGAAAGGTGTTCTCTTCTGCATCCAGTCTTCTTTCTTTTGACTTGTTTCTTCTCCAGCTGATTCTGATTCAGCTGGTTCCTTTAGCTCAGCAGTTTGCCTCTTCTTTGTCTCATTCTCTTCCCCCTTACTTCCCCCTTTTTGGCATGATCAATCAAGGTGGGAGAGATACAACATCAGCTGTTGCGATGTTTTAGTTTGGCGAAGCTGTGGTTGTTTGCTCTGAGCAGCGAGGTCTGGAGTTTAGGTGGCTCAGCTGTTGTATTAGCTGGCTCTTCTTTAATAGCATTAGCCTCAGCTGTGATTGCAGACACATCATTCTTGGCCTGTTTTAGCTGGAGCGGTCCAGCTGAGTGCTTGAAGGTATGAGTTGGCACTGGAGATAACATCTTCTGAGTATGGCACAACTTCATTCCTTGCAATTTTTGCTTCTTCAGACTTCATTAGTTTGAATGAGAAAGTCTGATTCAGCACTTGAGGGACTTGAGTATTCCCCTTCCACTTCGAAGTGGTGGGTATTAGGTTCGGCTCATATCATCATCATCCAGCTGCAAGTGATCATCGGTTGAATGATGTTTTCCATTTGAGCATGGTGCAGGGGCTTGAGCTCCAACTTTCATCTGAAGATCTCAAAGCTGGTGTCCCTGTTGAGCTGAAGGAAATTGAAGAGAGGTCGGTTGAAGTATTCCATCTGTCGTGGGGGTTTAAGCTTGGTTGATTAGCTGGAATACGTCGTTGTGGTGTTGATGATGACGATGTTCACGCTGGCACATGAACTTCTTCTCCACCGTAAGAAACCACCGCTTGAGGACCTCCTGCTCCTCGGAGAGTAGTTACGAATTCTCTCTTAATGTCAGCTGGCTTCTTGGCTGACTGACTGAGCACCTTTGACTTGAGTCTTCTGTTTGAAGACGGTACTTCAGCATGTTTTGTTTCCTCAAGTTGTTTCCGATTCCCAGCTGGGAAGGAAATAGATGCATGCTGCTTTGTCTCCTGCATCTTTTTCTGTGCCTCCTGTGGCGGAGCAAGAGCTTTGACACTACTGCTCTTGAAGACTCCGGCTTTATCAACATCTAGTCCAGTTCTGTTGACGTTGATTTTTGCATCCCAGGGAGTTGTATGTCCCGTTCTCTCTTTTATTTTGAGAGAAATAGTGGGGCGGAGGAGGTCTTTTTCCTTTGACATTCACAGGAAGATATCTGCACCTTCTTGGTGAATGACATTCTTGAGCTTTGCAGTCTCCCACTGCGTTGGACCGGATCTGTCGATGGGCTTCATCTTCTCCTAGAACTCCGTCTTCTTGAGGTTTCTGAGAGTTAAGCAACTCTTATCTTAAAGCTTTGACAGATTCTTCAAGTTTGATCGGCTTCGGGAGATATCTTTCTAGATTCCATGTTCTTCTTCTGTAACTTTTGTTAGTAGAAACAAATAATACCATTTGATGGAAATAAGAAAGAATGCCGAAAAACTTTTTAGGGTTGATGCAATGTTTTATGTATCTCTTCTAGCATATTTATATAACTTTCTTGATGAATGGACGATCAAGATTTATCGATTGATAAGAAGATCTACGACTGGGAGAGATTCTCGCGTCATGTCAATTTCTTGTTCAGAAATTACGAGTTAATGCGTGAGAGAGGACGGTTGGGGCACTTTGGTGTAGTTAATGTTGTTGCAAACCTCTCAGCTGATCATTGTAGTCAGCTGATACCTCGGTTGAGTGGTTGTGTTGAGTGAACGTTGTTCCAGCTGGTTCCCCATCTGTTGAATAATCCTTCAACTTTGGCGTCTGGTTGAGCTTGATTCTTTTTCAGCTGATACCAGTGATGTCGGTTTTGAATTCCAGCTGTCTACTTCCATTCAGCTGGGTGAAGCATCGTCTGGGTTGAGTAATCCAAGTAATCCGCACAACATTTTGAATCTTGCTTCTATCAGCGGCTTTGTGAATATATCAACCCGCTGTATGTCTGTGTGAATTTTCTCAACAATCACATCCTTCTTTTCCACGTGATCTCTGATGAAGTGATGGCGTACGTCCACATGCTTACATCTTGTGTGATGTACTGGATTCTCTGATATAGCAATCGCACTTGAGCTATCACAGAAAATCGGAATTTGTCCAGTTTTCAATTCATAGTCATCCAGCTGATGTTTCAGCCAGAGAATTTGTGAGCAGCAGCTTCCAGCGGCTATATATTCTGCTTCAGTTGTGGAAGTTGCGACGCACATTTGCTTCTTTGAAACCCATGAAATCAACTTACTTCCTAGGAACTGACAAGTTCCTGAAGTTGATTTTCTGTCCAACCGATCTCCAGCGAAGTCTGAGTCTGAATATCCAGTCAGCTGGAGATTGTCTTCAGCCGAGTACCACAGCCCAACATTCTGAGTTCCTTTGAGATATTTGAGAATGTTCTTGGCTGCTTGCATGTGTGCTTCCTTTGGATCAACTGGAAATCTGGCACACACTCCGACTACAAAAGAGATGTCTGGATGACTCGCGGTTAGATACAGCAGGGAACCTATTATCCCTCTGTATTTGCTGGAATCGACTGTCTTCCCTTCAGTTCCTGGTTCAATCTTCCAGTTGGTGTTCATCGGAATCTTTACAGTTCTGCTGGATTGAACTCCATACTTGGCGATCAAGTCTTTCACGTACTTGGATTGATTTATAAAAATCCCTTCTTCTGATTGCTTGACTTGAAGTCCTGGGAAGAAGCTCATTCTCCCATCATGGACATTTGGAACTGTTCTGACATCATTTCTCCAAATCTTTGGCATAAGAATGTTGATCTTGATCCGAAGATGATGTCATCTACATAGATTTGAACAACCAGGATGTCTTCTCCTGACTTGATGGTGAAGAGAGTTCTGTCTACTGAGCTCTTCATGAATCCTTTGGATACAAGGAACTTTGACAGAGTGTCATACCAAGCTCGAGGTGCTTGCTTCAATCCATAGAGCGCCTGTTGATCCCAAGACGGATACCTTGGTGTAGAGGGGGGGTGAATACACCAAGGTTTAAAAACTTTTCCAAGTTAAAACTCTTTTCAGAGAGTTGGCTGTGTTTGATCCAGCTGGATGACAGCTTGATCGACACAGCTGGCTGTGTGTGTGTGCGGAATGTAGTGGATTTGGAAAGTCCGTCTGTTGCTTCAAATTATATTACAAAACTCTATTTCACTTTTCAGTTAATCAGTTTATGCAGCTTGAAATGTATGCTCATGAGGATTAGAATCATGCATAAAACAAAGCGATAAATAACAAAGCATTTTTAACGTGGTTCGGAGTAACACCTCCTACGTCCACGACCAGGTTCACTGGTAATTCACTACCACTTGGTTTCCAAGTACCAAGAAACTTCACAACTCTAACCCGAGCTGTGTTCCAACAGTTTGCGGGTACTGTCAAGCCTATACCTTCAGTTTTCGGGTACTGAAGAACCTATCCACTCGAATTACACACTTCGAGCAAGCGTAACCTTGACCTAACCTTTCTGGGTTTGGGTTTGGGTTTGGGTTTTTTTTCAACTATGCACGAGTTCTTACAATGAAGAACAAGGAGTAAGATGAACTCGTTCAAACTAGGCTTAAGATATTTATATTATGATCTATTCTGCCTAAGACTGAATATGTGAACAACTAAGAACACAACTGACTGGCTGGGTGTTCTTGAAAGATTTGGCTTTGAAGATCGTTGTTCATTTTTCTGTTTTCTTCTATTTCTTCAGTCGTCTTTTCAGCTTCTCCACTCCTTCTTTAATGATGAGGAGATATATATATATAGGTGGAGATTCAAACTAGCCGTTGGAAGAGAGCCGTTTGAATCTTACCTACTCTCATTGATTTCTGGCCTTTACCTACGAAGTAGGTCTGCATCTGCAGAGGCTAGTTCTTCTTTGAATTGACTGTGTCAGACAAGATCTTCTGACATCGGGATCTTGTCTTGGAGAAGGTCTTCGTCTTCGAGCTGCTAAGCATCTCTGCTGTGTCTTCAGCGTCTTGGACTCTGCTGCGTCTCGACTCTGAGCTGTGTCTTAGACCTGTGCTGTATCATCAACCTGAGCTGTGGCTTCAACCTGAGCTGTGTCAATAACCTGAGCTGTGTTTTATACCTGAGCTGTGTCATCGACACTAAGCTGGGTCTTTTACACTGAGCTGGGTCTTTGACACTGAGCTGGATTTCCGTTACTGAGCTGGGTCTTGATACTGTAGGATCTTTGACTCTGCTTGGTCTTGCTCTGCTAAGTTCTTAAGTTGTCTACTTAGCTGTGTCTTCTGCTGTCTTCAGCGATTCTACCTGTAAACTAAAGAACTCTTATAAGCTCAAACAGGTGAGCTGAAAAATGCTTAGGCTTGTGCGATCATCTACTCGGTTGGGGTCAGCTGGGTTTTGGTATCCAATCAAAACTCTATTAATTTTCCCAACAACCTAACTGAAAAATAATTTACTTCCCCCTTAACAAGAAAACGGGTTTTCAAAAGTTTATACATACACAGCAGGTAAATCAAATTCAGAGTTCAGTGCCTGGACAAAGAGTTATTGTCATCAGGATGAGCTTGAGAACAAAAATGAATTTTTCATTAATAAAAAACTTACAATTTTACAAAAAATTCAAAAGACAAAAATTCCTAGATGGCTGGGTTTTCAACTGAGCTTCCTCTGTTGATCAATCTGATGGTCAGTCTTGAGACCATATCTGTTGAAGATGAACTCTTCCAGTTCCTTCAATTCTGCTTGATTCTTCATTTTGGAAATTCCTCTTTCGCCAGCCCAGTGATGAACTTCTTTGATAATCTGGGCCTTGTCGGGAAGGTTCGTTCCAGCTATAGTGGGAGGCTTCAACTGCTTAACTTTTGGAGCTTTGAGCTGGATGTCGTTTCTCTTGGCAGCTAGGGCTAATGATCTTGCCATCATTGGATCTTCTTCATGAAGTTCGAGCAAGTATTCTTTGAATGCAGTTTCATGATCCATACCTTTGTATTGATTCATGTAGTAGAATTCTTTGATGAATTCTATTTTGCATTGTTCCTAGTTTTCATTGATTTCATCTGGGTTCCTCTTGTCGGATCTTGGATTGCTTGAAGCTGCTTGTTTCTTCCTAGCTTGCCTGTAGCTTAGCCTGTTCTTCCTCTGCTTTTTCTCAGCAGGCTGGAGCGATTCGGCTTTCTTCTTGATGATTTTGTCCAGCTCTTGCATTTCTCTTCTTTGCTCGTTGTGGAAGTTACACAGCCAGTGATAGTCCTTGTATTCTTCTGGCTTATGTCCACAAGCTTTGGCAAGAGCAACCATCTTCTCTCTCCATGTCTCTTTGACTGCTTTGGTTGCTGCAGTTGGCTCTGGCTCTTCCTCATCCAGCTCTTTGGCAAAGTCATCGATTTCAGATTGAATTGGCTGCACATGTTCCCCCTTAGCTGCAGCTTCCCTCTCCATTGTTTTTCCCGCTTTATTCTTATCTTCTCCCTTTTTGGCATTATCAACAAGGGAGGTGGAGAGGTTGATGACAGATGCGTTGAGCTTGGTGAGAGTGGCTTCAACATCAGCAAGCTTGGCTGAGTTGTCCGCTGAGGCGATGTTCAGCTGAGCAGCGCTGTTGCTTCCAGCTCTGAACTGAGCATCCAAATCTTTATACAAGTTGAATAGTTGGCGGATGTCCGAGCTATTGGAAAGAGAGGTCTTTTTTAGAGCTTCCAGCTGGCTTGAAATATTTGCTATGTCGTCGACCAGTGGAGCTTGATGTCTTGTTACAATCTCAGGAACTCTCTTTTTTAGAAGATGCGATTGATCAATGCGTTGAGAGACAAAAGATTGCTTGAGATCTAGACTGGTACTTTCTTGTAAGTCTTGAGCAAATTTATGGACTTCATCAATTGTCCGCTGTTGCTCTCTAACTTGACAGTCTAGAGCTGTGAATCGCATGATGACATCCACTTGAGACTTTAGTCTGTCCTGAAAAAGAATTTCTTCAACCTCTTTAGATATTGCTTCTTTCATGGTGGTTGAAAGCTCGACAGTTGAGTCCGTTTGAGTTGCAGAATCATGACAGGGTTTGTTTGCCTCGAATTCGACCTGCAAGCGAGTATCATCGGCCTTTGGACTTGGTGGGGCTGCTGTATCTGGTTCAGCTGATTCATCAGCTGGTTCTTCCAAGACTATTACCTCAGCTATGTTAACTGGTTCAGCGTCCTTGGTAATCTCAGCTGTGACTTCTTTGGACATGACATCTTCAGAAGATGTCTCCCATCCCGCTGCTGTTAGAAGCTTGTTGGCTGATTCCCAGACGACTGCTGGGTGCGGCTTGGGGTATTGCTGAGACACTTCGATAATTCATCTGATGAGATCATATTGATGTAAGTAAGCATCTTCCAGACTTCCAAAGCCAAACGTGTGCTGGAGGCATGCTTCATCCGTCTTTAATTTCTCATACGAGAAGGTCTCGATCAGCTGCTCATTCTGGTACCAAGTCGCCATCTTGGTGGCTAGATAGAATTTGAGATCTCCAACTTTGAAGAGGGCAATTGATAGGTACGCCAAGATGGGATACTGAGTTAGAACACTCTTGATCCCTGCGATGCGTAGCTCCTCGTACATAACTTCCATGAAGGCTGATCCAGAGGAGTTGAGTGATGAAGAAGCAGTAGAGTCACTTTCCTCTGATTCTGTGGAGATATGTGCTTTGGGAGTAGGTTAATTTGGGAAAGAGCTTTGAATGGTGGAAAAGGGTTCAGCTTGGTCTGTAGCTGGCTGTGAAGGAGCTTCAGCCAGTTGAATATTTCCCTGTACGTTTATAGGAGATGAGTCTCTTGCTGGGGAGCTGGGTGGAGAATAAGGCTGTTTGGGCGGAGAGATATGAGACGGTGAAGGCTGGGGTGAGCTGGGAAGAGTCTGACTCTTTGAATAGTCCAGCTCGTCCTCTGAACTAGATGACGAATCATCATTCAATCCCATGTCAGCCAAGATGTTTGATCCGAGATGATTGAAGGTTGATACAGGCTGTGGGGAGAGAATCACAATTGCTTGACTTGGAGTTTCTTCAGAGGAGGATTTCGCCTCAGACGGTGGAATGACAGCCGTTTTCTTTTTCTTCTCAGCTGGACCTCCAAATTTGGTTTAAATTTGTCTTCCTCTTTCTCGATTCTTCTTCGTGGAACATCCGTCTCGTTTCTTCAGTGCTTCTTGTCTTTGCTCACAGCAGACTGTTTCCTTAGGAGATCATTGATTTGACTCATTCTTTGGAAGAGAATCTTCGTTTCTGGAAATGGAACTGATTCAGCCCACTTTACTGTGTATCCTTTCACAGCTTGTTCTATTAAGAACGAAATATTGGAGCATAAACACATGGGCTCTGAGGTTGAGTACGTCGTCCTGGTGGAGTCAAACTTGATCTTCTCTGACTCCTTGACTAATCTGTTGAGTAAGAAATCAAACCAGTTGACGTTTGCGCCTTTGATTATGGCAATCATCGGCTTGAGCTTTGGAATACTTATTTCTCCTTGAGATCCAGCTATCCCTAAAATGCACTTTTGCGTGATATCCAGCAGCAACCTGTACTTTGGCTTGAGAAGGAGCTTTGACATGCTTACTCTATACGGCTCTGGGGTGATAAGCATCTCTTGGCTAAGGAATTCATCCACTTCTTCACGACTGTAATCATCTGGGATGAATTCTCCTTCTCTAGATAGGTTGAACACCTTTTGTAGCATCTTGTTGAGTTTGATGTTGACGGTTGCTGAGTCAAATTTTCCGTCTTCGCCCTCGACAGTCACATCGAATGAAGATGAGTAAAAGCCTTCTTTGTCAATAATGTTTAGGTAGAGTAGAGCGGCTTCTCTCTTTAGCATAAGCTTGGGCATGGAGGTTGCCCACAGTAAGAGATCGGAGTCTATGACGAGATCTACCATCTCTTTGAGTTCTGAAACTGAAAGGTTGGCGGTGGAAAGATAACTTTCAAATGACAACTTTGTCATAAGAACTTCAAACTGGTTCATCCCTGCGATTGATTTCTTGGGTGCCATCTCTGTAATCTGTTGATTTTGATCGAGCGAGGAAGTTGCAGACAATGGACAGATGATTTGTAGATTTGAAATTCGCAGAGATAAAGATGGAAGAATTCTCCGTATCTTTTCCATGTATATCAACTGCCATAATGGATAATCGGTTGAGATTGAGACAGCTGGTATTATGATCAACGGCTGGGAGAGATTCACTCATCACGTTCTGATGTGTTTACGGCGAATGTATTACAACCGCGCGTGAGGCAGTTCAAATGCTTGGCATTCTGCCTCGATCCTACCGTGCTTCAGTACTCAGCAGTCTTTATAATTAATGCGATGGGAATGGAAACTTATCAAACAATTTAACCAAGGAACATATGTCCGCTTAAAATAGGAATTTAAAATAATTGGACTTAAATAGTATATTCCTTAGAGAAATAAATGCATGAGACACATTCCTGTCAGCTTGGACCAAAAAGTCAGCTGATGTCGCGGATGTCTTTTCCTTTGCTTTACTGAGTTTCTCCCTTCAGCTGAGTAAATCTTCTGCTTTGGGATCTAGCTGAGTTTGTTCCCCCTCAGCTGGATAAACTTTCTTCATTTGGTTTGAACAGATACCAATCGTTGTTGAATCTGCTCCAATGAATTTCTTTCTTCTTGACTCATCTTCTGAGTTGTCACAGCGGTGTTGTCTTCCAGCTTGGTGGAGTTCTCCCTGGTTGGTCCTTGAATGAGTCCGTTTTTTCTTTGGACCGTGTTGACTCCATTTTCTTCGATGATGTTCATTTCATAGCTGGAGTCTGTCAGCTTGATATCCCGTCTGTTGGAATCTTGAGTTGAAGCTCGGTAGATTTCCAGCTTTCTAACCAGCTGAGATCCTTCCCAGCTGTCTTTTAAGTTGACCTTGATGTCTGTGCTGGATGACATTTTAATTGATTCCAGTCAGCTGGATTTATCTGCCGCTTTTGAACTTTGTGTCCAGTTGAGATCCGCTGCTTCTCTTGGTCTTTGAGTTGCCGATCAGTTTTCTTTTCTGATCGGACTGAGCTTGAAGAGCTGGATTGAATGAGTACGATCTCTTTGGTACATCGATGGCAAGGTTCCAGCTGTGTTTGCATTGGCTGGAGCAATTATTTGATCTGATTTCAGCTTTGGCCATCTTCAAGCTCCTGATCACTCATTCTACTGCTTGACTTTCAGAGTTTATGATGTTGGGTCCGTTAAAGATAACATCCCACATCATGTTGTGAAGCGCGCTCAGAAAGCATTTGAGTTGGAACTTCCAGATCTGATAATCAACGACAGATAGTGTCGGATGTTTCCTGCACAAAGAAGATTCCACGACAGTATGCAATATAATGATTTTAAAAAGATTTTGAAAAATTTTGGATCTGTTCAGGTGACCACTATCAGCAATGAAATGTTGTTTTGACAGATACAGTGATCTTTTGAACCACTGCTCTGATACCAATTGTTGGTCCCAAGACGGACACCTTGGTGTAGAGAGGGTGAATACACCAAGGTAAAAAACTTTTCCAAGTTAAAACTCTTTTCAGAGAGCTGGCTGTGTTTGATCCAGCTGGATGGCAGCTTGATCGACACAACTGGCTGTGTGTTTGTGCGAAATGTGGTGGATTTGGAAAGTCCGTCTGTTGCTTCAAATTATATTGCAAAGCTCTGTTTCACTTTTCAGTTAATCAGTTTATGCAGCTTGAAATGTATGCTCATGAGGATTAGAATCATGCATAAAACAAAGCGATAAATAACAAAGCATTTTTAACGTGGTTCGGAGTAACACCTCCTACGTCCATGACTAGGTTCACTGGTAATTCACTACCACTTGGTTTCCAAGTACCAAGCAACTTCACAACTCTAACCCGAGCTGTGTTCCAACAGTTTGCGGGTACTGTCAAGCCAACACCTTCAGTTTCCGGGTACTGAAGAACCTATCCACTCGAATTACACGCTTCGAGCAAGCGTAACCTTGACCTAACCTTTCTGGGTTTGGGTTTGGGTTTGGTTTTTTTTTCAACTATGAACGAGTTCTTACAATGAAGAACAATGAGTAAGATGAACTCGTTCAAACTAGGCTTAAGATATTTATATTCTGATCTATTCTGCCTAAGACTGAATATGTGAATAACTAAGAATACAGCTAACTGGCTGGGTGTTCTTGAAAGATTTGGCTTTGAAGATCGTTGTTCATTTTTCTGTTTTCTTCTATTTCTTCAGTCGTCTTTTCAGCTTCTCCACTCCTTCTTTAATGATGAGGATATATATATATATATATATATATATATAGGTGGAGATTCAAATTAGCCGTTGGAAGAGAGCCGTTTGAATCTTACCTACTCTCATTGATTTCTGGCCTTTACCTACGAAGTAGGTCTGCATTTGCAGAGGCTAGTTCTTCTTTGAATTGACTGTGTCAGACAAGATCTTCTGACATCGGGATCTTGTCTTGGAGAAGGTCTTCGTCTTTGAGCTGCTAAGCGTCTCTGCTGTGTCTTCAGCGTCTCGACTCTGAGCTGTGTCTTAGACCTATGCTGTATCATCAATCTAAGATGTGACTTCAACCTAAGCTGTGTCAATAACCTGAGCTGTGTTTTATACCTGAGCTGTGTCATCGACACTAAGCTGGGTCTTTTACAATGAGCTAGGTCTTTGACACTGAGCTGGATTTCCGTTACTGAGCTGGGTCTTGATACTGTAGGATCTTTGACTCTGCTTGGTCTTGCTCTGCTGAGTTCTTAAGTTGTCTGCTTAGTTGTGTCTTCTGCTGTCTTCAGCGATTCTACCTGTAAACTAAAGAACTCTTATAAGCTCAAACAGGTGAGCTGAAAAACGCTTAGGCTTGTGCGATCATCTACTCGGTTGGGGTCAGCTGGATTTTGGTATCCAATCAAAACTCTATTAATTTTCCCAACAACGCCTTCTTTAGTTTGTAGACTTTATTTCCTTCTACTTCAAATCCTGGAGGTTGTTCAACGTAGATATCTTCTTTGATTTCTCCATTTAAGAATGCACACTTCACATCCATTTGATAGACCTTGAATTTATGATGTGCTGCATAGGCGAGAAAGAGTTTGATTGCTTCCAATCGCGCTACTGGAGCAAATGATTCTTCGAAGTCAATTCCTTCCTGCTGTGTGTAGCCCTTGGCAACCAGTCGAGCTTTGTTTCTGATGATGACTCCCAGGGTATCCAGTTTGTTCTTGAATATCCATTTGAGTCCTATGACTTTGACTCCTTCAGGTCTGTCGACCAATTCCCAGACACAATTTCTGAGGAATTCGTTCAGCTTTTCTTGCATGGCATTAGTCCAAGGCACGCTCTTTAAAGCTTCGAGAATTGATTGATGCTCCGAAACTTGAGCTACATAACACGCCATTAGAGCTGTATCTTCATCATAGACCGTTAGTTCTAGCTCTACTGAGAGTTAAGCTGTGTCAGCTGCTTCTTGATGATCCGATGAGGCTTGAGCAGCTGAGCTTCTGGTTTTGACTTGGTCAGATGGTTCTCCAATGATTGCTGATGATGGATGATCTTCAATCCATCTTCTCCTTTTACGAATTTCTTCTTTCAGCTGATTGATGCTAGAAGTGGCAAGATTTCGTCTGGCTTGGAGTTGCTCTGGAGTTAAGTCTTGAGAGATTGATTCTCCTTGAGTTGGATTAAGAAATGACTTCTGTAGAAGCTCTGCTGGAGATGGAGCTGGGGATTCAGCTGTGTCTGGATTTCCAGCTGATGGTATTCCCCTTTGATTTGGCGTTGGAGGTTCTTCTTGATTTCCAGCTGGTGGAGCTTCACGATTGACTTGAAGTTCCTCTTCTGGCTCATCATCCCAAATTAATGGTTCAGTCAAATTCCTGATTCGATTTTCTTGAGCTCTTGTCTGAATCTGTCTTGAAGATTCTTCTTCGTTTCTTATTTTGATAGAGTCTCTATATTCGAATGATGACTCGTCAAAGGTAACATGTGGAGTTACTTCGACTGTTTGAGTCCTTCTGTTGAAGACTCTATATGCTTTACTCACAGCAGAATAACCAATGAATACTCCTCGGTCTGTCTTTGCGTCGAACGTCTTGAGCTGTATCTTTCCCTTGTTTAGGATATGACATTTGGATCCGAAGACCTTGAAATATCCAATATATGGTATCATGTTGTTCCAAAGCTCATACGGTGTCTTTCCTTGCCTTGATGTGAGTAGGGAGCGATTCTGAGTGAAGCAAGCTGTGTTGATTGCTTCGGCCCAGAACTTATTTGGAATGGCAGAGCTGGCTAGCATTGAAGTAGCCGCTTATTTGAGTGTTCTATTTCTTCTCTCAGCTACACCATTCTGCTGAGGTGTGCGTGCTGCTGAGGTTTGATGTTGAACTCCGTTCTTCTCGCAGTATTCATAAATGGTTTCATTTAGAAACTCCGTTCCTCGATATGATCTGATTGACATTATCTTGCACTCCTTCTGAGTTGACAGTCTTTCCAGCAGGATAGGCAGCTTAGTCCTTGTTTCGCTCTTCTGGTACAGGAATGACACCCATGTGAATCTTGAGAAGTCATCCACTACGACCAGAGTATATTTTCTGCCATTGAAGCTTGCTGGAGTAACTGGATCAAACAGATCCATGTGAAGGAGTTGGAGTACTCGATCAGTTGACTGAACTGCTTGAGAGAGAATGAAATTCTTGTCTGCTTTCCTTGTTGACACGCGCTGCACATATGACTTTTGTCATATACTTGATCTGGAATTCCATTAGCGAGCTGGTTCCTAGCCAGTTTGTTGATTGTCATGAAGTTGAGATGATTCAGCCGGCCGTGCCACGACGGTGACTTCATTCTTGCTTTTCGATACAAGACAAGTCTCCGGAGGGCTTTGTTCCGATCGGCAAGAAATACATATTTCCTTCTCTTTTCCCTCTTAGGAGTATCTGCTTGGTTTCGTGCTTCCTTTGTACATCCATGTGCATCAAACTTGACAGAAAAACCGTTGTCGCAGAATTGGCTAATGGAAAGCAAGTTGTGTTGCAATCCTTGTACATAAGAAACATTTGGGATTATAAATTTCTAGTTTTAAATGTACCATAACCTTTGGTTAGACCTTTGGAGTTGTCACCAAATGTTACTTGAGGGCCTGGACGCTCGATATACTCCTGGAGTAGGTGCTTTAAGTGCGTCATGTGCTTGGAGCATCCACTGTCCAAGTACCATAGCGTTCTCATTGACTCCTCAATGATGCGTCGTTCCCTTGCAACCTATACAAAAGATCAAAGTTTAGGTACCCAGTTTTAATTGGGTCCTTGAGGGTTAGACAGAGATCCTTTAATGACCCAGATCTGCTTGATGACTCGAATTGGGTCATTTGATCTGACAATTCTTCCAGCTGAGTCGATATACACATTCTTTGTGTTCTTCGATTGTTGCTGGCGGGGTCTTGATCTCAGTGTCTTCCTGACTTGATGTCTTGGTCTTCTTTGGTATCCAGTTGAGTACTTAGCTGAGACGTTTCTTTGTCTCTGCTGTCTCTTGTGATACTTCAGCTGGAAATGGTTCTCCAGCTGGTAATCATATGAGTGATATCCAGCTGGGTATCTCTGATATCTCGGTTGATATCTTTCATCGTGCTGTTGCTGGTATCTGTAATGTCCAGCTTGTTGTCTTTGTTGAGGTTGAGCACATTGCTGTCTGATTTGAGCTTGAGGTTGTCTCACAGCTGGCCTTTTTGATGTCTGCTGTGTCCTTGACGGAGCTTGAGGATGTCTCACAGCTGGCCTTTTTGATGCCTGCTGTGTCCTTGACGGAGCTTGAGGATGTCTCACAGCTGGTCTTCCTGACGTCTGCTGTGTCCTCGACGGAGCTTGAGGATGTCTCACAGCTGGTCTTCCTGACGTCTGCTGTGTCCTCAACGGTTGATGCTAAGTTGCTGGGATTGGATGTTCTTTTGCTCGTACAAACATTACCTTTGTTCCACTCGTGGAGGCAATGTTTGAGGCGTCCTTTGATTCATGGTATCCCAGTCCCGCTTTGAGTGCTGCTGGACGTTGTGCACCTATGATCTCGTCCATTGTTGATGTGGCTTTGATGAGAGCTACTATCTTCTTAGATAGTACTTCTTCGGTGTTTTTCAGCTCAAGGATCTCAGCTGACTTCTTTTCTGATTCAACTGTGACCTTTTCCAAATCTTCCATCAGCTGTTTCTTCTCATAGTAGAAGTCATTCATCAGCTGATCTTGTTTCACTATTTTGTCTTTTAGTGAAACAACTTCCTCGTGAAGCTGTGTTGTATCAGCTGCTTCTGATACCTTTTTCTTTTCCAATTTCGCTTTCAGCTCGGCATTCTCACACATTATGACATCAAGGATCTCTTGAAGCTCATTGGAGTCGTTCATTACTTTCTCTACTAGACTCCAGTCAGGTAGCCCTGATTCTGAAACCTGTGTAGAGTGTTCGTGTGATGGTGAGAGGTTAGATAGATTTTGGGTTCGAGACATTACCTCATCTTCATCAATGCCGTCTGTTTGTCCCATGAAGCACGTTTCCAATCAGGTTCATCGTGGGCCATCAGTGCTTCTTCTTCCGAGTCTAAAAATGATATGTTGTCATCCATTTTATTGCACTCTGATTCCTCATCGGCGATGTAAGCTCTCCTTCTGTTAGCTGCCTTAGCTTTCAGTTGGTCTTTTTCTTTCTTGGACAACTTTGGACAATCTAGCCGGTAGTGTGCTGGTTTCTTGTTGTTGAAGCAACCTTCTTCTGTTCGTTTGTCAGCTGACTTCTCATCAGCTGCTGCGTACTTGTCTCTGTAAGTTCTTGCGAACTTCTTGTTTTTGCCCTTGCTGGTGTTGAGTCTGTTGTAATTTTTGACCAGCATGTCTATTTCTTCAAGTAGCTCTTCCTTGCTCATGTCCTTCTTGTCCTTCTTCAATGACTCAGCTGACTGCATGTATGCGGATTTTTCAGAGTTGGCTCTGAACGCAATCTCCTTTGGCGCAGGTGTCAGCTCTCCATCATTTTGATTGCTTGAAGATTCTTTCATGGTAATCTTCAAGTTATATTCGTTGGCTTTGAGCAGGGAGAATAATCTTTCAGTTGAAAGATCACCTAAGTCACTTCGACTTTGGTGTACCACCTTATATGTGTTCCATTCAGTATGTGTTGAAAGAACTTTTAGATTTTTTTCTCGCTGGGTGTATTTCCCAATTCGGATGGTTTCTATTTCCACCACTATATTGGAGAATCTGAGTTCCATCCCTTCGATGGACTCGTTGACCAGCTGCTTGAAGTTATCAAACTTCTGGCATGCAATAGTGAATTTATTTTCCTTTATCTCATCCGACCCTTCGCATAGCTTTGCTAGGGTTTCCCACATCTCCTTTGCGGTTTCGCAGTTGATGATTTTGCTGAGGTAGGCGTTGGAGACCGTTGAAGATATGGTGTTCCTCGCGAAGCTGTCTAGTCAAGCCTGCTTCATTTCTTCTGAGGTATGCTCACTTTTGGGCTTGGGAATTAGCTGATATGTTGGTTGACCACCATCTTGAGTTGGAACAAGCTTGTTCCCTTGTTTGAATATTATGATGGGTCCATCTGTGATGATGTCCCACATCATATCATGATGTGCACAGACTCTTCAGTCTGAACTTCCATATTGCATAATCGTCGACCGAGAAGGTGGAAAGATTCCTATTAAGATAAGAATCCATGGAGATATGCACAGTATGTAATATTATGAGTTTTTCACAAAGAGGATCTGTTCAGATGACCACTGACAGATTGTCAAGAGAGATCTCTTGATACAGAAATAACGGTCTGTTGAACCACTGCTCTGATACCAATTGATGGTTCCTGAGCTAGGTATTTGGTGTAGAGGGGGGGTGAATACACCAAATAGATTTTTGAAAACTTTTTATAGTTTAAATAACAGAGTTGGTGAGCTCAGTTATTAATCCAGCTGAGAAGGGTTAGCTGGACAAATAACTCAGCTGGCGGTGCGGAATGTGGTGGTTTAAAAACTTAGTTAGGTTAATTAGAAAAACTCAGTTTGAAAAGATTAACTTTATGTTTTCAGTTTAGTCAAGTTGTGCAACTTTCAGAAAGACACAGCTGTCTTTGGAGAGCAGCTGTGTATGCAGTTTTAGATCAAATATGCAATGAGATGATAAAGTTAGTACTAAAACTGAATTTAAAGAGAAAGAAAAGAGCACGAGATTTTTACGTAGTTCGGAGTAACACCTCCTACGTCCACGACCAGGTTCACTGGTAATTCAGTACCACTTGGTTTCCAAGTACCAAGTAACTTCACAACTCTAACCCGAGCTGTGTTCCAACAGTTTGCGGGCACTGTCAAGCCTAACCTTTCAGTTTACGGGTACTGAAAAAACCTTACAAACACTTGAATTTCCCGCTTCAAGCAAGCGTTACCTTGACCTAACCTTTCTGGGTAAAGAGGGGTTTGGTTTGGGGTTCCAACTGTGAACGAGTTCTTACAATTCAGAACTTTAGAGTATGATGAACTCGTTCGAAATCTAGGCTTAAGATATACAAAGATTTTGGCCTAGGGATCAGACGAAAAACTAAGCAGTTTCTGAACTAGAAACACTTTAAGATAAAGTGTTCTTTGAACTATGTAGAACTGCTAGAGAGCTTTTGAAAGATTGAGGATTTCATTGAATGAAAGCTTGTAGAGAGTTTTTCGTATTTGATCCTGAGGTTGAAGACGGGTTTATATAAGTAGAGATTCAAGACTAGCCGTTGGAGGAGCCGTTTGAATCTTACATACTCTCCTTAAATTCGATATCTGCCGTTGGGCGAATCTGCACCTGTCTTCATTTGTGTCACATCCTAGGTCCTGAAGTCTAGGATGCTGATTTGGCAATCCCTCATTGGTCGAGGCATATTGACTTCCTCTGACGCCGGGATCTTCTGCCTTTGGAGCTGGCTTCTGAATTCAGAGCTGGATTGGGCAAACTGACTTGAAGTGGTGTCTTCAGAGTTAGTTCCTTTTGTACTGTACAGCTGGACCAGCTGTATTTTGAACTCAGCTCGAATTCACTTCAGCTTGATCATGCTCTGCT